>JAHLSL010000056.1:4028358-4412590 GCA_025920805.1 Petroica traversi
GGTGTGCGGGGGCACAGGTGTGCGGGGGCACAGGTGTGCGGGGGCACTTCTGAGCAAGCCGCCCCGCAGGTCACTGTTCCCTGCGCTCGCCTCCAGCAGCCCTGCTCGCGAGGTTGTGCCCCGCCTGAGCTCCCCGATGCACAAACCCTGACCCTGCGTGATGCTGGTTTCAGTGCGAGCTGTCGCAGAGCAGGGATTAGTGCTGGACAGAGCACGATAAAGCAGCTGCTGCATCTGCTGTGTGCAGCCTGCGTGGCCTTCTCTCAGTTGGACTGAGTGGATGGAAGACTTGAGTGTGGAATGAAGATGTAACCTCAGAGCTTGAGTTTTGGGGAACAGGGTCAGTCAGGGAGGGAGAAGGGCTATTAGTGTCAGTTTGTCCTAAACTGCAACCCACAATCCCAGTGGGTGGTGCAGCCTCATTTTCTGCATTGTGTGACACCAGCATCCATCCCCAGTTGATGTCACCTGACTCCTGATGATGAGGTGTAGACCACACCACTATACAAATAAACAATCACTCAAACTATTCTGTTTTTCGTCTGCGTCTTGATGATGAGGTGACACCTCATGCTCCAAAACTATGTCCCAGAAGATGTTCAGAGTCAGCGTGTAGATGACATCTGTATAGACTTTAGATGCTGTTGTGTCTTGGATTACTTTTAGAAAGATTTTGGTAGCTACAGTGGTCAAAAGAGGATTGGAAAAAATGGCTGTATCCTTTCTTCCCCTAGAAATGATTCTTCTCAGTAATATTTCATGAGCTACAACAGTAGCAGAGGTACAAAGTCTGCCCTACTGCCAGTTAGGTTGTTTGTTTTCACTTGAGCCACCAGATCAGGGGAGCGTTTATACATTTTTCAGCAATCTTCTCTCCAGGCAAATAAAAGCCGTGGTGCACGCACGAGAGCACAGACACAAACTCTTCCTCATTTGAATGATGCTCTTTGCTTTCACCCCGTGGCAGTTACATGGTTTCTTTTCTGGTGGGCTTACCCTCGGGCACACAGCATAGTGCTTAATGTCGCTAACAAACGGCTCCACAACTGTGAAAAATTACTGCCTGACGTGATCGTGTTTGACAACTTTTTCAGGGTGTGATAGAGATCATGATCTGGATTTTCCAGCGTGGATTGGTCTGCTCTGTGCATGTGTATAAAGCATTATTTATTGATATATAACTTAAATGTGTATAAAATAATTTATTCCTAAAAACTTCCCCATACACTTCAGCTTCTAAAACTCTTTTCCAGAGTTCACACCAAACTTAAGCTTGTGGACAGCTTCCAGTGTTATGAGACAATCCATGATTTCTTACTCAAACTGGGTTTCAACAGTGTGTGTGATAAACAGTTTTTGTAATTCTTCTCACGAGTCATTTCAGTGGAGAAAGAAGCAATTTCTCAACACTACATCCAAGTCATCATATGCATTCATTGACTTCAGCAGTCCAATCAATCCCACAAGGAAAAGAAAAAACGCCTCAGAATATGTGTAACCTCAGGAATGGGACAAGAAACAGTTCATTTGAACAATCTCATTCAATGTTGCTGGCTAGCTCTGGAGCAGGCCAGTTCAAACAGAAGTTAAATGAGGGCTCTGCATGTTTTGACTTAAAAATGTTGATTGTAACTCAGGCCAACAAAACATATCATGCCATAGCTCAGCATTAAATTGTTTATATTTAAAGTAAACTGACATTGTTTTCTTGGTTAAGTAGCAAACTGCAGGTAAGAGACTCTACTGTGAGGTTTAAAACCACCTGCAGGGGTCAACTTAGATCTGGGGACCCCCTCATTGTATTAATTCATAACTTCTGCTGAGAACGTTGTGCAGGCCTATGTGAAAATACACTTCACATTGTGCCAGCTGTGAACATCCCCACGTCTCTGATTCCATCTTTGTGAAGTTAAACAAAAAGGGGTTTTTGTTAGTTCAGCAAATCGCATACTTAGTTTTTCTCTCATGTGCTCTGTGTCACAAGCAGCTGTCACAATGCTCACCCTGAAAGACATGCCAGTCTGGTAAAACTGTAAATTTCAAAAATGTGTTTACTTTTTAATATAACAAATTTGCTTTAGCACAGCAGTGTAATCAACTAGGTTGAGTAACTGTGAATCCTACAAGAAGGCGCAATTATCACACAGCATACAGATTTTTATAAACCCCATATTGATTTTGTTTCTCCAATACGTGAATTGCTAAGATACTTTGTCTAAGATACACCTTAGGAACATTACCAAAAATAATTCTTCATCTTTTTTTTAGAGGGTTGTGCTAATAACAGCAAGGTCGTGGGCTCAATCCCCGTGTGGGCCATTCACTTGAAAGCTGGAATTGATGATCCTTGTTGGGCCCTTCCAACTCAGAACATTCCATGTGATTTGTGTGAGTTACTGACCCAAAGGTATTGAGTCATGTTTGTTTTGGAAGCACATTGCTCCTAGGGCTTGTCAGTCATGTCTACAGAAGGAGACACATGCTTTTTGGACATAATGCCTGTATTTACCAAATGTAATATTAAAAGTAAGTTTACAGGAAAGCATGATTGCAAATTGGTTACTTCACTTTCATTAGCATTACACAATTTTCCTCCCATGCTGTTGTGCCACTGAAAAATACCTCAGTCTTTGCTGCAGCCATGTTGAGGATTATTATGTATATTAAATGGTAGAATTAATGTGTCAAAACCAATGCTGTGTAGTGATTTACACCACCATTCCCTTGGATGTCCCTGCCCAGTGGTTCCCAGGAGCTGCTGATTCAGCTCCATCCCTGACTCTTGTGCAGACTTGTTTCCAGGTCTTCTCTCATTAATTACTATCACTTAACCTGGGATAGAATCTTTGATATTGATCTTAAAATGCCACCAACTGCTCTACCTTCATGTTCACACCATTATTTTTATAAATTATACCACAACAGGAAGCTTTAAATAGTATATTCTAGATCAAGATGTAAGTAATGAAGTTAAATGCCTTTCCGTGACAGCTAACAGTCTTTAAAGATAAAAGTTGCAGTAAGAGAGGAGAATGATTTGGAAAAAAAGTCTCTGATTTTGTCATAGGACAATTAAAGAGACAAAATATGTTAAATATTATGGTAAATCTAAATTTGCTTACATTATTTGTGAAATAACTTCAGACAAACTGGTGAAGTATTTATATTTATTTTATCTATAATTATTATTATTGCAGCAGTACTACTGGTGTGTCTACTCAATGCTCTCTGTATTTCTAATTCTATGCTTAAAAGCAAAAACTATACAACAATGTTAGAAAATAAAATCAAAATGGTTTAGTTATTATCTTCTTCAATAAACTTCTCTAATGCACAATATGAAAATAGAGTGACTTCGACACAATTAGAACTCAATTTTTATTTTAGATATATCTATATTATGATTTTTATAAATCATAAACTGAAGATCATCAGATTTCATAGTTCTGATAGACAGCTGTAAGTTCAACAAGTGGACTGAAATATATACATATTAACATGATTACCGTTATGTACTCAAAAGCTTCCCACTAAAGGCAGGGAGCTTATCCTAGTATATAAACAGCACAGAATCTGGCCCTAAACATCAGTAAATTTCATCAATTCTCCTGTTACACTATTTTACCAAGCCTAGCATTCTTAGTAGGAAACCATCAAATCAATTTAAAATAATTTTTTTTAAAGAGCCTATTTGATCTGGCTGTTAGTCCCTGAAAACTGAGATTAGGGTGAATGAGTTTAACTACAGAATCAGCAAGCACCACTACAGCTACTGAGCTGAGCTGCTGCTGTTACCAAGTTCTGGGACAATCTCCTAGAGGACTTCCTTTAGTGTGGCACAGTATGTCAACTTTCTAAATGAAAATTACTTACCGCTTCAGGCTTTGTTCACTGCAATCAGTATGATACCAAACATT
The DNA here is from genome assembly GCA_025920805.1 of Petroica traversi. Lineage (NCBI taxonomy): Eukaryota > Metazoa > Chordata > Aves > Passeriformes > Petroicidae > Petroica > Petroica traversi. Next base: position 4,032,276 of record JAHLSL010000056.1, read on the forward strand.
TTAATTATCTTAATACTGTTACATACTAGACTTTGTGCTACAGCAGAATATGATTCTTCTTTGTAGTTGCAAATTTAATAAAAAAGTAGTGTTTCTCACCAATCCACCTGCCCAGAATGACAATAGGAACCTGACACAACATGCTAGTAGAGAGATATAAGTACATATCTATTTTCCAGTTTATTAAAAAGCTATCATGTCATTATGATCTAGACTACACTTTTTGTTTTAAAACCTCTCTCATCCTGTAAGATTATGACAGTAACCGAAAATACATGAATTTAACCAGTGAAGCAGTTCCAGTCTGAAGCTACTGCTTGCCTGGAATGATATCTTTAAAAGATACAATGTGTTCCCACGGGATGTTAATTCAAAGCTAATTAAATTGATTTAAATGACACTTCCATTGGATAAAATATAGATACCATGATACATTGCAGGTGATTGCTAGTTACTGATAAAAACTGCTAAGGTGAGCTCTTCGAGTTCAGCCACTTGCACAATTATACCAAACCCTACCCAAGAGTTTTGGCTCTTACGAAACTAGCAGCCAATCCCAAACAAATTGCCATGTCTTAACAAGAGTTTTAGCAGGTAGCATTTCAATTGGCAGAGCTGCCCACACGTATTAACACACTCTGGCATTGCAGTGCATGTCACCAGATCACAGAGCGCTGAAAATCCTTCAGACCTGCAGTTCTGTGAATGAAGGTCTCAGAGGGTCACTGCTTGCATCTCCTAATCCCTCCAGACTCTGCACCACAAAGATACTTTCTGCAACAAAGCTGATAGTGAATGGCTCGAATACTCTTCCCAAAAGACATCTTATTTTCAGGCAGTTCACTAAGGAGAACTGGGATTATCCCGAAGCACCAGTTTTTGTCACTTGCGCATTTGAAGTTAAATCTGTTAAAAAACCAGAATCTCTCCAGTCCCTAATGGGGAAATATGATAATTAAAAGACAAAAAGCAGATTTTCTACAGAATCTGGCAAAATTTATGTGTGTTTCAAGCTTAGCTTTATTTTAAAAAGGGAGTTTCTTTTATAGAGCAATCTGGGTTAAAATGGAAACTGTCAAAACAGAGCTAAGAATTAACTTTGCTTGACATTTATCACATTTTGAAGGCTGAGATGATCTGTAATCATAAAAGCATATGAATTTCTAAACCAGACTGTGACAATCTCGGAGAATTACCTACCTCCCCCAACCAAATGTGAATAGATTTTGGATTTAGAGTAAACACAGATGTGTTATGTTGTAGAAAGGCAAAAGCATATCTGTGTTGGCTTTTACTATGGGTATCAGTGTGCTGGTGTCACCCTTCTCTACTTGTCCTAGCAGACAATTTTAATCTCTCCTTTAGCTAACAAAAAATTGAGTCTTACTATGGTCACACCTAGTTTCAGGATACATAATAAACATGAAGGAAATTTAGGAGACTTAATAAAGAAAGTTCATGCTTCTATCATAAGGAGATAAAATAGGATGGGTTATTTTTTTGAAGGAGAAAGGGCAATCTAAAACACCTCATTCATGTACTTTATTATGACATTTTTTTTGAGAGGTAGTACCCCTAACAAACTGGATATCAGAATCCAGTTAGTGCTGTAAAAGATTCAGATTAACAAAAAAAAATTTGTAATAACTTAACTGTCTAGATATTGCAGATTTGAAGAGGTGTCAGACTGTTTTTACATTTTCCTAAAGTGCAATAATTGTGTTTGGTAGTAACTTCAATTCTTGCTGTATCAAGGCATTGGTAGCTGTATCAATTATATATTATATCCATTTATATCAATGTGTTCATTTTGGATTAGAAAGGCTAATAGAACTATTAATTTATTAGCCAGGGAGGGTTGTGACCACATTTTTCAAACATTCCAAGAAAATAGAATGGAGAGATTGGCTGTTTATTTTAACCTGCAGAAAGCCATAAAAGCTATGACTCTCCATGTTGTGAAGTACGCCTGGCCCTGACACAAGAATTCATATCCATGAGCAGCATGTCTTGCCTCACTGCAAAGCACAGCTGCAACTTTAAGAGGCTCAATTAGGCAAATTAATTAGTTTCTCATTATCAGAATCCCAGTCTCCTTCTATCTTCTTCCCTCTTATCCGCCTCCACAAGTCTCAGCTGCATGCTCCTGCTGCCTGCATCATGCCAGCTTTGGCTCTCCCCAGCCCAGTTCCCACTGATGGAGGTCAGCAGTCAGGACTTGCCAAACATTGCCCCTCTCCTGGAAGCTGCATTGTCTCCTGCTGCACTGCTTCACAGGGAAGTCAAACAGCTGTGGGGGGGTAGCACAAGGAAGAGGCACGGCCAAGTGGCAAGGAAAACCACTTTTTCACTACAAGCAACCTATTTAATGAGCTTACGTACTCTTAATTCCAGATTTCATTAGTTGACTGACACAGACTAAATGAAATGCTTGATCCAGTGTCCGTGCCTGCAGGAAGGCCTGGAACGTAACAGCTTCAGCTGTAATATTGCTTGTCTGTCAGCCTGAGTCCCTCAGCTCATTCTAACTGTGAGATGACACCAAAATAAGCTATCAAGAAGTATGTACTAGTCCTAATTATACTTCTTCCTAAAGATTTAGGCAATTCAGTCTACCTGGGATTCAGAACCATGCACATCTGCCTTTTTGAAAGCAGATATTAAATCCTTTCTTTCAAAAGTAGAAGCACACTTAAGCAATGATACTTGCTTTTTATATCATCAGTCCTTACAACTGCTTAATCTGCCCCCCCAGTTGAAGTTACCTGTTCCTGCCACTGCCTGAGGGGATTCAAACCCTTTTTTCCCAAGCACACCCTAACCACTGGGCTAAAAGCAGATCTGCTGTGGGAGTGTGGAAAGCTGTTCTCCTCTGCAGCCAAAGATGGAGGTTTTCCCTCTGTTCCAAAGAGAACAAATCCACAGTTTGGTAATAAACGTGGTTATCAGAATGGTCTGCTTATGTATGTAGGTATTTATTTCTGTGACATGTTTTATGTTATGATAATTTTATTACAAAATACAGAGTTGTGCAAATACGGATCAGAAATAATTTTCTTTCTAAACTCTAGACAAAAAGTGAAATAGTCATGCCATCTAATAAGATGTGTTTACATTGTAGTAAAAATACAATACTGATAATTCAAGAAAGAAATTTGAAATGGATAGAAGGAAAGTCTTTTGTCAGTAATACATGCTTACACTGTAGCAGAGTCCATCATTTTGGGAGGGGTGAATATCTGTGGCTACATGTCTTGTAATTGTCCTGCCCCAGGATATAAGTACTGGCTGACTCAGGAAGAAAAACTGTCCTTGCTGATTAAAAGACCCTGCTGTGGATAAGGAGCATTTTTGAGAAATAAAAGAGAAAATTCCTTCTGTAAAGCATTGCAGGCCATTGCTGGGATTGACCACATGAAAAGAGACACTTAGTATCATATTTGCCTTTTGATCATTTATTAAACAGAGAAATATGATTTGTTGGTTATCATAGGTCCTTAATTTTCAATAAAAACACTAAATTCCATGCCTGTGTGTACAAGCTGCCTAATATGTGTACTACATAAAATCTGATATATTTAAAAAAGCTAATTTTACAAACATCCACAGGCATAGAGGTAAAACCATCTACAAAGTTTTAAGCTATTTTGGTTTTTGAGTTTTCTGCCCTTGAAATGTTGACATGCTTGTAGCTTTACTTACCCCGGTGTTCATAAGGATGCAGTGTGCTTATTGTGACAGCCTTATTTATTGCTTCCTCAGATTTACACCTTTTCTGAGTTAATGAAAGAACAAGAAGAAGTGCAGGAAAGGCTGAGATACCTATGATAGTTTTTGCATAAATTAGACAAGGTTTACCAATATGGCTAGTGTCACTTACATGGTACAGCTGGAAAACTCAAATCAAATTTCAGGCATTTAAGTATTTTTTCATTCTTGAAAGTGAAAATGCAACTTCCCCAGCTAAATACAGAGTTACTGTTAGAATTTGGTTAGATATGAATCAAGGAGACCATTTTTGAAGAAAAAGTTATTGACATTTTGGGAGTATAGGGAATTTACATCAGGCAAGGAGAAAGTATTGTGAAAACATGGACAAAGAAGGAGGGGGTTAAAACCCTCTAGGAAACTCTGTGAAAGTTATGTGCCATAAAAAGTCTTTCTATTAAGTCTGTGGTGTATTGGTATGCAGTCCATCCAGAAACTTGTCTTAATTTTCCAGATAAACAGGTACATTTAATAAAAGATGACTCCTCTGTCTAAAAGCTTTGTTACATTTATGCCCTGAAACCATCAGGACTACAGCAAAATACTGCTAAATTGGAACATGCAGAAATTAGGGCAGTAATTAATGTGACTTATGTGACTACTTGTGACCAAAAGAACTTTTTGTAACTAAAACGAGTATTTTCTATTTTATAAGATATTGATTTCTACCCATGGAGATGGAGAACTGCACGGAGAGCTGTGCAATCTCTGCCCTTGGAAGTGTTTGGGGCCTTCTGGTGAAAAGCCCCAAGAATCTAGCACAAGGTCATTTTTGACCCTGCTTTGAGCAGGAGGTGAGCTAGTGACCTCCTGAGACCCCTTCCAGCCTCAGTGATTCAGTGTTGCTGTGTCAACTTCCAGATGTCTGATTATGTGACTAAGATGGGTGTGTCCACTCCCTAAACAAACAGTCCTACACTCCTGTCATAGGCAGGTTCAAACATGAAAATTACCACAAAAATCAATGACTACATTTAGACAGTATTAATTCTCTCTATACCATAACGATGGTTATGTTTTAGTTGAGCTGCTCTTCCTTTGAAAGGACAGAACAATGTTCTGACAGCAAAATTAGCTGTTAAAGACAACAAACTGGAATAGAAGAAGGCCATTTTTCCTCGATGTGTGCACAGGGTGTTCAGGCTCCTTAAACCAAAGCAGTAATCTGGAAAGGCCTTATTCTTTAAGTTGATTATCTTTATTTACATAGTCTAGAACTAGATGTGCTAGTTTGAATCTCACATGAATGACCTTGAATTTTCTCAAGTCAGAAATTCCATTTTCACCTGAATTTGTGCTAAACCTATTTGTTGCAGCCAAAATTGCCCTTTTTTTTTACAGCTACAGACTTGCCCTTTTTATTCTTGTCCTTTTTTTTATCTGTCCAAAAGGCATTTTTTTATTTGCTGAATAATTCATTGTGGGAAATGTCTTAAAATAGGATTCTGTTAAACCACCACAAAACATTAAATGTGTTTCCCTTTCACCTACAATTGAGGATGTAATACCAAAACTCCACTAATTCTAATGTAGTGGAAAACGCAAGTCTTTTAATAGTTCTGTTCTGTTTCAAGAAAAAAGGCAGTTGGGATAGAAGTTTATTTGAAAACACTGAACTGTCTGGCACTTTTCAGATCTGCTGTAGTTCCTCAACTTCAATATATGGTATCAGGGTGAAGTGCCACAGATCTTGCATAGCTGAGTAAACAACCACCTACTTATACAAATGTTTCTGTAGAAATATTTCAGAAATTTGCCTTCAAATTAGCTCTACCATACAACTCTCTCTTCCCTTTCCCTCCTGAGCTGCCTCAAAATAGCCCACAAGAGATACTTATATTACCTTATTTTCATCTAAATTAGAATTTGCCATATGTTTATTTTGGTTCAGTTGTCAGGGTTTCTTTTTTCATTATCCAGTTAAATGTAGGTGTCCATAGGATAATGCACCTACTATTTTGCTGAGTATGGTAGACTGGTGTGCTATTCAAAGCCTGAATGGTTGGTAGTGAGTTTACTAGATAAAGGAAAGCAAATGCAGTATTCAGGGCATGTACAACCAGATTTTTTTTTAATCCCATAATATGAGAGAAACAATAAAGATGACAGATTTAGTTTGAAGAGTTTTTAAATCTAAGGTATAGCTTCTTTTCTTGTCTTCTTTAAAAGACCTTTGGAGCATCTGATAAAATTACTGCTGTCTGATACATTATGCCTTTGATAACTTTTTGAAGGTTTGTAGAAAGAATGTTTTTATTCTCGGTTCCTGTAGAAGTGCAATGTTTCATAGATCAGTGTACCTAACCTTTGTCTTTCTGGCATGATGTTTCAGTATGGCAGTCTTAAGTACCTATACACAAATGGAAAAACTCTCTTCTAAGTAACTTTAGACTGCAATGCACCAAGGCAGAAGTAGTGTGGTTATCAGAAATGAAATAAAACTAGAATTTTTATCTACTTAATGTGACAAGAAGGACAGAATCAAGTGCTAAAATGTGCAAAAAGTAGGGCAAATGCAAAAGTCAAGTTTTGTTTGCTGTTTTGGTTTACCTGGTAGTCCTTAACATTTTGAAGGTAAAATTTATCTATTCTAATTCAGGTGGGGTTTTTCCTAAACAGAATAAAAGCTCTGAAAGATACACCCTGTTTTTAGCTGAAACAAATTAATTGTCTTTCCTTGAAGAAATGTTGTTTTCTTTATTACTCAATGTTTTCTTTATTACTCAAATGTTTTCCCCATCAGAATGGATAATGTTCTACAGAATAAACTACAGTCAGGAAACTGAGTATTTTTTTTATTTTTTCAGAATGAAATCATTCTCCCATCAGTCATAGGAGACGATAGCTTTTTACTTTCCTTGTCCTTGACTCAGTCACGTGTAGATGAATGGACTTGGATCCTCTCCTGCCTTGGCTGAAGGCTATTACTCGGCACAGGGATTCTGCTCTGCTCCCTGAGCAGCATTACAATGTTAACGGCACATGAGCATATTGTAATCCTCCACTCTTTTCTCTAGAAGTACTTTGACCTTAACTGTTCTCTATCAAATGATGTATTTTAAACTTTAAGATGTAGTTTATCCAAAGTCCTTGACTGCATTTTTCTGATAGAGAAAGGAACATATTGGCAGGTTTTTTATAAAAATTCAATTGTAATTTACTGTAGTCTTTTTTGCTAGTATGCTTCCATCCATTTTCAGTCTTAAAGCCCATCAATTTAGAAGAGTTTTTTTTTCCTCTGGAGGGATTAAAATATTCTGTTAGCTGAGCTCACTTTTACCCTTGATGAAAGTATGACCCAACATGTGCTTTTGGATTCTAAATATCTTGAAAGTTTTAGCTCTAGGGCCACTTCAGCAATGCCATCCAGCTTATGCTTATGAATTTGTCCAAGTTACAATTTTCTTAATAAAGAAAACTGTCAAACTTTATAAACAAGGAGTAGTCCCAATCCACCAAATGAAATCTAAAAGTGAGAGATCCCTTGCAATTATTTAAGCTGAAGGGAGCTTTGTGGCAAATGCAAATTAAACCAAGCTTTTCTGGTATAGTGTGATGCTATTCACATTTGTATCCCAATTACATTTTATTTGAGGCTTTTGCCCACAGGAAATAGTATTTTTTTCCTTTAAATATCTTTAAGTTATAAAACTTTGCCTATCACAGTACTTAGAAGTTTTTAAATGGGAAAACATGTTTGGCATCTGAAATCTATTGAGAATAAATCCAAGCTTTTTACTCAGGCTTGTTCATTTTTTTCTGTATTTGACTCTTTAATAATTTTGAAGAGAACAAAGTAAACTTGAGTTTTTCTTTGTTTTTTGTTTTTTTTTTTTTAAGTGAGCAGTATCATTATGAAAGGAGATCTTGTGTCATGAAATTGCTATGTCTTTTTCCCCCAGGTTTTTAAGAAATGCTTGATAGGTGGGGAATGTAATTAAAATCTTATTCTCCCTTTGGTTGCATTTTTAATTTTGAATTCTAACCCTCACCCATCATAATAGAGCTTTGCATTAGGGTGTTTTATACCTCTATCAAAGTGACTAAAGTAATTAGTATTTTATACATTTTGGTAAGTATTTTGTCACTGGAACCACCAGTGCAGGTGAATGATAATGGTTTGAAGCTCAGGCACTGACAGGACCCTAAATGAGAGTGTCGCCTTTTAATCAAGAGCACTTGGAGTCTATGGTATTGAAATGCCCTACAGAGGCATAGAAAAGCCATCCATCACTTTGTGACAGTCCAATCTTTTAGTGCATGAGTAAAATTTTATTCAGCCTTTCTGAGGCAGTTGGAATGTGAGATCTTTAACTCGCCTCAGAACAGCAGAACTTGGAAAGCATAAATGTCCAGATTGCTATCTGGGAGGCTTGTGAGTCTTCATGTATTATCTTTATTTATTTAAATTGCCGTTGAAGTGTTTTCCATGTCCTGCTTCAATCACCTTTCCCCAATACTCTTACATACCCAACAGCAAAGATTATATCTAAATGTTAGTAATATGTTTGGAGTTAATTTGCACAGTTGATTAACTCTTGGTGCTCAGTGGAAATACTCAGCAAGTCAGAGGGAAAGAACCACTTCTCTAGGAAATGCAGGTTTTGTAAGTCTTGTACAGGTAAGTAGTTTGACACGTGACTCAGAAATCCTCTGGGAGGGAAATGATTAGAAGAAGAAATGCATTTAGTGACATACGTACTTGGAATTATAAATTATTATAATTATAATACGCCAACAATCTAATTTCAAGCTTTGTGTTGTTATGTTTGTTTTTAACACTCTTTCAGTTTTCTTTATAAGTGAAAACAGCAGTAGCATCTGAGGACAATGTGGTAATTTAAGCAAAAATATTTTTGTTGTCAGGCCTTTGGGATATTTACTTGTGATGTCAATGAAAGCAGAAAACTATACCAGGGCTCTTGTCTTTTAGGATGATGGTGTCTTTTAGACAGTGATAAAACCAACTTACTTAGATGGATTTACTCCCAATTTACACTGAATACATGAATGACTTGCCAACCTAGTGTTTGAAAACAAGGAAAATGATCTGCACTATACTTAATGGCTAGTTTCAGCTGGATGCTACTCAGGATTTTGGGGTTTTTTTAAGTAAATTCAAATTTTTTGTACCCTGCGGAACAAAATTTGCTGTGAATGTGCAAGATTAGGGTTGGTTGTTGTTTTTTTTTTGGCATTTGAACATTTTTAAGTTGAACTATCTTTTGTCCTATGCCAAAATAAGGTAGGAGCTTCTGTGAAGGGAGAACATTCCTAAAATACTACCATGTACCTGCATGCTGAGAGAGAAAAGACTGGGGAAATTGTACTGGGCTTCATTTTAGTGAGTGGAAAGTAAGAGGGAAAATGTTTTTCCTGCTGAATCCAAGAACTAGTAAAATACAACCAGATGAGGAAAACTTGTTTATGCATCTTACTAGATAAGTCTTTCCAGCAAACCCTTCCGCCACAGACATGGATAGAGTTAATCTTGTTCTAGACAGTGCTGTTTCTTCAGTCCTGCAGTGTTGCTGAGTCTTCAGTGAGTCTGCTTTCAGAAAGATACTGTGGTAATAATGTTGGCAATGAGAAATTTTTTAGCCATCATTTTAACTTGAGCTTAAGCATGTCTAATTCTGACACCTTTCTCAGTGAATTATTCCCAGCAATGTAAAGAGCTGCAGTTTTGTCTGCCAGAGGGTTCGTGTTCAAGTTTTAATGGCCCCTGTCATGTCATCATGCAAAGTTAAATGATTTAAATATTCAGAATGTGCAAGAGCCTGGGCCAGCCTTGTTATAGTGAGAGCTAATATATTAATCAAACAGCTTAATATATGTTCCAGTATGAGCAGTATTAGCTGGTATTCTGTTAAATAGCTGACATTCAGGATCTACTCCCAATTTTAAAAAGTCAGCTCATATCATCACTGCTGTCATCTAGTGATATTCGTGCTCTGTTTCCACATGGCGTTCTCACTCACTGTAATTGTCTGCTAGTGAAAATACAGGTAATACCCATCGATTCTATAAATTCCCATTTTCTTCCCTGGCTGAATGCCACAGCTCTGTCAGGATATCACAGAACTTACACACAACTAAAAGCCAAGTAAGTTGCTACAAGCTGGATATTGCTGCCTAAAAAGTAACATACTACAGGAATAATTAGACACATGCCATTATTGAAGCTGAGTTAAAGCAACATTGTAGTAGTAGTGTGATTATGAAAATCATCTGCCAAAAGAAAGAAAAGTAATTTAAACTCCTTATTGTATTTCACTTAGAAAGGTTGAAGACAAATGAGTTCCTCAGTATACTGGGTGCTTAGGGCCAGACCCCTCTAATTACTTTTTTTCAATAGTAACAAACACTATAAGACAAAGTCAACAATTCAGAAATACTGAATGCAGAAACAAAACTAAACCAAAACCCAACATGTGTAATCACCTTCATCTACAATTCTCATACTTACTAACTACAGTTCCCATGCTATAACTAAAAAAATCAATGATTTGCAGAAAACAGAGAGAATCGGTGTTTTCAATACTGTTTTGGTGTCCTTAAATTAGAAACTCCCTTTCCAGTTCTCATAAAATTTATTTATTTGATTTATTGTTCAGTTACCATCTGTTTTTCAATTTTGTTTTAACACATAAAATGGCAACACCTAGTGAAACTGGCCACTGATGGTCATACCTTCAGTGATGTGCAAATCCATTTTCTTTTCTGAGCCACGACATGTGTGGCAGTGACAGGATGCCAGAAATGCATGTATTTAGATCTTTGACTTTATGTTTCCTATTTTCATGGGGTTTTTTATACATGGTAAAATCATCTTAGTCTAAAATAATAAAAAAATGTTATAGAATATAATCCAAAAGTAAATAGGTAAGAAATTTTCCTTCAGTATATATCAGCTATTCTGATACATACTGATGTTGCACACTTTTAATCCTTGGTGGGGGAATTAAAAAAGAAAGAAATTATGAGTGAAACAAGCACATTCATAATAAGCTAATTTCAACTGGTATTTAGTGCCATTGCAGACACACGTCTCAAACTCCGCAATGCTGATTCCACCTAGAAATAGCCAAAACAAAGAAACCAGCTTCCATGGTCTACAAGTTTTTCTTGTCCTCTCTAAATAAAACCAGAGAGATGGCACAGTATTTGGAAATCATGTGAAAACATCTGCGGTAGGGAATTTGGAACAAGATATATACAAAAAATTAATAGATCTACCAAAACCTTATACTGAAAACAGTATGTGAATAGGCAGCCTCCCAGTGTGTTTTTTCCCAGTACAGACAGGATATACAGCAGGGTCTGAACTAGGCTCATTCCTGGGGTTTGGCTTTGCTCAAAAGAAACCAGTGTTAAGGTAGCAAAGCTTAGCTCAGGTCTCTTCCCCAGACTTGGCTGCTCCTAAAACAAACTTATTAGGACTCCCAAGTATTTGCTGCAGCTTTTCAGTCTCTCTCAAATTTTTGCTGCCAAATCCTCTGCCATCTTCTTCCTTTGGTCAACTGTCACCCATCCTAGGACATAAAAGGCAGGGCAGCAAGGATGCTCTGAATACTCGATAGATGATCTTATGAAAAAAAATGCAAAGTAGAAGCTGATCCTCTCACTATTTCTCTCGTCTATCCCAAGAGGGATAGAGGTTGCCAACTTGCCATACTGTGGTTGTAGTTAAAATTCAGCTAAAGCACATAAACACGACTTTACAGAGGGAATAAAATTGCATAAGTGCTCCTATAAGAAGTATTTGACCTGCTCCTATGACTTTTAATACATGCCATTCCAGTCAAGGTCACTCAATGCCTTGGGGATACTGGGAGGAGGAGGAGAAGAGCAGAGAGGGGTGAACATGAGAAGTGGCACCATGGACTTCAGTAGGGATTAATTGCCACAGAAAGAGGTGCTGTGAAAGTTTGAACATAGTTAGTTGTGGCTTAGCTGCAGTCTTTACTGCAGTGTTTTTATCCTTATTTGACGTAAAACCAGCATAAGCATGTTCAGCTGTATTGAAATCACACCTTCATTTTCCAATGCAGGTGTACTCTGTAAACGTAAAGCCTCTCCAAAATCTTTGTTGCTATAATCTTCAATAGACTATGGAGAAAAACATTCTGCTTAGTGACTAATGTAGCACAAATTCCCTGTAGCCCTAGTTACATAAACCACCATTTAAAAGACACAATTTAGTTATAATGTGCACGTTAAAAGCTGCTCTCTCCTTGAAGTGTATATTGAATTCCCCATAAAGATTGTTTACAAGATCAGTTATAAAGAAGCTTTTGAGCATTTCAGCCCATGGTTTCACCTTCTTTTTAGCCCCACAGCAAAGCATTTGGGATTATCCCAGGAGTCTGGGGGTGAGGGAGTTAGCTAAGAGAGGAAAATGTGCTGGGGACAGGCTGTGGAATGGCAGGAAGGGGAAGCTGCCCCACACGTGACTGGGGGTTACAGCACACATTGAGCAGAGCATGTTCCCTGGTGACAGACACTTCCTCACTGCTCACCACACCACCATCACTTCACAGCACTACAAAGGGCATTTGAATTCTTCCTGTTTGTTTGTCCCAACACATGACAGTGAAGAATGAACTGTCTTCCAATCTAAACGACCAAGAAAACAAGCACATTTGGGAGAGATTTGTTCAGCTGATGTTAAAAGTTAAAGATTACCTTTGCTGTGCAGTAATTGTTCACTGTGGAATCTCTTTTCAGGCTGTAAATAATGGTTTGTATTATCACTGTATTTTTCACTTTCAGGAAACATGTGTTTTGCAGAACAAAGGTAGATCCATATCCCCTGCCTTTAAAAAACTTTCGGAAAACAAACCTGAAAAATTACATGCTGTTTCCTATGCTTTAAATCCTGAGGTTTAAAACATAGGCCAGAGAGATTTGTAGATTCTGGAGGCACTTGCAGTTTGTGGCTATAAAGCTGCAGAGGATATCAGCTGAGACTTCTGCAGGCTGCATGGAAAGAGCTTTTCAAAGCTCTGTACTGCCAGAGTTCATGCCTCTGTGCAATAGCACATTATTCAGGAAGCAGTGTTTCTGCTCAACTCTTTAATGTTTTTCCAGAAAGAAAAGCACATTAGCTGAGTGTCTCTCTGCCATGGTCCCATTGCTAAAAATCAGAGTTTTCATACAAGCAGTGCTGAGTGAGGGAACTGGCATGCCTTTACAGTACATCTTTATCTCAGTCCCCAGCATTTAACTGGAATCATAATACAGTCTTATTTGCTTCCCAGTCTGTCACAGGGCTGTGAAATCGTGGTGTCAGCTGCTTGCCTCAGTTGTATGCCTCTACAGCCCTGCACGCCAGCCTGCACCCTTTGCCTTGGACAGAAAACCACTGCTCTCACATTGTCCAAGACAGATCTGGAGGCTGCTGCTGGCCTGTGTCTCACTGGCACTGGAGGATGACTTGGGTGATCCCATGAACCCAAAAAGCAGCAGTTGCTGCTCTAGGTCCTGCTGCCTTTGCCATTGTGCGAGGGGTACCGGCACCAACAAAATCAACATCCATCCTGTAATGAGAACTAGCCCAACTCTTAGCAGCTCTAATACCTGAAATCCCTTGGGGGTTGCTACGGAAAAGAAATGACATGTAGTATTTACATTCAGGAATTGTCCTGCCAGGAACAGTTCCTTACTTTCCTTCCCACTCCACCAGCAAGATTAGTGCCATATCCACACAGAATAGAACACTGAAGACAGTGAGTGTAATATGTAAGTATATCCAGCTGCAGCAATTACAGATTATATGTATAAGGAAGTTTCTTCGCCTTTACTATTTAACTATTTTTATTTGCTGAGTCTCAAAGTAGTAGTTACTGTTTTGAGATGTTGTTGAAATACTACTCAAAGCCTGTTTCATAGAAACCAGAATACTTAGGAGAAGATCACTGAAGGGGCAAAAGTGATAAAGTAATTATCTGTAGAACTGGATTTAAAACCAACCAGATGGTACCAAAGAAAAGGAAAGAATGCTTTGAAGAATAAATCTGAGTGCTGATTCTTCCACTTAAGAGAATTTACACTGATAATGAGCAGTATCAGAGATAATGAATTCATGAAAAATAATCTTGTATCTCAAACCTTGTCTTTCTCAAGGCTGACTAATATTTGCTGCTGAAATCTGAAGTGCTGGAAGCATGCATGTGCAAGAATATACTTTGAAATCTAGGAGCTCAGTGTATAAAGGCACTTTACTCAGGATTGATGAAGATATTTTCTCTGCTCACTGCCACATAATGTACATGTTTCTAAACATCCATCTGCATTTCTTCTGTTTCTCTGACAGTCACTGCCTTTTAATGTTGTCTGTCCCCAATGGAAGAATCCACTTTAAGCTACAGGCTTCAGTGTTGCTTATGCTGATGTTATTGCCTTATCCCCTCTAATATGAACTTACAGATGATTATGTTGTTTTGAAAATAGATTACTTCCATTCATATTTTTATTTTAGTAAGGCACTAGAAACATTGCTTTTTTTTTACTTTACACTTCCAATATTTAAGACCTCTCTTTGCTATGTTGAAAACAGGCACTGTAGAGTGACCGAAATATTTCCCCTAAGAAGAGCTCAACTTGCCTAGTCCCTAATCTTGTAATTACTTTTGCATGTATTAAGATTAAAAACACTTCCCTTGTAGTCACATGGTGAAGGACGTGCTGAATCATGGCCTTTGCTATATAGTTCAGTTTGTAGAGGTACTTCCTTAAGCCACAAATAATAACAATCTTTTTTTTCATACTTTAATGAGTATTGTATCAACACAAAAGGTTTTTACAGGAAAACACTTTTTCCCCCCAAGTATTATCTCTCTGAAGATAACGTGAAAGAATATTTTAACCATCTGCTCAGTAAATATTGACTTAGGTTTTAGCCAAGCTTTTACTCCAAATAAAAAAAAAAAAAATCAAGGTATGAATTCCTATTGACTAAACTGTCAAACTCAGTGGGAAAATTTGCACTGGCTTCAGGGTAGATGAGGATTTCAAAGAAACGTTTTTGTATGTACCATGGGCTAGTTCTGGTAGTGTGGAGACTTATAGGTCACTAACAAATTAAAAAATCCCGTAAACTCAGCCGTGCAGAATTATCAGAAATTGCTTAGACTGATACACAACTTTTTTAACTTTCCAGTCACGCACATCTTCTCTGACTGCTCTTCCTGCTAAATAAATAACCAAACCAGAAGGAAAATCTAGAAAACACCAACTAGCACCTGTGTAGATTTTGTGAAGCTTGCATATAAAAATAATATATAATAAAATACTTTTTCTCTTAGTCATCACTCAAAGTTGGCACCGAGGATGAAGAATGATTAATCAGTTTTTCTTTAGAGAGTTGATGAAAAGCCTTTTTATAAATTTTATATATTCTCGTTAATACTTTATACAGAACATTCTAAAACAGATCCAGTGTACATTTCTGCTGTTTTGGGTTGCACGTGCTGTCTTGCACTTTATAAAGTGAGATGAGGTGACTTTCATTAATACTGCAATAAATATTATGCAGTTTTTACTCGGTGGGCTTTGGCCACTCTATTCCCCTCCTCCCCTCCCCTTGTGTGTCAGTTGTAAATTGATTGAAAAATACTTCCCACTCTTGACATGCAACATCTTTAAAGATTCAAAAGAGAGGGGAAAGCTAAAAAGGCAACAGGTAGGTAATACAGCAGATGGCTCTTTCTCTAGTTAAACTTGCTCAGAGTAACAAGCAGTACAATTGTATTTTTTCTGCAGAGTGCAGGTGGAGAGGCTGTGAGTGAGAATAAATTTCTGAACACAGACTCCAGCTCAGGATCAGTGGAAACTACTGCCAAGCCGTTACCATTTAAAGATCCAAACTTCATCGTAAGTATATTATTTTAACAATTTCAAATTCCAACCTTTTCCCATAAAAGTCTAACTAGGGTTCTATTTAACCATGTTTCTAGTGTATATTAAGAAAATGACCTTAACAGCCAAATAAAAGGTTGACAATTTCTAAGAAATTCACCCCAATCCATGTCTCACTATGGTCTAAAGTGCACACTGTATTATAGCATGAAAATTGCACTGGTCCAGTGGCAGAACTGTTATATTAAATTCTGAAACAGAGTGAGAAAACCTGTTAGGTGCAGGTAATTGTGGCAGTTTTATGATATGGTATCTCACAAATTACCACAGCTAGAGAGGAACAATTAATACTATGAATGTAGGAATCCCATGTTCCAGTTCCTAGTCAAGGCAGACTGCAAAGCAGTTGAGATAGAAATGGACCAGAGAGTCATTAGTAAATGGCATTTTGCTCCTCTTCTGGGCCCTGAAACTCTTAACAGATTTGTGCTGTCTTCTTCCAATCATTGCTAGATTTAGAAGCAAAATGCTCTGTGCTCCCTAGAAGTCTGGCCTGCCAGCATTCAGAGTCATGTAAACACTGACAGCTGATGAAATACAGGCTCCTAAACACTCTGAGGGTTAAACTAGGAGAGAAGGTGAAGAAGATTAAGTTGGTAATGCTGGGTTTGTTTTTGATATCTTTTTATCTTGCTGTGCCAAGGCCTACTCATCGGCATACTGTACAAATGCTTTCTAGACAAGCAAACTTCTCAGACTGCTGGTCCTAAGCCAGTACTTAGAAAGAAGGATTTTATCCCAGATTCCATTCTGTATGAACAAGATAAAATATCCCACAGCACATAACGAGTAATTGGGCAATGCTCAGCTCACTAAGCACAGGTTTGGCAGGGGGTATGAAATTAATCTCTGACATGCGAGTCACTTTACATCTGCTTCAGCAACTTCAGTCATGAGAGGGGCATTTAAACGACTGTACACTTTGCTCACTAACCCTCCAGCAAGCACCAGCATCTTTTGAGAAATGGGGCTTATTGCAAAAGCTCCTTTTGTGCCCAGAGGCATCCCATGTATCTTCCATATAGGATTTAAATATCCAAGAGACCCTAAGCTGATCCTTCAGTTTCAGTTTTTAGAGGGATGTCACCATTTCCAAAGAGGCAGAACTAATGTCTGCATGCTTGAAATAATAATGAATGTACAGGGTCTTTGGCAACTGCTGCAGAAATAATAGGTAGTTATAATAAAACCTATGAAATTGTCCTCTCCAATATAGCAACTATTTTGAGAAGAAATGCATTGAGTGTTAATTAGCATTTCATTGGTATGGCCCTGTAGTAACAATTTGGATGGATTTTTGCATCTTTTCAGCTGAATTTGCCTTAAAAGGAAGAAAAGAAATCAAATAGTGTCCATCTCTCATACATCTGCCCAAGTTTGAACCATTAGCTCACTGCAGAGGATAGACTTAAGAGCAAAGAAGAGGAAGAATTGACCTTTTCCTAAACTTTATGGTTGGAATTTACATCCCTTGGCAATGGGGACAGGGAAAAAGACTTTCTGACAGCTGTGTAGAGCAGTAGCTCCACCTGTCCTAGCTCCAGCTTTCTCTGAACTTCGCTTGGTTCATTTGTGCTTGGCAGTCATTGCCATTTCATTGTAGGTGTGTAGGTGATGCTCAGCCCATTCCTAGGAGGCATAAGTTAATATAAAAACAGAAGTTACATTTGAGATTACTGAACAAAGAATCATTATGCAGTGATTAGGGGGGAAATTCATGCAATGAATTTGAATTAGTAGTGTAGAAGTGCATGTATTTTCATCTCATACTGTAGCAGTCTCTATTATACAATGATCCTTAGATGACTAAGGTGCTAGCCTAAGTGCAAATATTTGCTTCTACATTTTAAATCAGATATCCATCACCAAAACCCAGTATATGATCAGCTCATAAGCTTATTTTCTGAATATATCTTATGTCTACAAAAAAACTTTCTCACTGAATCCTTCCTCCTGTCATCTTAATCAATTTAATGGGTTAATTTTTAAACATTCAAAGCAGAAGTGTATTTACAGAACTTCTCTGAGTTTCAATGAGACACATGGGGCAAGTAGTAATTATTAAAAGAAATAGCAACTCCTCAACTGTAAGAACATTTTCTGAAGTTAAGCTGTAAGTCTGTGTCCTTTGATCATTTAGAAGTAGTACAGTATGTTGTGCAGCTTCTGTCTCTGGAGGGACATAAATAAATTACTCTGTAACAATCACATTTGATAACTGCAACTGCCATTATAGTACCTGTGGCAAGCCTTCCATTAGTGTACCTTTCAAAATGCAAAATTGTCTTGGCAGCCAACATTCTATTTATTATTCTTTTTCTATTATTCTGCCTCCTAGCCTTTGAAAGAAACATAAAATTTCCAGAAAGTTTCTCATCATATTCATTACATTTTGCAAGATCGGTTGTGTTTTCTACAGTCACAGATAATTTGTAAAAGAGGTGCACCTGTAATATGCCATTAAAAGGAGAGAGAAAATTTAGCTGTATAGTCACAATTTTAGAAACAACTTCATAGTAATAAGTTCTAATATGATAGGAAGTACATACAGAATCCTATAATCTTGAGCTAAGCCTAACCACATTGATTTTTTATTTCCATGTAAAAAGCAGATTTTAATTTCCTTCAGTTAATCAAAAACATAGAAGCTTTGACACAGTCCAAAAGGCTTTGTTTTTGCTTGCAGCCAAGATTAAAGTGTACAGTATAGTAGCCTGCTGATGAAATAAGTGAGAATAACAAATGGTTCATGACAAGATGAGGCATATCAGAAAGACTATGAAATAGAAGTGTCATGCTCTGAAATAGTATTCTTTATTTATTTTTTCTCTAAACACCATATTTTTAATTCTAGCACTCCGGCATTGGTGGAGCAGCAGCTGGCAAGAAGAACAGAACTTGGAAGAACCTGAAACAAATTCTTGCTTCTGAAAGGGCATTGCCATGGCAACTAAATGATCCTAGCTGTAAGCTGCTTAGACGCTTTGCATGTATTTATAAATAATAGAATCCACACAAATAACTTTCTTTAAAACTAACCTAAATTATTTCATCAGTGCACACAGTATCCTGTTTGAACAGGGTCCAGTAGTACATTTAAGATTACTCCAATCACACTCATCAGCCCTAAGTGGAAAGCAGGGAAAGCAAATAATTTGGAGTATCATGGCAAAGTTCAAATACATTTGGGGGGAGAGTTTAATAAGGAAAAAGTATTTATCCAAACCAGGTCAGAAATCCTTATTCCCATGAGGTTTTTGTTACCTTTTCACTGGTTAGGAGCCTGCTCCTCTGTGTACAGTCTGGAGGTCTTTTGGTGGGTGGCTGCTGCTTGATTAGCTGTATTTGAGCACGTTTCAAATAGTTTCTGCTAAGCCACATACCTGTGGTAGCTTAGGCCTCAGCCCAAGCTTCCTATCCAGCTCCTTATCCCAGATTCTTGGGAGATTTAAATCCTACATCCTCTCTTTAGTGCAGCACAGCTGAAACTACACTATTAGCAGTGCTGATTAGCAGTCCTAACAGGTTACAGCCACAGGAGCAGAGTTGCAGCAGTGGTCTTAATCTAGGTATTCTTCAAGTCTACTTGTAAAGTAGGATACTATTGAACGTAGCTGCTGGCAGAATGCAATCCTCAGATTTTATTTAAGCAAGTGGAGGCATTTCAAAACTGAGCATATGCATATAGCTTTTGTCAGACTTGGTGCTTTATCCAAAAATAGCTTGCCGTTTTTTGAAGTGTTTTAGACGCAACTGTTACAGAAAAATGCAGACTACTGTGTGTTCCTGGCCATTGTAACTGACAATCTGCTGATGTTGCTATTTCTACTATGCTCTGTTTGCAACCAGAAATTTACAGGATTTTTTTATAGGAAGGAGGGAAAAGAAATTCAGATTTGTATTTAAGAACAGCTGTCTGTGGCGTTGGAATCTTTTGAATTATGAGATGATTAGTTATAAATTTGATATGGATGGAGTGTTTGAATTGAACATAGCATCAGAATGACTTGCAAGGGAGATCAGGAAAGAGGAAAGAAATTAGTCAGGTACAAGATATTTTTGTAAACGTTCAAAATTCAGGATTTCACTACTTAAGGATAGCAACTGTATCTTAAAAATGTTTATGAATAATAATTGCTATCTAAAGGGCAGCAAAGAACAGCAATTTTCAACCATCAGTTTAAACATTCAGATAATTTTCTAGGTCATTGACTGGGCTTAAAGTGGTACATGCTTAAAGATTTAAATGATTTAAAAGATTACTTTGCTTTTCTGGATTATAGTATTTCAGAGCTGCAATCTTGAGCGATGTTTCACAGTCTTAACATATAGTATGCATATGATAATGGCTGTTCTTTGCATGTTACTGACTGCAAGGGAAGTCATTAAGCCTTGGAAGAAAAGGACACATTTCAAATGGCTCTGGCATTTTCCTTTTGGGGAGGGCAGTTCTCCTTACTGAACTCTATAATAGGTGAGCAGGATCAGGCTGTGGTTTACAGTGCTAACAGGCTAAATGTTTTCAGAGGTAATTATGCTTCATATTTCTTTGCCTTAGGGTTGCTAGTTAATAGAGACCTCAGAGTAGGTTTATGTTATAGAATATATATATCTCTAAAAGATACTGAGTTTATGCCTTTGTTTCTCTCTAGATTTTAATATTGATGCTCCCCCTTCCTTTAAGCCTGCTAAGAAATATTCAGACATCTCAGGACTTCCAGTAAGTATTTTTTTTTCCCCTTCAAAATTGGCATCTGACCTTCCACAATGAAATAGTGCTGGTGCCTTGTTTTGTAAAAGATATATATGCTGAGTTTCCTATTCAGACTTGTGACACTATATCACAAAATCCTTAGGTTGTTAATGGATATCAGGACAGACTAAATATGTTGTCCTGCCAAGTAGCTCCTATGACACCTCTTTCTCATCTGTAGAATCTACATTGTTGCCCATAATTTCTAATTCTTAAATTAGCTGCAGGGTAAACCGGTAGTCCACAGTCTCCATGACTGTTAACTTTGCCAAGGTATACCCACCCTGACTGAAACTTTCCATGCTGTTTGCCTGAGGTGGGTTTATTTCATTGTGTCTTTAGAGGAAGTTTTAAAAAAATGGCTCAGCAATTTTCCATAATGAGATTAGGCAAAATTTTATTGTTTGACCTCTTTTCCATCAAGTTAAAAAAAAAAACAACCAAAACACTATTATCATTGCTCTCAAACTTTGCCTCAAACAAATCAGCCTGAAACAGACACTTGGCATAGATTGTTGAGAGTTTCAAATACCCCTATGCTTCAGAGCTGGAAGTTGGATTTTTGGCAGATGTATAGCCTGTGTATCACAGATGGGTTCTTTTACGTGTTTTTGTTAAAAAAAAAAAAAGAGGCGAAAGGGGAAAAAAAACCCCAAACCACATTTGCACATGCTCCAGAAAGTCTTGGTAGTTACAATTTGGTGCCTAAATTCCCCAATGATTCTGTTGGCACAAAACAGGAATAAAGTAATTGAATTCTGCGCCACAAAATTTTTGTATCTGCTGTTGAAACTGTTCCTATGTTACATGAATAATTTTGCTTGAACAGGTATTAGTAACAGCATATCTTTTCACTTTCCACCTTCTACCACCAGTGATTTATTTTGCAGAAGCCTATGCATTTCTTACAGTTGCAATGAATGGGAATGTTGTGTTTTAGAGTAAAAAACACAAATAATGGTTACACTAAGTAGTTACAATAAAGAAAACTTTGTAATGTCAAAGAGCCTTGCCCAGAATTTCTGCATCTCTTCCCCCAGTTTAATCTGTTTCTTACCCACAGGGCACTAGCTCACTCTCACAGGCTTGGTATCACCTCCTGGAGGTGCCCTTAAAGGTGTATGTTTTTTATGCTGATGCAGGTTAGCATACCACCTTGCATTCTGTGCACTGAATTAGGCAAAAAGTCCTCATTAGGACACAGAATGGATGAAAACCTAACTAAGGGCTGCCTTATAGTGGATGTTTAGTGTAAGGCATCAAGAACAGCCATAGCACCAACTGTAATCCTGCACATCCTAGCATTCAATCTTGATTTGGTAGCATATGTTTTCTTAGACCTTATTTTTTAACTAACACATTTAAATAAGGCACCTTGGATGTGGCATGTGTCCAGCCTGTGCCTCTGAATGTGGTTTGGAAAGGGAGTGAGTTGCTCAGATAAAGGCTGGTAACCCTTGGTGTTCAAGAGGGAATGGAAAACCAACATCTCCCTCAGAAATAAACTGGCAGACAGCAAGTGGAAGAGACTGCTCGCAAACCCAGTGAAGGTAATTCTCTTCAGCCAGACAGACTCCTGCCCCATCTCCAAGGAGCCAGATAATGCTTGCCAGCACTATCCTTTGGTGTACTTCAAAACTAATCAGTCATTGCACCTACAGCGAGCTGATGATGCAGGGTATAGAGACCACATCCCTACAAGTTAAGAGTCAGTTAAACCTCAGGAAATTCTCTCAGTTCCTTAGCTTTTCTTTACCAGCACCTCTTTTCTATCAGTGATTTATGTACTATAACTATTCTAGCTCAGTGTAGTTATTCTCTATACAAATCCATTCAGTGCTGCTTTTGTTTTCTTTTTTTCTCATTCCACCTTTTTTTTATTAATTTCTCATCCTCTAATTGCATTGTGAGTCAAGTTTCCTATTTTATCTGGCCTGCAAGTTTTCTCTAGACTATGATAAAATTACCACATTTATAAAACCCCTTTTTTATTAAAATAGCTGAGACAGTGTGTCCTTTCAATTGCTAGGCTAGAAATGTTTCATAAGAACACTAAATATGCTTTCAAGATCATTTCCTAGTAGGAGGATATGTGGGACAATAGAATATTGTAGAAATGTAGTATTAGAAAAGTGTCCCTGTATTTTCTGTATAAAATATAAAAGCATTTGTGTAAGAATGTATTTTCTGTGGGAATACTGGATTCCCCATGGGGGGAAAAGAAATGCCATAGCATTACCCATTTAGGAAAGAATTAAATTGTTTAGTAGGTACAAAAAGAGAAGTGTATTAAAACATTCTCCATCAGCATACTTGCTCTCATGTTAGATGCCACAATTAAATTCTACTGATCCTCTTCTCTTTCTGTGTGTAGCACAAATGGAATTAAATTTACCAATGGTCTCAGCAGAGCAGGCAATTTATATTTGTAAGGCAGCCTAGAATTCTAAAGCTATTATCTACTGTATTGACACTGCAAAATAAATCTATTATTTCCAAACTTGCAAGATTAATATTTAGATATTTTAACATGCAAAACAGAGCAATTTATTGTAAAGCAGATTAGAAAAACCAAACCTTCAAATGTTTATACTGCTCTTCCTTTTCTCAAAATGGATCAGCCCTGTTACTATAGAAACAGATTGAGATAGCTAGTTTATTGTATTTTAAGAGCATGTGTCCATGGCCTTTGACTTAGGTTTTTAAACACGACAGAGCTTTTTCTTTGCAAATTCATCTTAATTTAATATTCTAATCTTTAATTTTTGCTGGACTATTGGTAAAGTTTGTTTTCAAACTTTCAAACATGGCATGAGTGGCTGGTTACCATACATTAATGTCTGCAGACAGTACAGCCCAATACATAACACCAGAACAGTGAAGAGCTGCCATAATATTTTTCAGCTAGATCGGTGCACAATACAAATTGCAGATATTGCTTGGTTACTTTATTACAGAATCATTCAGATTTGAAAAGCAGTCTGATTGCTTAGCTTTTTCTTACATGAGGCCAGATGTAAAGAGTGAAATAAATTTGTACCTGCTGTAACCATGAAGTTACCACCAGGAATAAATTTACTCCTAATGTTCTAACTTTGCCATTTGTTTGAAACTTAATTGATGGGTTGGACTGTGAGCTGACTACATTTAATTAACCTGGCAGCATTTCTTTGTAAAGAAAACTGAGCTACAAATAACACTAAATTTTCTAAGACCTATCAGACCAAATGATTAGCTGGATTGTTACCATGGTCCACAGGTGTTTTCCAACATAAAAATGTAGAAAGCTCTGCACTATAACAGTGCGGCATGGGGGACTACTCCAACTCTTCCTGGCCTTTTTACTTTTAGTAGCAATGTCTTGAGGGATCTCAGCTGCCTGTGCCTTGCCGCCTGCCATCATCTCGTGCTAAAGAAAGACACAGAAGACACTCCTGGAGCCTTGGCAGGCACTTGGCAATCCAGTGCTGAAGAGGCAGGGATTGTCCTGGAGGCTGAACAGAGAGGCAATGCCCTGATGCCTGCTTTCTCCCAGTGCAGCCCCCTGGCCTACCCCTGAGCTCAGCTGAGCCCTAGGTTTCTGTGGCAACAAGGAAGGGGAGAGGATAGAAGGAAACTGGCACTGCTCCCAGGCACCCAGGGTCCAAATATAGCTGAGGATACAAGCGTAGCCCAGGGTGAGCTGGCCAGGCTGCTATCCTGAAAGCAGGCATCTGGAGCAAACCACAATGCTGGGTTCAAATCTCTTATCAGTTCTCTCACAGAACCATACGCTGAGACTCCCTAGCTTTAACAACCACTTTAAAGTAAATTAAAAGCTAAGTTGTATGCAGCAGGAGAAAGGCAGTCCAAAGCTATCAGAGCACCCATAATTCAGCCTCTTTGTGGGTAATTTATTGGCAGCAGCCTGACTCTTTGGAGAGCTGCCTCGAGAGAGACTGCACAAGGCACAGAGTTGCTAGGGTGAGTTTAGAGAGTTGAGGAATTTCTTTTGCACTGTGTTTTATAGGAAACTTACTTCAGCCTTCTGTTATGTTTAATGCATTTCTAATGGGATTTTATAGGGGTCTGTTAACTTCTCGTAAGTTTTCACATGAGGAGAAAGAAAAAGGACAGCCTTGTGGCCACATGGTAGAACAGCAGTGCTGCTACTAGAAAGAGAAACTCACTGTGTTGTGGTCTTGTAATTAAGATACTTATTTTACTGTTATGGTTAGAAATTTTATTTGAATAGTAATCTCTACCATTGTTTCTTTTTCAGGCAAATTACACAGATCCACAGAGCAAGCTAAGGTTTAGTACTATCGAAGAATTTGCCTATATTCGGATGCTCCCTTCAGATGTGGTTACAGGATACCTGGCTCTAAGGAAAGCAACAAGCATTGTTTCCTGAACAGACTAAATATTGTATATAGCCTGTGAACAATGCTCATTTGGAGCATCATGATGGAAAGTGACTGTGGGACTGAGATTTTTAAACCTAAGCATGGATTTTTACATCTGGAAGTAGTTGATGATACATGCATTTGAAGAACATATGGATTTAATTTTCATAAATGCTGATATTTGTTAGTTTGCCAATTTGTTAGCAATTTCGTTTGGCGAGCAGAACAGCTTAGACCTCAAGGATATGTATCTGTACCATAATGTCTCATTTATATTAATTTCTGTAAAGACAGGATTTCATCTCCACCCTGTATATTTTATGTACTACCCTGGCCCAGAAGAAACTGTCATTTAAATTAAGGAAAAAGTAACGAGATATCCAAATATCTAAACCTGCCTTACCAGATGTGCTTGCCACTTGGCTATGAAGTTCGTCCCATCTGTAAAGTGAAGCTAAAATACCCAGCTGTTATGATGACTTTTTAGGGTTCTGTGGCACGGTGGAAATGAAGACCTTCACACAAATGTTTGTATTGAATTAATTGCCAACATAAATAAAGTTGGACTCAAACTTGCCTGTAAAATACAGTGCTTGTTACATGTTCATCAGTGAACGTGTAACAGGATCAATCAAATCCCCTTGTAACTCTTAATCGTGACATTTTGCAGTTTTTGAGTGCTTCATTTCACAAGCTGGCTATTCTTCTACCTTTCCTAGTTACTACAGTGTTTTTACTAATTAGTATGAAGAAAGTAATAATTTCCCAGACTTTTAAAGGAGATGCTAAAAAGCAGGAGTTCTCCACTGGCATTCAGAAGCCCAGATGGCCTTCAGCAAGGCAAAACCTTCTACATTGGAACACTGAACTTAACACCATGAGACAGCAAGAGAATACTTGAGAGCAACTGAACACTGTCATGCTTTAGAAGGAGACTAAAACAGAGTTTGGACTCTTACTGGGGGGATGGCTGACAGGTACATGTCAGCGTACCCATGTAACAGTGACTGTGACTTCCTGAAATTAAGTCTAAGGGCAGAGGGTTTTCTGCCCATTCTTTCTTTCTGTCCTCTTTCTTATGACAAGCTGCTGTATTCCCACTTCTGAGTCTTTGTCCCAGCCTTAAACTCTTGCTAGGTTATAATCTGGGCTCCAAGTTCAGGCTCAGCTGTTCCCAGCCCCCAATCACAGAGCCTTCATTTGTGCACTCCATCAGCTCTCCTAGAACTGGCTGCTACACAAGTTACCACTTGCTGTGGGAATGCTCTTTTCCCATGAGCAAAACTGCCAAATGGAACACGTGTGCCATAGTGTGTTAGTCCTGGCCTCCCCAGGTCACTCGCCTGACTCAGCAAGCTCCACCATGGATATCAGGATCTTGTTTAAGGCACACTCTTCTCTTTGCCTGCACAAGCAGCACACAGCAGTGACTATTCAGTGTCTAAGCTATGCTTTGAATGCACATTTCTATAGACATGATAATATTAAGATTTTTTCTGATTGAAAGAATAAATATGCAGATCGTTATAACTGCTAGTTTAATTTCAACTCCAAAACAGGAAAGACAATAATGGGATACTTTGTTTAATGAAAGTTGGTGGGAATCATTCCTCAGTTTTTGTGTTCTAATATTGCCAAAAACAAATTCTAAAAGTCTTTGACATGCTTACAGTAGATCCTTCAAAGTCCTAGATATCTGATAATGCTACAACTGTATCACAGTACAAAAAGGAATAAGACAGGATATCTCTCTGCATGTCAGCAAGCATCCAAGCCACATTCTCTTTGCATTGAGTTTTATAATGGATATTTTTAACTTATATTACATACTGAATGTGTGTTTATAAGATAAGTTTAACACTGATATGAAAAGGAAACACATAGAACTGCTGTAAGATCATTTTTGTTTTAAATAAGCAGACAGCAGCTCAGAAAATCAATTTCACAAGCTTGTTCTCTCCCACAAATATTTTTAACATTCTTTGGGAATGACTGTGTGGGAGCCCAGGCTCCTCCACTGTCAGAAGTGTTTCATGCACTTCTGCACTCTATATTAAGATGTTGCTTCTCAGCTAATTTCTCCTGTGCAGCATTTATGCATTCTGCTTTCAAAATCTAAGTGTCTTGCTGAATAAATCAACACCAGAAAAGCAAATACATCTTAAATTTGGCAAAAACATTAGTGACTCCTCTCTCAGTACTCTATATCCATATGATGGCTACTGGATTCCCTTTTCTTCCCTCCCTTGTTTCTTCATTTGTTGGCCTTTTGTTCCTAGTCAGTAGTACCTCCCTTTTACTCACTATGTTGTGCAGTGGTCAAGCCAAGGGTGATGACTCAGCCACCAGCACCATTCAGCATTACATCAATTAACAACAGTTTACTATGTGGAACAATCAAACCAGATTTGTTTTAGCAGGAAGCTGAGGACAGAACAGATCTAGTGGTCAACATGTGCAATGGGGCTCAGTCCCACTGGGTTCCTTTTGGCAGCAGCACGGGAACCTGCTGCTCTCAGCAGTGCCTTCTGTGAGGGAACTGAGCAGTACCTCCCTTGCTGTATAGAAGAGAAAATACAGATGAGTGAAAAGCTTATCAGTGCCACAGAGCAGCTTTAAAATGTTTTATTGACAGCTTTAGAAGAAGTGAAAATTGAGAAGTACATTTATATGTAAAAGTACTTATGGGATATTATCTAGATAAACATAAGTTGAATTTAAGTTGAGAAGAGGACAAAAGAAAAGCATTTGAAAAGAGAAGCAGCAATGAATACCATTTCAGGCTTGGGGAGAATGTGTTTTGGCTAATAGCACTGCCATATCTCTAAAGCAGAAATCCAGCAGTCAGGGTGAGGACTAATCTGTTAGAGTACAAGCATTCCTATGTGGGAAGTATCACCTGAGTGCATTCCTTCTCACAGACCAGGGATGGCTTCAGCCTCACACACGTTTGCATTGTGATGTTCCCCTGTCTCCCCCCCTGTAAGAGCTTACAGCACACCAGTTGCTAAGCACCCACAGAAATCCCACGGACATTAATGAGAACTGAGCTTGTCCAGCAACTCTCAAGGTGCAGTCCAACTGGCAAAGCTTCAGCCTCAGTCTTTTTTTGGCAGGTGGAAAACACATTTTCCATGCCTCATTTGCCCTATCCCAGAGGCCAAGCTCCTGTTTTCCTGTGCAGCTTCCTGCCCAACACACACCACTGGTCCAGCAAACACTGGAGATGGGGGTTTGTTTCCAGCCTACTATGGGGTTTTCTTTTTTTATTTAAGACTGCAGCAGCTTTGGTGGATCTGCTTGCTCCCAAAGGCCAGGACAAAGCAGGAAACTGTCAGCCCCAGGGCAGCAGAACTGCTGTAGCTGAACTGCCTGATGTGGCCCAAGCCCCAGTGCTGTGAGGATGCTGTGCTGAGCTGGGGCAGGGGCTGGGCCAGGTGGGTCAGGGGCTGTGGAGCCAGCTGCTCCCAAGGGAAGGGCTCTGCTGGGAGCTGAGAGAGGGATGAAGCAATGAACAGCTGCAGCCGCTGCTCTGCGCTCTGTGGAGGAAGGGAAAGCAGGGTGCTGGAGCTCCAGGGCTCTTCCCTTGATTACTCACTGCTGTTTCAAACAGCAAGTGTGTGCCCATGGAAACTTCCTGTCCCAGCCCTCCCTCTGCTGCATCTGAAGTAGGAATGACCTTGGCCCCACATCCTAGAAAGCTGCAAAATTCAATTAGAGAGGCCTTGGGCCAGCTCATTTTGGAGCCCTTCCATTTCACTGTCCTGTATTTCTTGGCTTTCTCCCATCATAGCATTCTAGATCCCTATGGAATTGCTATATATGGGCTCCTGTGGAGGACAGGAGTAGCAGTCATACTGAAGGAGATGTGTCTTAATCTCCTTTGACAGAGGAAAACGAGCAATTGGGAGGGGCTTTTTACTGGTGCAAAACATAAAACTATAAATTAACCAGAATAAGCTTAAAAAGGCTTTTCCAAGTCCACCCTGTTAAGAAAAAAAGCTCAAAAAGCACAATTACAATCATTTTCTTGAAGAGGTCAGTCATCTTTAATAAATTCATACAACAATAATTTATTACTAGAAAATTTACCAATGGATTTTGAGGTCTCTTACAATCTCTAACAATGTGTGGGGCTTACATACTCAAATAGCATGTTGTTTTTCTTCCTGAATCACTTCAAGGAAGAAGACTTTCACAGACTTGTTGTCAGGGTTCTAGGAGGAAAACCTTGACTTAGTGCTCTTTCAAACAAGAATTAAGTGGTATCTGTATTGTTACTGAACATGCAGTCACACTATGATGGTCATACCACTAATATTACAAGTCACAGAAATTCCTTCATAATTCTCTTTTTTCAGTAAGTGTCTCCCAGAGAAAGACCACTTTGTTGATGATTGGATGGGTGGAACATAATATAATAATACATCTTCAGGCAAGGAAAACCTTTAAAGTCTGTTTGTTATCTCTAAGTCTTGACATGTTTTTATATTACCTGCGAAGCTTAACAAACCCAGTATTTTCCGGTGATTACACTACTGTAAATCACAGCCTACAGACAGCAATAGCACTAAGCTCTTGGGAGAGCAACAACAACTAACAAACACTGATTAAACTACCGTAGTAGTTTAGTACTGCCTGTGTTATTGCACATGGTTTATGACTTATGAGGTCACGTGTACAGACCATGGCTGTCTCTTGACACTGTAGTCTAAAATCAATAATCTCTTCACAGAAAGCATAGAATTAGTGGACTAGACAGGAGGATGGGGCTGGCTGTGGTTACAGATTACCAGTGTGTTCTCCTCTGGGCAAGAGCTCCCCTCAGTTATTGCACAGCACAGACTGCTGTGGCTCTGCTCCTTGATTCCAGTGCACCCAGCACCACACCCCAGAAAACTGCTCATGGCTCGTGGACTGCCTGAAGCCTTCTCCAAGGTCCCCAGTCTCAGATGTAAAAACTACTCTTCTCTCAGGTGAAGATATCATTTACAAGTCAGAGCCCATGTGAATAGTCTCCCTTTGCTCTGCAAGCCTTGAATTCAAAGCAGTTTAGGTAAAGAACAGGTGGCCCTCATGTGGGTACTTCTGTTACAGTGCAGATCACACACAAGCAAGTTCTCAGCATCAGGTTTTGGAATTTCTCAAGACAGCTGCCTACCTGTGCATGGGAAGAAAGTGTTTCCTGCCTCACCACACTGAAATAAATTGTGTATGTGTCCATTCAGTGCCACTGTATAGATCTGATAAATGTACAGCAATGAACCCTTGTGAGCAGAGAGGCAGGCATGGTCTGCTTGGCTGATAACTCCTGTGAGTTGAGCACTGAGCAACAAGGGTAATAGGGAGTTTTTTGCATTTTTGCTGTGATCCCACTTATGTCCTGGGGGACAGAAGCTTCTCTTGATTCTCTTCTCCCAGAAGGATGAAACACCCTTAAAAGGACATCATGAACTCGCATACATTGTCTAAATACTGTGTGTCTGGTCATTAATTCCATGAATAATGGATAGAGATGATACAGAGGGGACAGAATTAAGGATCTTTTACTAAATTGTCTGTGGACCCAAATCTTGTTCTTGCAATAGAGGCAGTGTGGGATCTGATAATAACCTTAATAAAGAAGAATCTCAGGAATTTCTGCAAGAGCTGGACATGGATTAAGGTGGAAAGACTGGAAGTGGTACTGTAGAAGCCACTGAACTGACAATATAAAGCTATGTCAAAGAGAAATTGTTTATAAAACACTCTGTGGTGTGATCTGTAATCCTCTGAAGTAATACATAGGGCATTATAGTGGCCTTAATATTTGAAATAAAGATTATAAATAGAGCTTAAATGACTACTTCAAACTGTGCCTTTCAAGAAGGTATATATATATATGTCACAGCTGGTGATATGGAGTCAGTGGCTGCCATCAGTCTCATGTGCACAAGTGACAGCAGCCAACAGGCACAAGCCTTGTTCTCCTACAAATAAAGTGGCTTATGTTATTGAAACTGGTGGTGAAGCACAATCAAACAAACTTTTGTGGCCTCAAACAATCAAGAATTTGTTTGTTATGCTTCATCTCTTCTACCAAGCTGTACAAAATCAGAGACCTAAGAAACAGGTACCAGAAGCTCCTTTCCAGTGTTAAGTGAGCCTTTCCCATGAGCTTTGTAAACTGAGAATTACTATCACCATTTCAGTGAGGTCTGAGGTGTTCCATGGCCATGGGTTTGGCCCATGCTCCCTGAACCCTTGGAAAACAGCATGTTGACCCCACTGTGAAACACAGCGCTGAAACTGTTTATTTCAGCAGTTTTCACAACATGGGTATAATTTATCTAATAATGAATTGGAAGACAAATTCTCTATGGACCTTGAAACGTCCTTCTGAAGCATCACACTAGAACAGAGAGTGCAAATGCCATTCTTCCTGTACATTTCCTGTGTTCTATGCCACTGGGACACACAGACTTCTCCAGAGCCTTTAGGCAGTGGCTGTCTGTTTATCTCTTTCATAAAAAGTAGGCATCAGCCACAGGGATGATTTCTGGCAGAAGCAGTGGAACCCTGCTCTTCCACCTTTCTCACACATGTCTTGCTTACTGCACTTAACAGATTCTTGATTAATCCCTCCAACTCTACAAGTCAGGATTGCATCCACTGCAAAACAGTTATACACAGCCCTGGAAGTTCAGGCCTGCCCCAGAGAATGGGAGAGCTGTTTTGAATCTGTTAGCTGAAAGAAGAGACTGAGCCCATATGAAAGGACCAGGCTGGGTGCAGGGAAGCCTCCTTACCCTGGGTGGTGGTATAAGAAGAACAGGAACTGCAGCAGCTGCAGCAGCATCCCTGCTGTACTTCAAAAGGCAATAGCCCACAAGAGCCTTTTTGCAGATGCAATCTGGAAGAGCTGCATCTGCTGCTGGGGGACAGACCTGGCACTGAGCTGCTCAGTTCTGCTGAGGCTGATATGCCTCTGGGCATGCTCAAAGGCAAGAGCTTCAGATACCTTGGTAACCCCCCAGGATCCAGTCGGCAGCTGTGTGAGGATGGAGGAATGCAGGTTTGGGCATAGGCTGTCTAAACTCTCAGCCCAGATCCTACTGGGGATCTGCAACTCTCTGAAGATTTGGGAATGAGTCTTACTAATTCAGTGCATTTTGACTCAATACCTTAATCACCTGACCAGCTCACACAAAACGCACCTCTTGTCACCAGAAGGCGCCTGGTATTGCTCCCAGAACTGGATCTGAAGGGTGAAACATGAGCATTAGAGGAGTAAAGAAAATAACCAAGGTCAGACAGGGGTCCTCTTTCATTCTCTCAGACCTTCCCTGCCTGCGAGGACATGTCCCCATTACCTTCATGGTCTGGGCTCAACTACACCCTACTTCCAGCTTTTGCCAACTTGACACAGATAAGACATGGACAAGGTTAAAAATCCTGTCCTACAACATGCATTTCCAAGGAGCTCTCAAAAGACAACCAGAATCCAGCAGTAAGAGATGTCCTAAAAGTACTTCTTTGCACCTCTGTATCTATAGGTGGCAAAGTTTTGGTAAGAGGGGGGCTGCAAGCGTGGCAGCTGTGGGAAGGGGTTCAGGGGCTCTTAGGACACATAAGAATTATGGATTCAGTTCCCAGAACCCCTAAAAATGAATACTTGAAGTAACAGCTGGCTTTTTGGGTCATACAGAAAGGGAGGTTTTCTTTTGTCCTAAATAGCACGCATGAGTTTGATAAAGTACTAATTATATCTGAGCCATGAAGTAATAATCTCCAAGGCATAATTAGAAACAACACCTTCTCTGGGAGATGCGATTTCCTCCATCCCTCACTTCCCCTCCCTGCTCCAAAAACGCCAATAAGGAAGCAACCAAACCCTTCAAAAACCACCACAACTCTGTGATGATCATCTTAGGAATGAGGACTGAAAAAAATGTGTTTTTACAGAATGAACTGAATTCACCTGCAAATCTGCAGATACTGCTTGCTGAAAAGAGAAAAGAACCATTAGAAGAAAACTCCCAGAAGAAAAGCTAGAAGAAAAGCTGAAACCACAAGAGGAAAGCAAATGGCCCATGCTGCTGAGAAAGACACACTTTCACAGAGGATAAACAAAATGCCAGGGTAGGCCAAAGCCAGAAGTTTCACCTGAAAATAAAGAATGGCTTGCCATGGGGCCAGCCAGCTGTCCTAATACCAGACAAGCATACTTCAGCAAGTGTATTTTTGCTGCCCAAGGCTTGCAGTTACCACTTAAAAACTTAAACCAACTTAAGTAAGTAAAAAAAAACAAACAAAAAAACCCCATACACACTGAAACCCTTCAGACTTCACTCAAGAAGGCACACGAGCACTTATTCTGTTCTTTTCCTGTCTCTTTCCTGCCAACTTGTCTAGATAGGGATTTTTGTCACACTGTAACCATATCTACAAAGCCCAAGTGTAAATGTATGTACAATCCCTCAGTGCAAATATATACATTGTAAAGACTCTGCCAGGCACTTAATAGTGCATGAGCACTTCAAGCTTATCACTAGGTAAGAACTTCCAGTTGATTGTGCTAAAACTAATTCTCACCTAGACCAGCCCACATCTGGAACTGTGCAGCCCACGTGTACCAACCTCCAGCCTTGGCCTGAGGTTCCTGTGGGAAGTGGTGCTGGGGATGGCACAGTGATCACAGCCACAAGAGTGCCAGGGTTTACTGACAGATTTATTTTTCATGGCTCCAACTTTATGCACATCTCGATACAGAACTTCCCTCCCCATTACATTTTTAATGGTACCTGTTATGTAAACAACACAACTGGAAAAAGCATCTGCATGATGCACTTTATAAATGATTTATTGTAGTTATGCAAAATCTAGGGGATAAACTTTTATTTTGTTTGCTAAAATAAACCTGAAGTTGCTAATAAGCTACTAAGAGCTATTAGAGAGACTGTCTATTACAAGAAATCTTGCCAGGACCAGGACACTCAAGCAGTTTATGGCCATCTCAGGTATCTCAGAAAAGTTGAAATGGGTCTGATGTTTTTGAAGTTTTGTGGGGTTTCGAGAAATCCAGACATGTATTTTAATATTTGGAAAACCCTGAGATCAGCACGACTGTAGTCTGCAGGATTTAACCACAACTTGGACCTACCTCTTAGCAAGCCTAAAAGTCTTAAAATTGCTGTAAAAAAACCCCAACAAAAACAACAACAAAAAAACCCCACCAAATAATCCAAAGAAGCAAACTAAAGAACCCTAAAACAAAACACAATCTCTCTTTTTAATACGTACACATAATGATGGGATTTGCACTGCAAAACATTTATCTTTAAATGACAGAGTAGAATATCCTAATTCATGTCTCTTCATAACTAAGCTAACTGGTAATGTCTCAGTGACTGATTTAAGTAACTTGCAGCTTTTTGCCAGCTTCTCTGCAATGCATGAGAAGGGTAAGAGTAACTCAAATGCTTGCAAGTCTCACAGGCTCAAAAAGCTGTCCTCCTGCCTTCTAGATGGATCTGTCTCCCAGCTACCATCATATCTACTTCTTGTGGTTGGATATTTTTAAACACAGGTTATGTGGTTCAATGAAGAGGTGCTGCATGTACACACCAGTGCTCTTTACTGACAGGCACAGCTTTCAAAGTTTAGCATTTCCTCTCTTGTTACTTGTCCTTCCATATTTGAAGTTCAGGGAAGATGGGCATGCAGGCCCAACTCCTCACAATATTTGAGATTTTTTGATTGAGTGGACATTGAAACAGCTCCAACATTGTCAGCAGGGACTTCCAACTAAAATTGTAACACAATGACTTCCCTTTCAGTGTAAGAATCAATCATGTCAAGCACCCAGATTTACACTTTCCTTCATATGTGCTAATCTACACCACCATAACTGCTTTACACATTTCTAGTATTTACTTTGGCTTCCTACATCCTTTGTTAATCAAGTCTTATTTTCCCATGACACAGGCAGCTATCTTGAACTTTTCTAGAAGCTGAAACGATACATTCTCCTTTGTAAACTACAATAAATCATGGATGCACAGCTAATGCAACAGCTACAGTGGAGTCTCTGCTCATTAAAAAGTGTAAATAGGTGGATTGTGCTGTGTGGTGCAGCAGTGTTGTGGCAGCAACACAGCATTGCTCCAAAATGAGAGAAAAACCTGAAAATGTTAAAGCCATTTATGGCACTTATCTCCAACAAAGACGCTAATTTCAGGTATTTCCAACAAAGAACACAGTGCACTTTACTCTTTTTTCATCTTTCTGCTTCTGGAGTGGGCAAATTAACATTGTTTTCTTACCACAAACCTCTGGAGACATCATGGTTTAAGAATGTTTTTCTGAACTCTCACGCTAAACAGCAATCAAGCAGCTACCAAGCTTTACAAGAAGGGGGTAGCATCTCTGCTCACAAATCCACCTTAAAATAAGTTATTCTGCAGGGAACTAGGCTGGGTGAACTGAGGCTACGCAGAAGCACTGCAAAATCTTTTCCTTTGCACCCAGAGCCAGTGTAGCTCACTGAAGCCAATATTTCTCACACACCATACTGATGATTTAGATTAAAAGACACGCACACTTCTTCGGTGTGCCTTAGCATTATCTAAATCACCAGCTATATGCTGAGAAGTAGAGAAGCATGTTTTCCCTCATTCCTCCCACTCCTCAGAGGGGATGTGCTTCCTTCCCAGGAAGCTGAACTGCTGTTCTAGCCCAGCCCCAGCACAGCAATGCGTGACAAAGTTTGCCTAAAACTGCAGTGATGGGAACAGAAGAAATAGATGTGCAGGGCTAACAGGGTGAAAAACAGAAAAAGGAAAGAAAGAGTGAAAAGTTTTCTCTAGTGAAAAGCCATTTTGTTATAGTAATCATTATAATTTTTTTTCACGGTGGCCAAGTTTTAGTGGAGCAAAGCCTTAGCTAGTTTCTGAGAAAGGAACCAGAGGTCTGCTGCCTTGGCAGGGGGTGTGCGAGGGGGAAGAACTGAGACAATACCATTTGAACTTTTCCAGTAGCCTCACTGGAAACCAAACCCACCCCAAGCCAGGCAGCTGAGGAGCCCAGGGCTGACTCAGTGCTGTGACACCTCTATCTGAACATCCCAGAACACGCGGGCGCTGGGCTCGGTATCTGCCAGAGACAGATAGGTTTCCGGGGAAAACCCGTGCCTGCCCCACTTCCGTGGCTGCCCCGTGCCCTGGAGCAGGGGACGGAGCCCTCTGCAGCCCCGGGCTGGCTGGTCCATCCGCTCTCCGCCGCAGCCCGTGGCTCACCGCCACATTCCCGTCCGGCAGGGACTCCGGGAAGCGGGATGTTTGCCTTGGACACGCCACGGTGACACACGCACACACAGGTGGCTCCATCTCTTGCGACACAGGGTCACACTTGCCGCAAAGGCTGCTGCTTCCCGCAGTTGTTTCTCTGGGGATCAGCAAACGGGTCTGAAAAGCAGAACCCCCGCTGGAATTAAATTCTGGTGGAGCTCACTCTGTGAGTGCAGCTCCCTGACATTTCTTGATAAATCAGCCCAGGCCCCCAACAACAGGTTTCTGGTAGCAAAATCTGATTTCTGTACTACATTTGGGGAACATTACAACCCAGACTTGGAAGCCAGTTTGTGGCTGACATGCATTTCCAGTGCAGGCTTGGCCAAAATTCCACTTCCTGCTGACTCCGGTAGCAGGACATTTGGGTCTGGCACAGACACTCTGCCCTGAAGTAGGAGCTCCCTGACTGAAAGAGATACTTGATAAGATGTGGAGCATCTTTGGATGTGTGCAGTTTTGACTTTGAACTCTTTCTCAGCTGTTTTTAACCTCTTCTTGATTTTTGGTGTGTTTGCTGCCATCTTTCACCTGGTGGTATTTTCTCCCATGGGAGAAAGTGTCAACTCTTTAAGCATATTTGAGAGAAAAACAGAAACTGAGAATTAAGCTCTCTCTCAGCAACAGGGGCTCTTTCCTTTTCTGGATGGTCTACACATGCTTCATTGCTGTTAATAATTTTATTCTGACTAAAATTAAATGGAGACCCCTACCTGCCAGGCCTGAGGCAAGCAATTAATGGCTTGAATTGGCCAGCACATGTCAGACATCACTTGCAATATTGATTTTGCTTTGCCAGCACTGTTTGATTAGGATGCAGGAGGGAGATGCTCCAATTAATGATGGCAAATGCTGTATGAAAAGTCATATTTCAGAAAGAGAAACAAAGCACTGTTCTTCCAAGTGGGGACCAGGGAAAGTAAGGCTGCATAGCTCAGCCTCAGTGGTCGCTTCCCTCCTATTTCTGTCTGTGGACTCTTTGGCCAACACGATGGGTGAGTCACAACTTGGAACTTGCGTCCCACTCACCCCCTGTCTCTTTTTCATCACTGGTCTGAGGGGAAAGGCTTCCCACATGGTCCTTGAGCCAAATCCTGCTGGAAGTGCAGTTGTCTCATGGTGGTTTCATCCCAAATAGCTTAGCTGGCTTCTGTAGTTAGGAACTGCTCAAATTTTCTGTTTTCTTAATAGAATGTATTTCTTGGTAGGCACACTGATTCTGGGACTGGAAGCAGGACTCTAGCCTGAGGAACGAAAAGTCCAGTACTGCACAATTGGTTCAAATCTCTTCTAAAGATTTCATTTGTAATGCACTCCTCGAGTTAAAGCAAATTCACTGCCAAGTACAGTAACTGAAGTATTCAGTAAGTGTTATTTGTTGTACTTGATACTTCTGACCACAAATGGATAACATTTTTTACAGTCTTTTCTTATAACCAAGTGGTGAAGAGGTTCAATAAAAGCATTTTTGCCTATGGGTTGCTGAATGGTACTAATATCTCCAAGCGCTTTTGTTCAGAATTCAAATATGCTGTGTGACTGGTCACCAGTGTTAAACAAGATGGCTTCTATTCCCTACCCAGATTCTTATAGAGGCTAGGACTATCTGGAAAATTTAAAAAGGCATTGAAAGGATATATAGGGAGAGACTCAATTTTAGAAAATTCAGCAGTCTTCCCTCCTCTTGCAAAAGAAAGTAACCCATATAATGCTGGACATGTGGAGTTCAGACCTGAAAATACCCATGCTCTTTCTGTGCTTGCAGGTACACTTTCCAAAAATCTGTTTTACTCAAGACATGTACTCCAAGTTCTGCCTTGTACATGTACACCTCGAGGTTTTTATTGCAGAAAGTGCAAACAGGTGAATTTACTGCTTTGAAATATAAATGCCAACTTGAAGGTTCACAGAGATGCTTACTTTCATATGGCACACACTTCAAACTGCTGTACATATTTACTGGTTCTCTGAAGGGAGTTGTCTGCTTTATATCACAGGTGTGTAAGGGGCATGAGAGGGTCCAGGTGCCCAAGGCCCTTCTCTGTTCCTGGGAATTTCAGGCCTCACCTAGCTCAAAGTTCTCTGACCTCATCCACCTTTTGCAACCACAAAGAACCATGATGAGCTGGAAGCAATTGAGGCCCTTTGATGCGGTGCCCAGGGGGAAGCCTCTGAACTGGTGAGAAAGTCAAACAGGGACAGACTGTTGTCTCCTGAGATTTCTGTTTTCTTTTCTGCTAAAGACTGTGTGTTCAGTGCTTGAAGTAGGGGAGGCATACCATGGGCTTTTAGGCGGAGGATCTCTCTTACTCCGTTACGACCCATTTTTTTAATCCTGCTTTTGTGCACACTGGTATTCAGGCTTACAATTTTTAAAACATATCCCAAGATGTATCCATTAGATAACAAGATTAACACCCAAATTCAAGCAAGAGCAAAGTCAATGATCTAAACTGTCAGCCTGTCCCAAAAACCTTATCAAAACAACCTGCTTGCTGTCTGTGGCTTGAGGGAACTTTATATTTCATTTTGTAATGCAAGCTCTGTGACTTCTCCTGCCAGAGACTGCCTAAGATACTAAAACTCACAGCTTCCATTAGGATAAGTGTTATTTCTAAATCCACCAGTCAACTTAACAAAAACAAAACAAAAACCCAAAAAAACTCCAAAAGACACCTGTATTTTGATTGTCTTAGGCCTGTAGCATTTATGACTGCTGAATATGTTGTTTATTAACCTCAAAGCAGTAACTCTTCGCTTTCCAGCAATTTCATAGAATCATTAAGAAAAGATCTCCAAGATCATCAAGTCCAACCTTCAATGAACACCACACGCCCACTAAATTATATCATGAAGTGCCACATCTACTTGTTTACAGAATACCTCCAGGGACTCCACCATTTCCCTGGGGAGCCTGTTCCAATACTTTACCACTCTTTGAATGAGGAAGGGGGTTTTTTCCAACCAGAACATTGCCTGGTATAAAAAGATTTGAAAATTTCTGCAGCATGTACACAAGCAGCCAGTGCTGCTGTATAGGATAGTTTTCCGTAGCTTCACAGAGCAGATAAGGAGTACATTTTGATAAAACCTCTAGAAACACAGTACTGTTCTTATTGGTCTTCAAATGGTAGCTGGTTCTGAGTCCTGACTATCTATAATAACACTGCACCAAGCTCAGTGAATATGGATAAAGTTTAAAAGTCCGTGTTTCATTTATTTAAACTTGCATAAGCATACTTAAAATATAATCCACCCTTAGCTTTGTATTTCTTATCATGAAAACATATTTATGCTTCCAATAAATATTTTCCTCAAAATATACAGGCTGCTGCAGACCTTCAGCTGTAAGGATGATACATACAAGCCCTCAAAAAGTGAGGCAAATAACAAATGAGAAATATGCAGTGCTGAGAGTCAAGTACTGAAAAATATAACCTTGATAAATCTTGCTTTACGTAACCAGCTGTTGGAAAAGCATTTCATATGTTGAAAAGAGATTGAACAACAAAAACTGAATCCTGTCTGCCTTTGCTACTTATACAGGTAATCTTGTGGGGGCTCAGACGACTTAAATACTGTGTTATATAAATGAAACTGGAAGTTTAAACACCCTACATGGGTTTTGCAGCCTTTACAATATTCTAAATGCTTTCTCAGATAAATAATTTGGTCAACCTAGAATATTATATCATCAGAAATTACATATTTCAAAGGAGGATTTGGTTAAAACCCCAAACAAAATATTTTCTGCATATCAGGTAATAGAATACATAAATTAAACTCCTTGAAAATTGTGAAAGAAGGAGAAACTAGTAAGCATGCATGCATATTATCTGTGCCATAAATTCAATGACAATACAAAATGTGGTATGAATGGAACCTATTATCAAAATGCATTTCCTTGGCACCAAAGCAGAAAATATGTTTTCATTTGCTGGAACCAGTGTAAATAAGTGTCTTCCAAAGATTAAAACAATCTACAAGGGGACCTTCCTGTGTCTAATGGGACTGTGTGTTTAACAATTTTTCTTTCTTCATATTGGTATTTGAACTGGGTCACATACATTCCTCTTAAGGTGACAGTTTAGAACCTATTTATAGGCACTCATCCTGTCTCCCACATCTTGTTTCAATTAACATTTGATCTTGAAACAGACAGAAGGATGGAAGTGGGGGGACACTGTTGTACCAGCTACAGATGATCTATTAAAAGTTTATTCTGCCCTTTGAATGGAAGGGAAGGCTTACAGGAAAACACCAGCACAGAAACATTGCCCTGAAAACCTGCAAAGCTTCCCTCTGTGGCAGGAGAAGGACAGTCCCAGATGCCTCCTCGCCTTCCACTGGCACCACATGCTGCCCTGAGCCTTTTTTGAAGTAAGTTTTTACTCTGCAGGCCCTGTTGTTCACATGCCTTTTGCCTTTTTATGCAATGCTTTTTGCCCCACTTCTCTGGGTTCTTCAGAGTGTGAGACCACTGTCTTGTTTAGAACAAGCTTTTGCATTTCAGACTTTTATTTATCAAAGGTCTTTGTGGTTTTCTGTTTCAAATGTGCTTCTGGGACACAGGTAGACTCTTCTGAGTGTCACTCATCTCAGGAATCCTAGCTAGTTTGGAATATTTAATCTACTCAGGCATCCCTCCATTCTACCCCAGCAGCTCCAGTTCATGTCCCCCAGTCACACTGAACTCAGCCTTCCCAACAATACTGCCACTTCTCGTTCCATGGGTCTTCTCCCTGATGTGTTACTCTGGCTGACTCCCAAGTTCCCTGGGTCCCCCTTGAGGAGGACTGAGATCTCCACATTTCTGTCTGGCTGAGACTGACACATGTGGACGTGAGCAGGGTCAGGGATGAGGTAACATAGGAGGAGGAAAAATGGATAGAAACATCAAAAGGCCTAAAAAGATAATCTGTACATTTATAGCTGTGGCACCGCTTTGCAAGAGAAAACACCTTACTTCAGGCTGCATGAGGTGCAGTTCACACTTTAAAATAGTTGGGCTCATTTGAAAAAGGCAGGGACATCTGCCTTGGGGCATCTGGAAACTCCCTCTGATCGAACTCCATTCCCACAAAAGCAGACTGTGCTGTAATATCCAGTGACCCTCTGCCCTCTCAAGTGAGGCTGAAATCAGCCAGCTGTTCAAAACCTACTGGAGAAATCTTGCACAGTATAAATGTAAAATAAAATCCTCAACACTGCTGCTGCCAGTGCCTTCACCAAGCACTGTCAGTGGGAAGCAAGGGGATTTGGGAGCACTGCCCTGAGCTACTGAGCACAAGCCTGGTCTCAAAGTCACAGCTGCACTCATGGTGATAGGCACTCAGAGCTGCCAAAACACATAACAGATATTTCATACCTGGCCTGAAGAACAGAGAGACACTTGGGCATCTCCACCCTCATTCCTGAGGTTCCTGCTGCCCCAGGCCCCGCACGTCTCCTTGCCTTGTGCTGCCCTCCAAGGTCACAGCAGCCCCTAGCTGACCTTCCAGCTCCTGCATCCCACAGGTGTGGGGGTCTCATCATCCTGACCCTCCTTGCACCCAATGGGTAATTGCACCCATTCAATACTCACCCTAGAGCTCTTGCCTCCTCCTTCTCCTCTTACATTACCCCAGACTGCGGTATTCCCTCCTGCATGCACACACTCTCACATTTCCTTCCTCTATTCCTCTGTCTCTGAAGTTAGAAAATTTTAATGGTTTTATGTTAATTGCCCTTGAATAACAGCCTTTCTGGAAAACAAAAGGTTTCCCAGAGTACTGGTTTCTTTGGAAATGTTCCCATGGCCAGCTACAAGCTGAAATAATAACAGTAATAGGAAAATTTCCACATAAGTATATGACTTTTTTTTCAACAACTGGTGAAAAATGTTGTGGAGTTCTTTTTGGTTGTTTGGGGTTTGGGGCTGGTTTGTTTTTTGACATTTTCAAGCCAGTTTTCCCCTCTAGCCTCACAAGCCCCCACTCCTGCCAGGACAAGGGCACAAAGCAGAGTCTTGTTGCAGTTTGCTTCAGGAGAGGGAGAGGCAGTGACCTTGTTTGCCGAGAGCAACCTCAGTGTGTGTGAGCAAAGAGCTGTATGGAGAGGCTGCCTGCCCTGGCTGGCATTCCCCTGTTGTTAAAGA
This sequence comes from Petroica traversi, assembly GCA_025920805.1. Taxonomy (NCBI): domain Eukaryota; kingdom Metazoa; phylum Chordata; class Aves; order Passeriformes; family Petroicidae; genus Petroica; species Petroica traversi. The sequence goes on from JAHLSL010000056.1 coordinate 4,074,567, forward strand.
GCACAGGAAACGATGGACATTTCTAAACCGGAAAAATATGCAAGCAAGCTTGGGCTAACCACAAGAAAATAAAGCACACGACAAGAATCACAAGGCTCATGGCAGAAGAGGAAAAGCTGACAACCTTTGATTCATGTGCTGTTAAAGGTTATAGTGCTGCCATCTAACATCATGGAAATGAAGCCACTGTTTTGAAGCAGGTAGCTGCTTCAGTGAAAAAATGCAGGGTTTGCTCTTTCTCATGTATTTGTATGAGTTGGTGGTGAAGTTGGGCTGCTCTCAAAGAGACAGAGACACATGGTTGGAGAGGGCCAGCTCGGATGCAGAGCACCACAAGCTCTCACTTGCTCTCCTGGAGCCAAACCATTTGGAGCACAGGCCTGCTAAAGCCTGCCTTAGCCTGGCTTCCATCTCCCTGAACTTCTGGAGCCTTTTAATGTCCCTTCCATCTTTAGAAAGCGAGGGTCCAACAGTCATATTACAGACAATGCGAGTGGGTGAAAGATGAGCAACATGGATGCAATCCTACCTTTTTGCCTTTTGCTCTGATAGCCACAAACGAGAAGATTTTCCTTTCAGTTGGTTCTTCTCAGCTTGTCATGTCTTTCTCTGTTACGCTCCAGTCACACAGACTTCTTAAAAATAAAAAGAAAGAAAAAAATTATTTAAAAGGTGTTGTAAAGGAAGGCATTCATTACACACCATCTCATTTCCACATAGGACTTTTCTCACAGCACGCACATGTTTGTTAACTACTAAAATATCACAAAGAGTGCTACCATCTCATATGTTGTGTTGGCAGAAAGAGAGGAAAAGCATTTCAAATCTTAGCTTCCACCAGTGACTGGCATGCTTTGGGGCTTGGCAAGGAAAGGCACTACTGAAGCACCTTCTGCCAGAGCAGAGATTTCCCCTGAGCTGGCACTGGCATGGCTGTGCTAGGGATTGTCTGCACATGGGGCTGCCAGGAAAGAGGGGAGAAATCACAGAATCACAGAAGGAAAAAAACCCTTAAGATTATCTAGTTCCATCCCCCTGCCATGGGCAGAGACTCCTTCCACTAGACTGGGTTTCTCAGAGGGAAGGTTTTGCTCGTGGTCCCACTGTTGTACCAGTGACCCCATGGCATTCATAGGATGGAGGAGATAAAGCAGAGAAGCACAGTGGTAGTTGGTGCTTTACAAATCTTTACCTTCTGACAGGGCTGAAGGGCTTCACGAGGGTTTCCCAGCACATTGCCACATAAGGGGGCTAGAAAGAAAGTTTCTGCATCCTCCACAAAACTTTTCACAAGACCAATTCTCTTGAATCACAGAAGGCATGAAAATGAAAGAAGAAAGGAGCCCAAAAGGGAAAAAAGGGCAGGAATACTTGCAAGATGAGAGAGTGAGCACACTGGCAAGCAGCAGCTGTTACTAAATAAGCCCGAAAGGCTGCAGCTGCTCGTTTTTCTCTAGGTTTAAAGCAACAGCTTGCAGGAAGGCTGCTGGAGCTTTGTAGGGGGCCAAAGGGACCATCAGCTGTTTTCAGTGTGGAATATCAGCACAAAAAGCCAAAGTTATCATAGAATAACTTTGGTTTGGGTTGGAAAGGACCTTAAATATCATCTAGCTCCAACTCCCCAGCCATGGGTAGAAACACCTTCCATTAGATCAGGTTGTTCAGTGCTTCATCAACCTGACCTTTAACACTTCCAGAGACGGGGCATATACAGCATCTCTGGGTAACCTATTCCGCTGTCTTGCTTCACAGTGTTTTTACTCCTTTCCAAAAGTCTTTTCTGTGTTCAGTGATAGCCTTGGTCTGCCTGCCAGTAAAACTTTCATGAGGTTTGTGAAGCTGCCTATCTTGATTCCTTCTACACTGACTGAAAAGCAGACTTCCTTGTGAGCCAGGTGACAATATGGTTTCTGAAATGGGGATCCATACAAACTTATTTTGAGACTAAGGCAGTTGTTAGAGAGGAGTTTCCATTTCCTTAGACATCCAGTGCTTTCACCATGTTAAAAAGGAGACAAACAGCTTGCCATGAGGCTGCAATGCTTGTTTGACACCCACTGTCTGTGTGTGTATCTGGACTGGAGTGCTGACAGAATGCTAAGGCACAGGAAGATCACCTGTGTCTTACCCGCACCTGCTACTGGGAATTGTGTTAGAACAGCATCCAAAAAGCCCTCAGTAAAATATTTCTTTCCCATAACTACTGACCTATGTAGTCTCTGCTTATTTCAGTAGAAACTGGGCATGGATAGACAGAGATGCCACAGACCCTGGTACTATTTTTACAGCAGACTATTTACACAGACATCAGGGTCTATATTCTCAAATGTACTCAGGTGTCTTTTACAGGCTGTAGTCACAGGGGTCAGCTTCCTGTTTGCTACAGGTCCCTATTCCTGTAGTGGCTTTCTCCTTTCAGATCCCAAAAACCAAGGGGTTGGTACCAATGTATATCTTACATTTTATGCCTCTGAGTATCATTTACAGTAAAGGTAGATCCACTAGATATGAAAAAGGTAGGTGGGAGTTGGAGGGAAGAGTCAACTGAAATGACAAATATTTGGGAGTTTGAGGTTATGAACATAGAGCTGCTGAGTAAAAAAGCTTTATTCATTGAGAGATGGGGAAAAATAAACAGAAAAATCAATACACTGTCCCTCTATGCTCCACATAGCCAGATTAAAATAATTAAAGTGCATCTCTCTGCCTCCTGTCAAATTTAACAAAGCATAAATAGACTGTGCTCTTCTACTACTCTGGAGGCATGGAGGAGGGATGAATTAGTGTCATACACCAAAATGGGTGAAGTAGCCACTTCAGCTCTGCAAGCTGGCACAAAGCAGTGTGAGACAACCACCAGCTGAGTGTAAGAACCACTGTGGAGCAGAGGTTGCCTCCTGGCCAAATAAACTTCCAGCATGGAGAGAGCACAGAGGGACAGGCTGCTGCTGCTGCTGCAGATGGATCTGTGCAACAGAGATGCACACTCGCTGCAAGGCAGGAAAATGCTGGTTGTGCCTGGAGATGTGAAGAGATCGAGAGCAGGGAGGGACTTCAGCATAATGATCTTCATCATTGCAGGGTTTTGCCCTTAATCTCCCCCCACTTGCCAAGAGAAGCTACAGCCAACTCAAGTTATTTAAGTTGGGGCTGTCTACATTCTGTCAGCAAACTCTTTGAAGTTCTTGCAGTTGAGGAATAAGCAGCTTTTATGCAGAAAAATCTGGCACTTCAAAACTTAAAAAAATTCAGACCTCACACAAGGAAGTTTTTAAAAGCTGCCACTGATAGATATTTTGTGTAAAGAAAAACTGCTTTTCCCTCAAACAACAGGGAGTTAAAGAAATGGCACTCTCCTCTCTTAGTGTGCTGAAAGCAGCTAGGGGGTAAACCTGTCAGTTTAAAACAGAAACTGAATGTAAATGCAAAAATCTAAAAATGTGTTGGATGGCATATGCATAAATAATAAAAAAAGTTGTCAATAATTTCTACTAATCATTGTTGTAGATGGCAAGTAATGAGTGTTCGGCCCTCACAACAGCGTGTTAACTGTTGCTTACAGGCAGCTTGAAGAATGCCACAGCACAGATAACCCTGACCAACACTCCTGCACACTCTCAAATGTGGGGGTAGTAAGAAGTGTCTGCCCTTTCCTTAGAAATCAGTCCTTTATTAGTCTGGGGAAAGCCCAAATCTTTTCAAGGACACACATGAATCATGTTCCACTTATGTGCTATATATCTATTCTGCCGTTTAATTTATTGCACTTTCACTTAGATCAACTGTATTCACATATTACAAACAGGAAAACTGAGTCAGGAAGTTTGGAAACTTTTTTTTATGTCACGGATATAAAAAAATCCTTAAAACAGCACATCAGTTACTCTATTGAACAACATACTAATAAATTCTAGTATTGCATATGCTATATAGTAAAATTTAACAATCGCTTTTTCTTTAGATTAAATGTCTCCTCACACAAAGCACACCCTGAAGCGCTCAGCAACAATATTTTTATCATCTATCCAGGTACTTATATGGCTCCCATCACTACAGCACCTGCTTTTATGGTAGCTGTGAAATACAGAGCCATAGAATCTAATATGGAATCAGAACCAGGAAACATTGTTTGTCCAACTACTATATAAGCCAACAAAGGAGACTAAACTAGAATTCCAATGAGCTCCAAGCTCTTTTTATGTTGCTGGATCAGTTGACTTTTACTTTATTGATCACAAATTGCTATTGTTAAGATTAAGTAGAAGAATCATCTGGAAGAAAGTTACCGTTTCTTGAGAGACTGTGATGTGATCTGCAGAGAAGGAGGGAAGAGTGTGATTCCCATTTCTTCTTTTACAAACCCCTCAAAACAGAATATTTGTCTTGCTGTCAAGCATCAATTGGTATGAGTCACTCCTAACTTTGCTTCTGCAAAAAAAGAGGAAAGGAGAAATGAGAAGTGCACACAAAAAAGTAAGTGCACGTACATCCCATCTGTTATGACCTGCCTCTCAGAACAAAATGGTATTATCTCCTCAGGGAAGGACCACTTCATTTTGCTCCCACAGTCATTAACAGCTTCACAAAGTAAATACAAGAGACAGAATTAGGCATTGTTTTGTACTCTGCAGGGATATGATTGATGGTACAAGACTGTGTTAGAATCAAGTCTGTGAGAACATAAAACTTTCCTATGCCCCTTTTCTTGTGAATGTGGTGTGTTTTTAGTAATGAACATGCTCAGGTATTCTGATCTCAGACAGAAACAGGAGTTTTACTTCTGAGGAAGCATTAATGTGAACAGGATGAAGCAGCCAATATGTGGGGCTGCTGTGAAATTCTGCCTGCAGCTGCAGCATGGCAGACAGGGACCTGCTACGGAGAGTGGAGGCTCATAGGGATCATATGGAAAGAACAAAGTGGATGAGAGGTAAGGCAGGGTGGTAGTGTCCCTTTGGCAGCAGGGAGGTGTAGGGAGCAGTATGTGCAAGAGGGGAGGGAGGCTGGGAGTAAAATGGACATGATCTAAAATCAGCCTGGGAACACTGACTGTCTATAGAAGAACAGCTGCCGTGCATATGGAGATGCATTCAGACTTCCCCAAGGAAAGGTTCCCCAGGAACCTCCACAGCAGACAGGCTGCAGCAGTCAACCATCTGACCAGCAGGGCAATGGAAACAGAATGTTCCCATCCCAGATTCACCTCACTCAGCCATGGACCATTCCCACAAGCAACACTACTTTGCCAAGGATCAGTCTCGGCTTTCATGAGTGTCTCAGAAAACACCTGGTCTGCAAAAGACAGGAACACTAGACAGCAAGACAGAGAAAGAGCCACCCAGCAGAGCAAACATGAGGTCTGGGCCAGGAGGTGTTGAGCAGACAACATTATGACAGGTCAGAAAACAAGCAGAAGCAAACATGGGGCTTGGGACAGAAATGGTGTTTGGGCAGTAAGTGTTGGATTTAGGTCTGTGTTTCAGACAAGACATCTCTCATATGCTGTAGTGAGCTCTAGGGCGACCAGCCTGTACATGAAAAATAGAGGCCAGAATGTTCTTAGTTCATCCACTGAAATGTCAAGAAGCAAGCGGGAAAGGAGGTGTTCCTTCACAGGAAAGATATCTCTCTGTCACTGTCACTTCACAAAGATGTCAAACTGAGACAGGGAAAACACCTGCAGTGGTGTCTGTTCTGTGTTTCTGAGGCAGGGGAGAGAGGAAGGAAAAGGGCTGACAGGTGCCATTTTGAAAGCAGCTTTTCTGTGTCTGAGTTACTGGGCCACCCATGGATGTAGGTGGCCATGCTGACAGACTTTGCTGAAGGGTGAAGCCAGGGAAGGAGGCACAGGTTCTGCAGCACTCAGGGTCACCCAGAATCAAGCACTCAGGGTAGGGGAGCATAACAGAAGTCCAGACCCACTGTGGCTGTCAGAGTTCCCTTGTCTAGGGAATTAGGTCCCACGTCCGCTCCAGGGCTGTGGAGGGTTACACTTGGAAACAGCCCTGCACAGGCAAGGGGGAAATCCACACAGTTTACATGGGCCCAAAAACTAACACTTGCCATTCCTTAACTTGTTTTTTTTGAGGTTTTATTGTGGCAGCCTAAGGGGCTGTAGGAGTGGCTTCCTCTAAGGCCCTGGTGCTCACTGTGTTTACCCCCAGTTCTGATGTGGCAGCTGCTGGGTGGGTGCTTTGGGGAGGGACAAGCTGAGGAATTACCTCTCCACTTCAAGGGGAATGCATGGTGGAGAGAAAGAAGAACATGGGAATTAGGATCATGGGTCTTCAGGGGCTCTGATACTTGTATGGTTTGGGTCGCTGCTTCTAGACAAGAGCCTATTTCAGAAACAGTGACATGACCTCCCTCCTGCCCTTCACTGTGCCTGGTCACTGCCTCAGCCACACCAACTGGGAACAGTCTTTCTCTGACCTCAGGTCTCAGCCTAAGTGACAGAGAGGACATCAAGTGACACAAGTTCCTATTTCTTCCAGAGCTTGGCTCAGAGAGAAAAAAAAATTAGAATCCCTGGGTCTCTCTCCTGTCCTCTGATGCTGGTACCTCTCTTCCCTGGAGAATTCAGGGAGGAAAGAAAGAGATCAAAATAGTCTGGCTAAGCCTGTGTGTCTTTTTACCGCAAACACCTTCTGTTCTGGCCTATGCAGTTGCTTTCACAGCTGGAAAGGGAATATTTTTTTACCTTAAGTAAAAAGAAAAAAATGGCTGGACTGTTTTCACTGTGCTCTAGGGAGCTTCAGGAAGCCACATGAAACTAAAATGTTCTCCATCACACCTCTGGCACCTCTCCACAGCTCCCTGGGTGTCACCGTGAATTAAGTTATGTTGGCTACACTTACAATTTTTTGCAGGACATAATTCATCAAAGGTAAACACATGGAAAACCTCTGGCTTTGGTAGTAATTAACGGAGACATCTTGATGGAGAAACCACATGTTCCCTCGGGCCTGGCTTGAGGCATTCTGCCTTAGTGTGCCTGCACCAAGCTCCAAATTTTGCGGTGACCCTCCAAAAACTCTTTCTACTGCCTGCCTCAAAGGCTGGGCAAGAAGGTCTAAGGGGAAGCTGAAACCTGTTACAGCAGAGGTTCTGCTTTCAGCACAGGAGATGTCAGGTTCAGAGCCCTACAAGGACACAGGCAGGAGGGAACAGAAAGTGTGTGCCCACTCTCTACAAAACACCTCTCATCTATCAAGCATTTCCTGTGATGTTCTCCCAGCAGAACTGCCAATCCCTCCAGTAAACTGGGTGACCAGTGTGGTCCTTCCAGCCACTTTCTCCTCTCTGGCTCTTCCCATGCAGATCTCCTTTGTCTGCCTTCCTTCAGAGGCACCGTGCAGTGTCCAGAGAAGTTTCCTTGCTGTGGTTCCCACACGGCAGTGACTCAGGCTGTAAGCTATCCCAGTCCCAGGAGCAGCCTGCATGGGAGCACAGACAAGGCTCTTTTGCAAAGACTAAACACTGTAACCAAGGGCTCTGAAGAATTTATGTGGCTTATTCCTGAGGAAAGGTGAGGCAGGGAGGGATGAGGCCATGGCTGCTCTCTTTCCATGTGTATATTCAAATAGAGAAAGTTTTCTTCCCTTTGCAGAGGTGTGGACAGGGATGGTTAACATGGCTTTCATTAAAGTAGGGCACTTTACATTTTCTTCCTCTTTTCACTACACAATTTTTAAGAGACAAGTGTTTAATATACTGACACTGGCCCCAACCTTATACCAGTACAACTTGGACTTCACTGATGTGTATTTCTATTTATACTGGAAAAAGAAAAAACAGAATCTCTTTCTACTCGTAGCACCACTACAAAGATGAGAAGAAAAAGGACTGTGAGTACTCTAAGACTAAGTTGTCATAGCAGCATAATTACATTTGAGTCTACTTTGTACAAAAGCAGACTGCCAGAACCTCATTTTGGAGGGAGAATTGCTGTCAGGAGAAAAGGGGAGGCCTGTGCTGCTCTGACTAAATCGTGTTAGACAGCAAACAGCAAACTGGATCTGCATCTCCTTACAAATGAACCTTGTATGAAACCTAGCAGGCCATTTTCATCTTGTGAATTCAGAAAGAGATCACATGAAATGCTTCTTCATGGAGTTTGAGGGAAGTATATCAAATTTTAAACTACAGTGCATAACAATCTATTAATTATAGATGCAAGCAATATTTTCTAGAGGTTACATTGTCACTGAGTTAAAATTTAAACAACGATGAATTGGAGAGATAAGTAACTGTTGAATAAGTAATTTCAGTAATCATGTAAATTATGGCTTCCCAGACCATCAGCATACAATCCCTTTTTTACATGCTCTGATTGTGTAAAAAAACCCCAAACAGAATATCCAGAAAAAGACAAATCAAAACAAAATGTACTTTAATCCTCTGGTATGTATATAGGCTGGCTGCTCAGTGCGGGTTTCATGGCATACCTCAAAGTGAGATTTCTCATGGATGCCAGCTCTGGCAATTTGTACACCTCTTTGCATCTTGGCAAACTATCCTAAGGGGAGACATTTTCCCACTGTAACATGGCCACATTCACACCACACTTACAGTGTTTGTTGGAGGTTAGAGACTAGCTTTGCTCCACACACCTGAAATGAGCATCTCACAACCCTCTGGCACTGGCTGCTGGGGTGCAGGTTGCAGGCAGTGTGTCCCCTTTCCTTCTGAGAGCCTCACACCCTCCTGCACTGGTAACCCTGAGCCAGCAGAGCAGAGTGCTGTCAGGACAATTTCTTTCAACAGTTTTAAAATCACAGAATGATAATGAGAGTCATAGAATGAGAATCAGAGAATGGTTGGGTAGGAAGAGACCTTCAAGATCAGCTAGTTCCAATCCCACTGCTGAGGATAGGGATGCCACCAACTAGACCAGGTTGCTCAAAGTCCCATTGAACTTGGCCTTGAACACTTTCAGGGATGGTGCATTAACGGCTTCTCTAGGAAACCTGTTCCAGTGTCCAACCATGCTCACAGTAAATAATTTTTCCCAAATATCTAATCTAAACCAACTCTCAATTTGAAGGCATTCCCCCTTGCCCTTGCTGAATTTCCTGTCCATCTCTCTTTGTACTCCTTTTGGGTATTGGAAGATGCCATAGGGTCTCAAACCTTTTCTCCAGACTGAACAATCCCAACCCTCCTGGCCTGTCTGCATAAAAAAGGTACTCCTGCCCTGTGATCATCATCTTGGCCCTCATCTGGACTGGCTCAGAGTTTATGTTTTGTATGACTAACTTGCAAATTGTCTTTCTTATAAAGAAACAGATAATAAGAGACATAAAACAAAAAATGAAAAATGTTCCAGATGGCACAGGATTACCAACCAGAAATAAGCAGTCACACAATTTCTGCAACAACCTGGAAAATAAGAAAGCAAAACTATACAAAGTCTGAAGTTGAAGGTCAGAGAAGTAAAATAGGGGAGGCAGTGTCAGCAGTAAAGCAGAAAGAATATATTTGCTAGCAGAGAAATTATTATAGCCAACCAAAACTTTCATCCAGAGAAAAATAAAAATCCTCAGTAAACTGTTTTTTTTTTCTTTCATTTGACACCATTATTTCTTTTTCAGAATATAAAGACTTTTTTTGGTTGATGGTTTGTGTAACCTTTACGCTTTGCTTGTGAGGAAAATCTTTATCGTGAAAAAAGGTATAATTGATGTGGTGTCTGAAAACAGCACCTATCATATGCTGAAATAATATTTCTGAATCATAAGCAGCTCCATTCATCTCCAGAAGACATTTGTGCTGAAGCTTCACTGCGACCATCTGAATGTCAACATCATTAAAAATTTTGCAGCCACTCAAAGCTCACTTTCAAGAAAGGAGAAGTGTCCTACCAATCTTTCTTCCTATATTGATGGCTGCATCTGTATTTCTGAACAGTCGATATTATCTGTGCTATATTTTATTTTTGTGGTAAACACTAGATAAAATGAAAATGCTATTAGTTTTCTCTTGAATTTTACCAGTCCAGGAAAATACCCTGACTTACTTTCCAAATAAACATTCACATTAAAATAGATCTTATGGGCTCCTACATTGTTATTCTTGTCATTTTACAGTCATTAACATTATCTACCTCTGAGTTGAACTTCTTATTCTTGGGAGTGACATTAAAAAAAATTTAAAAGTTTTGTTTCTTTGTTTGTTTGGTTGATATTTTGCACAACATGTAGCTGGAACTTCCTGATTATTAGGTTGGATTTGTGCTGGATTGGAGTAGGCTGATATTAAGAGAACAACACTAGCGCCCAGCATAGCTGTCAAAAGAAGGCAAGACCTAATTTTTGGCCATCTGTTTCCTTTTCCAGAAATGCTGCAAGCCCAAGTTTCTTGCAAGAGCTGATGGAAACCTTGGGATGTCCTTGGAGAACCAAGACTCTGACGAGACCCACACCTGCTGCCCAATGCTGCCCCACAGAGCCCTGAGGTAGAGGGGAGGTGGTGGAACCACATCAGACCTTGATGCCAGATATAAACTCCTCTTTCATTCAAAGCATTTGCTCCCATCTGTAGTAAAGATTGTTCCTATACCTTCGTTGTGTTTTCTAAACCTTTATCTGATCATGTTCCCCCTCTCTCCCATCTGTTTCACAGCATAAGAAAACACTGAAACCAACAGCTGTGTGCCAAGCAAGGAACAGCAGCTCCCCATCACCTCTCTGGGATAGCAGAAAAGCCACTGTCTGAACACAGCTGGGAGTCCCAGCATGGCCTCCCCCTTGCAGGAGTCCTAAGACAGCCAATTCTCCAATCCCACAGCTGTCATTCCCAGGCAGGGGGACAAGGAGATATTATATAGAGCTCTTAATTGACTTCACCACCTCCCTGTTTGTATCTAGAGCTGTTCTAAGGACCTGGTGCCCGAGCATGCAACTATTTATTGTTGGGTCTCTCAAAGAGATCTGTGTCTGCTCAGACAGAGCCGCTGCGGGAGAGTCCCCTCTTGTCCTGGGATGAGCCAGAGATGTCGCAATGCCCTACTTTCCCCTGCAGCCTAGATCTGCCTGTAGCTCCAAGGTCACAGCTCAGCCCACATGTCTTCAGGTTCACTTTGTCCTTTTCTCTAATCTCAGTCTTGCCCCTGCCCTGTATTCTGCCTCTAACTGTACTTTCTCAGCAGCTCAGGACATCAAATTAGGAAATTGGTTCAAATGGGAGAAGAATGCATTGTATTTCCCTATTTATTCTTCAGCTGGATCCGTTTCCCGACATGGTCCATTGAATGGACACAGAAATACTTCTGCTAGCCTGACCTGGGGCTACTCTGGGGTCAGGAACAAGCAGCTGGTGGCCAGGGATATGTTTTGAGACAGATCAACTCCTTGAACCAGATCTCAAGATCTCTGTACCTGCATCAGTGCCTGCCCAGTGGGACAAGCAGGAATAAGAGGCAGGAATGTCTGGCTAGCAGCTTTGTCTTGGATTGACTTAATTCAACCAACTTCAATTACTAAGGGAAAAGAAAAAAAATAGACTTACCAGTTGCTTACATTTATGCCATTTTCCAGGAAAATCACTTAAAAAGATTGGGTAGCTGGACACCCTCCAACGATCATGACCTTGTAAATCTTTGGAGTTATTTCACTGTTGCTTTGTCACACTTGATAAACATCCCAAGGCTTGTCTATCTTTCCCATTTATATTACCAGATGTAACAGAAGAGGCCACACCTTTATGCAAAGGTAGTCTTTGTGTTACTATTCACACTGACCAAGAACACGGTGACCTCACTTATTCCTGTGGGTAGAGGGGCAGCTCTTGGCTTAAGAAATTCAGGACCTAAATAGACTGTGAGGGAGAAGGTCAGGAAAATAATTTTGAATATCAAATTCCATAGAACAGCAACAGCAATTGAAGTCACAGCTCAAAAATGGTCAGAATACTATCCAAAACTGTAATCGCTCATCTTTTGACCAATTTAATGACAGGGGTTTGTCAGACCGATCTCTATGTCAGGGCTACCTCTAAGGTGTGATATTTCTGCAACTTGTGGCATGGGCCTGGCAGACAGAAAGCACCCTAACCAAAAAAATAGCCTCCCAAACATTGATCATTAATGGGTCTCAAACAGGGAGAAATGAATTGAGCAATGGCCAGAGCTTTCTTAGAGACCCAGAGAAAACTGATCCTTTTTTGTTGCAATCTTGAATTGGATTTGAAGCAACTAAAATACACCCAGTTTACCAAATAACCTCAATTAGCGTAGCTAATTCTGAGCCTCATGGGTCTTTCCAAGTCAAGCACACTCCAACATCTGCTTGCAATAAAATCAGATGACAGTGCTTCTACATGTACAGCGGAAGCTGCCTCCCCCTTAAAATAGGAGCTCCCCATCCATTAAATAGAGTGTAACTTTTGACTGGCTTCCTCCAGACATCAGTGGATGCAACTTAGAGGGTTTGAGATCTGAAATAAAGGAGGCTAAAGATATTCTTTTAATACTCTATTCTATTAAAAGTGAGGATCTTGGTACTATGTCTAAGTACTCAGGTGGGTAAAATGTGGGTAAAAGTGCATGGAAAAATGTGCCCTGCTCCACAGCAGACAAACCCACCCACACAGTGGTGAGAAAGGGTTTGAGTGCAGTGTGTGGGGCATGGTTATTACCAGCCAGTTTCAGCCTGCCTGATGCTGAGTTAACATGCCATTTTCCCTGTGCTGTCAAAGTCTTTGTCACGGTAATAGCCTGTTTCCTCTTTTTGTTAATATCTCTGTCAAGAGAATGAAGCAGCAGAATTGAAAGTGCCGTGGTGTGCAATAGCACCGTTCTGCTCAGGCTGCGCTGGCAGCCTGCTGTGTTTTGATTAACTGGATGTTCCTCTAAAATTTGTATGAAATTATTTTTCCATGGACGCGCAGGGTGATGAAGGAAGAAGTGGAGAGGGCTGGAGGCTGGCTGTCTGGTCACTCAGGAGCAGGCAGGGCTGATCAGGCTGTGCCTGCCTGCATCTGCTCCTGTGCCTTGCCTGTGAGCTGGGGCCTGGTGAGGAGAAAGCGCTCAAGTCACTTCCAGGTTCTACTCAGCCCTCCCAAGAAGAGCCTGTCAATAAATGCAAATTGTGACCTGAGACACATGGAAGGTAATTTGGAATGAAACCCTTGAAACCCTGAAGTACAAAATCTTTAGATGTCTGGCAGGGAAACTCATTGTATCAGCCTATATGTGCAGACACTGTCATCCCCACCACACATAAACACCACATATATAGGTTTAGGGGGGAGGATGTGCTGACTTTCAGTTCCACAAATTTCTCCAGTGACCCCAGATCTTGCAGAGGCCCCACAGCACAATTCTGCTGGCATGGCATATCTCTTCTCTATGTCTGCTGCCAGTGAAACCAGCAAGGATTTTGTTTGTGTGGGGTTTCAATTTCCTTGCATGTCTGGTTGGCTTTGCAGCACACACCAAAAGAAACCCACTTCCCTTTGCCTTCTCTTGGCCCCTGTAACTGAATGGGACAAAACTGATGAATAGGGAGTTCTAATTTTATTTCCTAGGGCACCTCACCACTCTGGAAACAGGGATCCAGAATCCAGCACCCCATTTCTAAGATTAGCCCAATTCACAGGTAAGGTGCAATGAATCTGAAAGTCTGATGTAGAAACTGCTGGTGTATAACACCCTGTGCTACACGCTGCAGCTCTGAGAAGTGGACAGACTAATTCAGACCGACACATTTTCATTCTGATTTAGCACCTTGCAAGTGACACAGGATGTAAGACAGCCAGGACTCAGGCATTCATTTTGTTGATCTCTGGTTTAACTGCCTAACTGAAGTTGTGGAGGGTTTTTGTGTTACAACCTGATCTCTTTTCTGCTCAGAATTCTTGAGTAAAACAGTTCTGACCTGTGCAACATCCATATAATTTTTTTTTTACTTGCATCTACAGATTTTGTAACACCATTGCTCTGCAATCAATTGAAAATTGGTATGAAATTAACTTTCCCACTATTTATAAACTCTATCTCATGTTTCACAAAATATTTTAGTTTTTTTAATAAGTTGGTTTGACTTTTCAATCTGCACGCTTATTATAAATTTCTCAGAAAATTTTATGTATTTTATGTATTAATAAAAATATTATTCCAAATACAAATTTGGAATGTATTTGTGATTATGCCTCTCTCATTCTTCTTCCCCCTCTCCCCTTACTTGTTAGACATGCTTTATACTCTCTCTACTCCAACAGCTTCGTAACACATAAGAAGTTTGAGACATGGATTTTCTTTTGGTAACTTAAGGAACTATGCTAAGAAAAAAAAATTAAAATTGAGAGGATTGGAGAAACATTAATGAAACCTGATGTCTGACTACCTCAAGAAAGAGTACTATTCCACACAGGCAACTTCCAGCTCTCCTGTCTATGGCCTATCCTCTCATTCCCCTCCTCATGCAAAGGACTGAACATGGCTTAGACCTCTGCAACTCACCATAATAGGACAAATTACTTTAGCCACCAATTCCCTTTCCATTGTTTAAATCAATTCAAAGGAGAGCATGCCCCCCCAAAAATTTCATATCCTACCTATAACAGAAATTGCAAGTTGTTGCTCTGTATGAGGTTTGACTACTGCTAGCTTGCAGTGAGCTCACTGACAGCTGGTTTTGATTTTCTTAGGTTTTTTTTTTTTGCTGTTATTTTAATTTTCCTTTTATTTATTTATTTTTTTAATATTGAACAACAAATATTGGCATGGGATGGTAAAGCAGCATGCCATTTATATGACATGTTGTACTATAAAGACTTTTACCAGACTATTGAGACATACAGCCAGGTAAAAGAACATGCCTGGAAATCCAACCATTTCCAAGTCAGATTATACTGTGCATTTAAGCTCAATCATTACTGTAATGCTTGCTAGCCACTGTTTCTTACTAAAGATCAAGTGGGCAAAGATAGAAATGAAAAAAGTATTGAACAAGGCTGCAATGTAATAATAGCACAAATAGCTCATGGGTCTGCAAACACATGAACTACAGGTGTGTCAAAATTAAGTATGACAAATAAAATGTAGGAAAAGAGGACTTACAAACATCAAACCCAACAGAGGTGCACCAAAAGAGAAAAAGAAAGCAATGGGTTGGTTTTGCATTTCAAAACACCGGATTATTGTGCTGGATAAGAGGAAACAACAAAAAAAAGAAGTATGGGAAAGATGTGGGAAAATGACAAAGGAAGTTTTGCAAGAGGAAACTGCCTTGGCAGGGAATGGGGATAGAATAATGTGTGTCTATGGAATATAATCGTTAACTGCCATAAAGCATTCACTGCTCGTAGACAAAGCAGCAAACCTGCACGTCTGGGCTAGAGCACGAGTGGGTATTTTGGGTCATAGCAGGAAACACCACACACTGTATTTTGTTAGGCTGCTGCAGTGTTTTGCAAACATGGAGAGGAGGGGGGATTGCAGATATGAAAAGGCAAGGCAGGTTGTTTCATTTGTTTATACTGAAAATAAATAGCTTTTGAAAATATGACCAAGTCGGTGAAGAGTATGAAACACAATCCTCTATTTGTTATGATTTAGCAAATAGGAAGCAGAGAGAGGTAAAATCCGTGCAACAACTGCACACAATAGCTTTCAAAATTCCCCTCAGTCCACAGAAATTCTTTCAAGAGATCATGCCAGTATTGTTCTAAGACCAGCTTGCTTCAAAGTCCAGCAAAAATAGGCAGGTTTTTGTAAAAGAAACAACAGCACCTGCCCAAGACCAGGCACAGCACACACCTCAGGAAGAAACACTGCATAGCACATGCCAAAGGAGTTCACTGGTAAAAAGCTTCTGGCAGGGCATCATGTCACTAAATGAAACCAGAGCACCCTGAGGGACTGCAAAGCCCTGTCAACTACCCACTCCCTGGCCTTAAGCTTTGTGTTGGTTTAAGAACATAAATCTCAGGTTATTTCTTCTGATGTCACTCTAGCTTTGCCTAATCTGAAAAAGTTACTCTGTCTGACCTCCAAGAGGCAGAGCTGTGATAATCTCAGGATATAAGTGAGGTAAATATCATAGAGAGAGATAATATCTTTTATTAGTCTAACCAGCAGAGCTGAAGAAACCTGCCAAGTGGGGACAGAGCCTACATTCATTAGAAGCAGATACAGTGATTTCCAGCTTTGT
The DNA here is from genome assembly GCA_025920805.1 of Petroica traversi. Classification (NCBI taxonomy): domain Eukaryota; kingdom Metazoa; phylum Chordata; class Aves; order Passeriformes; family Petroicidae; genus Petroica; species Petroica traversi. The sequence goes on from JAHLSL010000056.1 coordinate 4,090,721, forward strand.
ATGCTTCAGGAATGCTGAGACTGCAGTTTATATGGGTCACGGTCAAGCAGGCCAGCTCAAGCAGCCCACCCAACCTAACTAATTCCTTGCGGAGCCTCTGCAGCCAAAGTTTGAAAGGCTAGATTGCTGCAGATCCTAGGCTGGGTAGGTTAAGCCTAAGCTATGTGCATTCTGTGAATGGATGCATGGGCACTTCAGTCACAGAAGAGCAAAACCAGCCTTATGCAGTGATGGGTCCTGCCTGGCCCAGACTCCCCCTGCTCTTGAACCAACTATCAGCAAGACTGAATCAGACTGGAGCAGGGCTTCATTTTAGCAGGGCTGTGTCTCTGAACTCATTCAGCTACTTCATTTATTTCTTCATTTCATTTGCACACCCTTCAAAAGCACTGTAAATGTTCCCATCGCATTTCACAGCACTCAGCATACAGGAACAGGATGAGGCTGGAAGCTCAGGTTGCAGTGATCTCTTTTCCCTGAGGATGAGCATGGTGGAGGCTGTCTAACAGTTACCTCTTAAGATAAACCATGAAGAAATTAGAATTTACTCAGTGAACAAAAAGCTACAAGTCAGATTTTATTAATAGAAGCCTTTGAAAATCTCCTGAGCTAGGTTTTAAGTCAAAACCAAGAGACATTAGCAACATTTTGCTTTGTTTTCTTTTAGGTTTTTTAGACTTTGAGGTGATGATAATTTGACTGCAGGGTGATATGTTCTCTTTATAGTTTCATTATCTGAAATCCATAGCCTTTCTTCCTTTTCAGCATCTTTTGTTGCAAATATATCTATACAAATGTGAACATATTTGTACATATAAAGTAAAACATATTTCATGAATAAACACGTGATATCACACAAAGGGATGAGACCAGAGAGACTTTTGACACTAAAGGTTTCACCCTGTCCTTTGAAGTACCAGCTTTAAGGCATGAATTGCCATCAACTGCCTTCTTTCTTTATCTTTAAATTAGAAAGTGCAGAAAAGCTTCAAGGTATGGCTGCCTAGAACTGCCTCTGATACTCTGAAGAAAATTATTTCCTGCAGGCACACAAATTATAAAGCTGAAATCATATCTTTCATATATTAAGTTGATGATATGCCAGGATCTTCGTACTATGATCACATGAAAAGGGATGAAGAATTTCCCACGAAAAAAAGCACTTGAGCACTAATCATACATTTGAAAGCAGAAAATGAAAGTGCTCAGTGTTACCAAGCTTCAAGAAAAGACTGAATCCTCTGTTTAAGATCCATTAGACCAATGAATGATTAAATTGTCCTCAGACTACGGGAAGCATAGTAGCTGCAGTTTACAGTAGGTAAGTCTCACCCACATAATTGCAGTGGGATAGAAGCAAAAGAGGTGCACACTATATTCAGAACAATGAGATCACTTTAATTTTCCTTTATAAAAACTTGGTTTTAAAGGGGTCAGCCTAGGGAGCAGACGTGTTGGTTATGGCTCTCATTCTGAATAAGAAATTGAGAGCACCCTGTAGATTGTGAGAACATGAAAGAGTGGGATTTACACTGTAGGGTCATGTCCCAGCTCATGGAGCTTTTTGAATAGCAGGAGCCTGTAAGTGTCTGGCTATTGATTACTTTTGCTTCTCAATGAAGGCAGGGCCAGCTGCAGTCACTCTGAAACTTGTAGCTTTAACTTTTGGAAATCCTAGCCTTTGAGGGAAATCAGGATGAGCAAATTTTAAAGTAAAAAATAGAATTAAGGTCAACCCACTGGAAACATACATAAATATACATATATATATATATATATATATATATATATATATGCGCACATACATATATATAACCCCAGAACAGACAAGGCTGGCATCACTTATTTCTAATTGCTTAGCTATTTTTTTGCTACTTACACTGCAACTCTACCTGTGTTACTTTAATGAAGGCTAACACTGAAATAAAAATAATTATGAGCCTCCCTTTTAATATTCTTCTTTTAATACCTGGGGTTTAGAATAAATAATTCAAACTGTTTATTGGAACATGGCCATAAATTATAAATTGCAGGCCATGCTTACTTTTAAGAGCAAAAAACTATGGAAGGTAAAACATGCAGTTTTAGATCCACATAGGAATGAGTTCTTGTTTTAAACACAGGAATATTATACTAATTTTCTCACCAGTCCACTAACAAGTGATGCAGGTAGGTGCTTCTAACAACACTTCATCCTTCAGGGAACAGCACATCACCAATTGTGTTGTTTTGCAGAAAAAGAAACCAAACAGTTTTTTCTCGTACAACAACCCTGTGATTATCACTGAGGGTCACAGAGTTCACAAAAGAGGTTAATTCTTCCCTTGAAAACTTTTTCAGAACAACACACTGGGTTGCAACCTGAGGGCTAACCAAAACAACTGCGGACCTGCTTATCCTGTCTTATCATCCCACTTCTTCCTTTCTTGACATTTTAATGAACTATCAGATTTTTCCTAATTCCCAGTCTGTAGGCTTAGTAGCAGTGTTCAGAAGCACCTTGTGTGTGCTTTTAAAAGCCTGCTTATTTTATTAATTTAAAAAAGTTTCATTACTCCTGATCATTTGAATGAATTCCAGTATCCTTCAATAGAGATTTGGTGCCATACCTACCAGAACAGAAAGTGATCTGCAGTCGTGAGGAGGTTGTTCACAAAATGCTCCAGTCCCTATCATTCTATTGGGTTTAATTATTAATCAGCTGAGAAATGGCTTATCTAGTTTCCAGATACAAACTTGTACACACATGCTTCTCAGACTAAAATATACTAGAAAGCCAATTCAATTTCATTCTCCTCTTCAGTTACATAGGCACAGGAAAAAAAAAAGTTGAAATAAAAGAACCCTTAAATCAAGTCTTGTAAAACATCTGTTATCTGATAGGTCCTGAGTTTGAATTAAGTAAAAGGAACCTAAACCATCAAACCTTTATTAAATATCTGTTTCTAGTATAACATGCTTAGAAAGAAGTCCTACTGTTTCTGGTCACCCTCCTGGAGCAGACACATGGCTTTATGATCAGATGCATCTGCTTTCATTCACCACAGTGGGATCATACTTGTCACTTGAAGTATTTGCTGCAATCTGGAACTGTCAGTAATACGGTGTCTGGAAAGGGTTAAAACTCCACCCAGGACTTCCCACCCTTCAATCTACAAGGAGATTCTGCAGCTGACAGAAAATTCAAGGCTGCTATTCTCTTCATGTTCCCAACTCTAAAATGAGTCTGTACTAGAAGAACCCTTAGCAAACAGAAGAGTTTTCAAGTTGTCAAGATGTTGTAATCCTGATAGCCACCCTAATAAAAGCATAATTTTTAACTTCAGGAAACATGGTTAAAAGTAATGGCAATACTAATCTGTTAGGAATATAAAATTAAAAGAAAATTTTAAGAAGGTACCAAAACCAAAGAGGTCCCAGAACAGTTATTTATAACATCGAGACAGAAATGGCACAAACAGCACTGAGGTTCTGGAGGACCTAAAGCAGAAGTCATGAGATGCAGACAGGTACCCCAAGATCTAGTTCAGCTGAGTTTGAGCAGTGTGCCATAAAATGAGGGCAGACTTAATTTTAATCCATCTGTATCACCTATCATTTCTGCTGCTTATAACTCCAGCTGTGCACAGGCCCAACACACTGTGTCTTTCTTCTAGACATGTTCTGTTAGTGGGAGACAGGAGTGAAACTCAGGTTTCTGTATCTGTTGAAGGGACTTTGCCTGCATGCAAACCATCAGCACAGACTGATGCAAGAGGGACTGTTTGTGTTAAGGTGGCTGAGCCAAGACACTGAAAGACCAAAACCCACTATTCAGTTTTACATTATGGGCAACACCACTGTGTATTATAGAAAAACAGTATGGATCCAGGAAAATCAATAACCATTTCTCATATCTAGGATTGTTTGTTTGAAACATTTAAAAGGATCAGGTCTTTCTGAAGTAAGGACCATGGCATAAGGTGCCCAGCACCCTGAATAAAAGTCTGCAGAACGTAGGAGCTCTGACAGGTGAGTGTCACTACTCAGAAAGCCTCGGTGTCTCTATGAGATACGTTAATTAGGGAGTTCTAATGGGAAAGCTTTGAAATTTAGAGGAAAAAATCCACTAGGAAGACTTGGCTCTAAGAGAACTAAAAGACAAAAAGTTTCAATGAAAGCCACCTATTCTTGATCAAACAATCTTGCCTCACATTCGTTTCCCTTGCTTACCCCAAGCTGCCTCCTTGCCACCACCTCTGTGCTCACCTGCATCCTCCCTCTCACCATCACAAAACACATTGCTTTTCCCTTTCAGTCCATTCACTACTCTCCCTCACAAAAGGCCAACATTCACAGTGCTGACCACTGCTCCCTCATCTTCTTGCTGTCTGAAATCTGTTCTGGTAGCACATGGGCTACCTGGCCAGAGCCTCTCTCCCCATAGCAGTCCTCGTCATAGCAGTCCTTCAAGTAATGGAAATTATTGTGCCTTCCACAAACTGAGGTGCTTTGGTGCCTGTGAGCATTACTTTCCTCTGCCCTCTCAAAACAAACCAAAGGAAGCCAAGGCGATCAGGAATAAATAAGAAGATAAGCAAGAGCTCTCACTCAGACAACTGCTGACATCTCTCCAGCATTAAAAGCAACAGGGATTTGTAGGGTAAAGAGTGGATCAAAAGTGTTTCCAAAAATCCTAAATTGCTGAAGTTTATTTTAGGTGTGGTTATAATCTTATGAGATACATGAAACAAGAAGGTGGCTCCAGAGGAATGCATTTGTGTTGCTAGCTGCTCCACTGAGCCAGGATCAGGCAAAGTGTCAGTCTCTGCTCTTGGGTTTAAGTCCTTCCTTCTCCAAGGCCAGTTGCTAGCTCAGAGTAATACCCTTTTGGGATATGAAGGACTGGAGCAGCTCAGCACAGCTTTGTTGGCTGACTGGGCTGAAAATGAAATGCTTTATTTTCAAATCCAGCACATTACACACCTCCTTCCAAAGCTGCCTGACCAGAATTTATATTCTTTTGATTGGCAAAAGAAATATTCTAATATTGTCTTTGAAGGCTGTTAAATGTATGACTGGAATCATCATATTTTAAATGCTGTGGTATTAGCTGTTACTGTGATCACTGTCAGCAAAATACACAGACTAAAGTATCCCCTTTCAACTCTCAACAACAGATTTCAGAGAAGAGATGGAAACACCAAGGTTGAGAAGGGTAGAGAAAAGCCTCAGAGGCTGCCTGGGAAGTATTTTCCCCTCACGACAGAAGGGTGATTTGACTGAGACCCTCTCAGTAACTGTGAAATCCACCTTACTAGGGAGCATGCCCAAAAAAAGTCTTGAAACTCTCAAGGATACCTGGTCTCCAGAAGGCCTCCAGAGAGGTCAGGTATCTTGTGCAGTCGCCTCTATTAATGGGAGGAAATCTCAAAGTAAATAAAAATGTAAACTTCTATTGCCCCAAACTGTAAAGCAAATTGTTTACCCCACCTCCCCACACTTTTTTTTTTTTTTGGGGGGGGGGGGGGGGGGAAAAATTTAAATTTTTACCCCCCCCTATTCAGGAAAATGTTTTTCTAGCACACTCCTGTGCTCTGTCTTTCTCCAACAGACTGTAAAAACACAGAAAAATGGGTTTGGAGGACATATCTTTTAAAGGATTTTTGTAAGTTACAGGAAGAGGCACTTAATTGTTGGCAGGTGGAAAACCTGGCTGTGAGTGATCTAGCCCTAATGACAGTGCAGGGAGAATAAAGGGACATACATGGTTTTCTATATAGAACATTTCTGTTTGCCATTTCTTTAAGGATAAATAATTAGGATTTAAATGAATAAGTTCAATCCATATTTCTTCACAAGAGAGAGATTTTGGTACTCTACAACTATGACCCATGTTGCTTTTATCTAACCTAAACTAACCAGATGCAATTATTTCTTTCCAGTAAGCTTTGTGTATCTATTCATATCTCATCATTCCTACCAGCTTACTTGGTATGATTTAAGCTAAAAGCAAACCCCTTGCAACCAAACTCTCTTTTTTAAATGGAAATATTTCTCCTTTCTGCCTTTAATAGGTTTATTTTCTAAACAAGTCTTAATTGGTCCAAAACACCTTAAAAAACATACTATAAATTCACACTGGGGAAAGTATGCCACTGTCCATGGTTAAAACCAAGCTTAAAGATACTTTTAGACTATAAAAGAATGTACAGCAGATTAATTGATTCCACCCACATTAACAGTCACAAAAATCTGTGGTGCTTTACTAAGGAAGTAATGAGTTGTGAATAATTTATTTTTTATTTCTCACTCGCAGGTGATGGGGATTAACCTGGCTATTTCAAATGAGTTTTAGATTGTTTCAGAGTGCTGAATAATATCCTGTTTGAAAGCAGCTATTATACGTCAACAAGCCAATGTTTGTGCAGCAGGTCATTCAGAAGTGAGAGGAAATTCTGACCACATACTCAGAGTTCAAGTGCTGAATATTTTATTAACTTTGCCTGTAATACAGGGAATAAACTCAAAGTGCTTTTCTTCATCCCAGTTCTTTCCTCTCCTAATTCCCCTTTCTTCTATGCCTTTTAACACTCTAGTGTCACTCTTTAGAATCACCGGAGTACACCTATCACCCCTGTTCTAGTAAGCACCACAGAACTTCCTGCTCTGAAGTAATCCTTCGTAAAATTAAACATTGCTGTCACTAAGTAAATTTCAGTGCCTAGTGGTTACTGCTACAAAATTGCTCACTAATGACCAGGTGTGGCTGATTGCAGGAGCAGCTGTCCTTGCTCACAGAGGAGCAGCACTGCTTCCATATCCCAGCTGGACCAATGCCACAGAGCTGATGCAAGCAGGTTGTACTTCCAATATAACATCTAGCAAGGTAAACTCATGCAATGGAGTGTGGGTATGGGAACGCTTCTCAAAGGTCGAAACAGTCATGAAAACAATTTTCCTGGTGTTTTTCATACATCTTCTAGTGCTGTTCATCATCCTGCTTAGCTCTTGTCAGGAATCACCATTTCTAAGCTTGACTTCTTCCAAAGAGTTGTTGAATGTCAAATCAGTTACTTGAGCAGCAAGGAATGAGATAAGTTTTTGCAGTGCAGTCTGACTGGAAAAAAAATTGCTGGCCACAGTGGCATTAGTAATCTCAGCCATCTCTCCCCCATTTTCTAAAACATAGACTCCAGAAGGGTTTCTGCAGAGATTTTGGGGCAGATTTCATCACATTAAGTTCACCTTGCATTTGATCAGGAGGCCTAGAGCAGCTCAGAGTTTTCAACACAGTGTTCTCATTAACACTAGGTTTGGGTTTGCTTAGTGTGTGTGTATGTATTAAGACCATCCAGATATGGCCTATTCTACTTCATTACTACAGAACAGGAACACTGAACACATGTGTACATGCTTCCTTTGTAGAAAACTGCTATTAAAAGAGAAAGTGATTCTTCTTAGTGTATGTAAAAGCAGGTAGAAAAGCAACAAGACAGCTTCTCTGAGCCCTCCTATGTCTGGGCAAGGGTAGTAAAGCTGCTTCACTCAGATTGATTTTCTTGCAAAGAGACACTGTTCAGACAGATCTAAATTCTCTTTTTGGCCATTGTAAAGTGATGACATAGTTAATAGAGCCTGATTCCCTGAAGTGGTTAATATCTAGGCAACCTTGAATTTCTCCAGGCTCCCCTAGCCCATATGTGAGGCAAGACACATTTCTCTCTGAGGGAAGATGCGGTGCCACAGGGACATTAATAGTAGCATTTGCTCCCATTTTCTGAGCATTGGGTTGATACCTGAGCAAAGGCAGAAGGTAAGGCCTGTCATCCTCCTCACCACAGAGTCACACAGGGGACTGGGAGCGGAGACAGAACTAGGCTCACCATGTGCCACATGTTGACTCAATGTGCACCACAATGTGTGCATTCCCAAAAGGCACAGGGGGGTCTGATGAAACACTGCTTTCCATGAGGAATGGCCCATGGTGCCCAGCCAGTCACCACAGTGCTGCCAGCCTGTCTTTAGTGGCTTAATCCAGACCGTAGGTGACAAGTAGGAAGAGCACATGTGTGAGTTAGAGACAAGGTGTGCCACTGAGCATGTGTCAGCTCGCCTAGCACAGGGCAGCACTGGAAGATGGGCTGCTTGAACTGCACACAGCAAACTGTTGTGAGCAAAATTTGTCCCTTTGCCAACAGATTTGGCATAAAGTGTGACACACACACAAGTGCTCATTGAAACAGTGGCAGATGCAAGATTTCCTGGCTTCTATTCCACTGTTTGTAGACCACTACTTACATTCCCTGAACACTAAGAGGACTTAAAGACCCCTGAGAAGCAATGAGAAGGTAGTTTCAAAAATACCAGCTTGTCTGAAGAAGGCTTTATGTGTCAAAAAGCCTGTAAATTTTTTTTCTCAAATGCTAGAAATATTTCTTTTATTTTTTTTCCTAAAATTAATGCTGAAATGTGTATTTTTAAGTAGCTATTATATATATTTATACACACATGTTTAACCTGTCCTTAGAGAACCTGCCTGTGGGCATAGCAGTGGCAAATCAAAAAGAACCTGTTACTTTTTGTAAGTTATTAAATGTACCGTAAATTAACATGTTTTAAATAGTCACTAGAGTTATTAGGGACTATTTGTAGGATGGCACAACATTTTTGAAAACTTTTAGCACTTGAGTGCAGATCAGACCCTTCTAAAGTCTACCAAATGAGAAACTAAAAATGTATAGCTGTATGCAAATGAAAACTAGTAGAGAACATTTCAGACATTGAACATTACAGGAACAAAACACGTATTTAGAACACTTACTCACAGGGAGCAAAAAAAAACAAACCTTACCAAAACACAAAGCAAAACAAAAATAAATGTTATACAGCAGCCCATCCCTTCAAACTTGGGATTCAAGCAACCCTGTCATTCCACAGGGGAGATGGTCATTTTGCAAACAGACGCGGATGCGAGCAGTGCCAATGGCAGAGGAAAGGAGACACGTTTCATACTGAGGAGGGAAAGACAAACACACACACACACACCCTCTTCAGCCTGCCCCCTTCCCTGGCAGAGGCCCAGCTGTGTCAGCGAACGACAGCATTCCTAGTGCTCAGAAACCTCTGGAAGGAATCCAGAGCAATACGTATATGACTTGGCTCTCTCCCTTTTCCTGGTAGAAACACGGCTATATATTAAATACCTGACTTGTTCCTTGCATTCTGCTTATCCGTTCTCGTTCCTTTTCTTCTTCCCTGCCCCCAAACTGACTGAGATTCAGAGGAAAAGGTAAAGTGGAGCAGCAACACCCCACTGCTTCCCAGAGCAAATCTTAGCAAAAAAAAACCCCAAACCCAGCCATGGCATTTTCATTTATGGCAAGCAAGGTCTTTTTGACTCTGGCTGCACATTAATGCACCCTTGACATCAACGAACTAGGCAAAATAATTTACCGGCTCATGGATACTCAGCACTCCATAAAAACTTCTCCCTGAGAACTTTGCAGTTGTTCTCCCCAAACCCTGGAGAACCACACCCAGTTTGTGTGAGCTCGTTTGTCAGCTATGCTGAACACTTCAGAGTGGATTTCAAAACAAAACAAGGACCTCAGACCAACTGCTCCACTATTCCTCAAAGCCTGAAAATCAGCCTTGCGGAGTCACGGCTGTGTCAGGGCTTGCATTTGTCCTGGTCACATCAGGTCCTGTGGCTGCTGATGCTCCCAGTGATTACAGCAAGTGAAGAGGAGTAATCCATTACCTTTATCACAACAATTCTGATTGTGACAGACAGAAGTGCACTAAACATGGTACATGATTTATTCGCAGAGCTTTCTAATTTAGCCACTGAGACCGGCTAGTTGCTGAGACTGAATATTAAGGATTTCTTACTGTGTTAGGTCAGAGTAGAGAAAGTGATAGAAGGTAAAGCTTTTGGGACAAAAAAATATCCAGCACATCTCTGTTCACTACTTAGCTATTCTTCCCAGACATCAAGGGACGGGCTAATGCACGGTCACATCAGGGACTCCTGCTGCTTCAGACCACTGTGCTCCTACCTATCCAGACAGAACTATCCAGGAGCTGTTCACATGTAATCACCTAACTTGTAACTAATTATTTGTAAGTTTGTTGTGGACTTTTTTGTCCTCAATTGCTTTTATGGAGAAATGACACTTAGTGAGAGAGAGAAGAGACTGCATATATAGGTTCAGAATATACATGTCACAGATGCACAGAAATTTGCTTACAATTCTCCTTCAAAGTGTGACTCTTTCAGTCCTAAAATCTCCAAGGTAAGCCCCCCGCTAGCCCATTCTTTAAACCAAGTGTGGTGGTATTTACGATGTGTACTTGTCATGTACATATACATGTGTATATACAATGTATATGCATCATACATATACATATATATATAAACACACAGAGATGTTGCTGAGTTCTCAAAGGTGATTTTAAACTAAGACTAAATACCAAATCATGTTTGTATAATAACACATCACATGTTTATAAACCTCTTAAATGCTTTTAGCAATTATATCTGCTGTTTAAAGATTTGGTTTCAGTAGATCTTTGTCAGATCTCAGCAGTTATAATTCAATACCAGAAAAATGATAGTAATTGTTACCATGTGTTAACTAAACACTACATGTGTTACTACATCAATATCTATTCTGGTATGAAATACCTTATAATTCTCTCTCAAGAAATAAAGGAAAAAATAAAAGCTCTATTTTGTGAAGTCTAGTGGAAAGTGGGACTATCCTGACTAAAAGGGCAATCAGACTCCCAATAGCAAGTAGCAGTTACATTGGTGACTTTTGTGTTCAAAATAAATTATTTTCCTTTTTTTCCAGCTTCATTTTAAAAAGCAATTTCTCTACTTTTACATTTTCTATTACATATTAAAATATAAATCTGTGTCTTGGAAAATTGTGAAATTATGAAGGTGAAGTTGACCTTCATATTCTGAAGTAATTACAGCTTACTTTTGGGATCCCCGTGAAAACAGTCAGCAGTGGGCTACATTTACTTTGTAAGTCATTGCCATAAAGCATAAAATGTAATTCCTTTTTTAAAACTATACATAATATAAAAAGGGCAAAGAAGGAAGACAACATTTCGAATTCCCATCAATTTCATTTGACTTTATTTGAAGTTACATTCTCCATAAAATTCCATGTCTAATGAGGAAACACATGCAAGCAATGCAACCCACAAACAGGCATTGCCTTTCTCAGAAATATAAAAGTCCGAGATGGGTCATCAGAATTCAACAGGAAAGTTATCTATTAACTCACCTGTTCAGGTCACTCTTCTATATCAGAGAAAGATAACCTCTGTCCAATTAAAATTATGCCCCTCTTTTTGTACAATTCCATGACAGGTATTTTTCCTCATTTCACTTCACAGAAGTTCAGTTTATAACCCAGAATCTCATGTCTGACATTGGTCATACAATTTGTCTGCTGCAAAACTGTTAAGGGTAACAGATTGATCTAATCCTTCAGGTTTTGCAGACCTTACTTTTTATGATATGTTGTTAGCACTGAATTCTGCAGAATTATTTCCTTTCGTTTGTTTTAAGGATATTCAGATTGCTGCTTCTTGAGACCATAGCTTTCATTTCCTGGGGACTTGAAGCAAGACCTTCTCATTGCTTTCTTGCCAGAGTGTAGCAGACTGAAGTGTTGTGAATAACCACTCCTAAATCTCTGCTTCTGAAGAAAAGCTTCCTTGCCTTTCATTGCCATTTCTGAAAAAATGTATTTTTCTTCCTATTGTACATGACTCTGTATGGGTACAAGTTAAATTTTACCTATGATTTTGTTCACTGAAGTGAAAAAATGTAGTAGGAATTAAGTAAGGCTTTCTACATTTTGTGAGCTTCTCTAGTTTTTCCTAACATGGATAGTGATATGTAATGATCACACCTGCAACTCAGCCTTAAAATCACCATAAATATTGGTCAAGAGCAATCCCAGCACAGATCTTTACATACTGCTGCTAGGTGACCTAAATTTCAAAAAACAGTCAGGACTTAAAACACTAGATGTCTAGCCAATATTTAATTCAGAACAAAAAATTACCTGTCAAACAAGAAAAAATGACTTTATGTTAAAAACATCACCAAAATCTCCTAAAAACCTGGATGATAAATACCAGATTTTTCTTCCCAATATTTTAAATAAAACATTCAAATAACTCCAAAGAGCAGCTGAGGACTTCCAGCAGAAACCATATTGTTGGTCAGATGATGTAATTCTGTTTTTCGAAGCATATGTTTCCGTTTTGACTGGCCTGAAATGCTTCCCCTCTATGTGGGTTATTGCGCATTCACCTGCAACTCCTGAGGTCACTCTTCAGTGCATTTTGAAAGTGATGCTCCCTGGTGACACTTTCACAGCAACCAGGAAGAGCTCCTATTTTAAGGAATATATTGCATGTGTTTGTCAGGAGCTTTCCAGTTTTGGAGCTGAGATCCCTCACAGCTTGAGATGAACACCATCTGGTCCTGGCAGTTCACTAGAATTAAGTTTCCCAAATTGTTCTGTGAATTCCTCCCTGGAGGTTTCTCCCCTTCTTAAAAACATACTAAGGACTAAGGTTTCCCTAGGGTGAAATTTCCTTGGGATGAAAATTTCAACAATGGACATCTTTAGCCTAGTTTAACTGCTTCAGGCAATTAGCTTTTTTTTTGGTCTTGTCATCTGTCTTTAAACTTCTTTTTCCCATTGATCCCTCAAGGTCCAAGGAAACAAATGCAATCCTTCTGCCTCAGACACACATTCGTACTTCTTGTTTAATAGCAGTAGCCATCTCTTTGCCTTTCCTGCAATTCTGAAGAAATCTTTACTTATGTTCTTAGAAGTTAGAGTGGAATTTTTCATCATGCTTGCAAATAATGTTTTGCAACCGGAAAAGCACATGGATACAGCTTGTACAGATAAACAAAATCCAAGAGCCTAAAGGAACTCAAAAGGGTCATTGTGATCAGCTGATTTAACTCACAGCACAAGCTGAGCTGCTTTCTGCTACCCAATTTTTCTTCTAAATCCATGCTTTTGTTGGGATAACAATGTCCAGAAAACCACCCCACAGTTTGCTCCCTTTTATTCTACAGGCTTTGCACCCTAGAATAAAGGGGTGGCTTGCAGCAATGTAAACAATACTACAGAAGATAAATATGCCTGATCTCCATCCAGTAGCACAGCAAAATGGCAAAGGCGAGAAGGAAGGAGGCAGAATCTGAAGGGAGAAGTGGCTGACCAGTGAATGCATGCAGAAAGATCCTTAAGGTTAAAGACAAAAATGTTCGTGACCAAACCAGAAAGAAAGGAAAGGAACTGGTGTGGTGGAGGTTAATTGAAGCAGGGTTAGGATTTGGATTGAGCCTTAGGGCATGTGAAACCAGCAAGAAAGGCAAAAACATGTTTTGGCCAGATGGATCAGAATGAGGGATAACTAGCCACAAGCAGTGGTTAACCACCTTCACACAGGATACACAACATCTTCTTCAAAGATGAGAAAACCCTCACTTTACTCTAGGAATAGGAAATTTGGAGTACTCTGGATTATCTTCTCTCAGAAATATGAACATGAATACTCATACCTTGGCCCTACTGCGCTCCCAGTTTTCAGAAAACTGCAGCTCGTGTGAACTTGTGAGCAAGACTTACTGACTAGTGGTGAATCTGTCTCCTTCCTTTTCTTGCAAATTATGTCATGCATCAGACCAATTTTCTTTAATGACAAGAAGACTGCTGCCAAATCCAGATGCTCCCATAAAAGATCTTGTTAGACACAGATGTGACAAAGAGCACTCTACTGAGCTCTGTCCTTGCAGACCCCTGAGCACCAGTCTCTTATTCCAGGAGAAACCTCTGGGCTACTGCATGTACATCAGTACATTTGTCTCCCTTTTCACATTTAACAGCTCCTTTTTATTCCACACTCATTCCTTTTCATCCTCTTCCCTCCAGTACAGTGACTCATACACAATATTCAAAATTGTTTACAAAGCTGTTGAGTTAAATGAACAGTCAACAGCTTACCAAACCCTGACAAAGAAATTAGACACAAGCTGATAAAATCAAAGACACAGACCAAAGGTGTAAAAGAAACACAGAACTCCCTGTGTGAAAGTACTTTTGAATAAAGAAAGTATTTTAGGAGAAAGATAAACTACTCTCCTAATGGTGGATGGTATTTTCTACGGTTCAGCTTTTCTTCCAATACACATGAACTAAATCCCCTTAGAGCACACACAAAGCTTTCCTCTTGCTTGAATACCAATGGGATAAAGCTACAGGCAGCTCTGAATTTCAGTTCACACGTGGCACTGACAGAGCCATGTCCTTCCCAGAAAACCATATTAAAACTTGGATGGCACACACCACTAAGGTTATTAATGAGCTGTAACTAGCAGCTATTAATTTGGCTTAATAATCTCATTTAAGATCAAGATTAGGTGCCTCCTTTAAAATGTGCATTACTGTTTGACTCCTGATCCCCAGAAGGCAGTTTTCAGAGACGTCAAGCACTTGTAAAGTTGGGACAGGTAATTTTAGAGTTTATGTTTCAAGAGATAAACAGCGCAGAAAAGGAGGTTGTATGCTTCTGGAGGCTGGAGCTGAAATCAATGGATGCTTTATTTTCTTGTTTTTGTTTTTAACTTAGTGTTCAAAGCAAAATAAAAGGCAGGTCCATAGAGTCAGTCTTGTGCCCTTCCCTCTGTGTACTGCATAATGTGTTCTGCTTCTCACCCACACCCACAGTCTAGGGGCCAAGGCAGTTGTTTTGCTTATGTACCACTAAAATCAGACTGTTCCAAAGTGACTTGCCAGGGGACAAAATTACAGTCTCTAGAAGCCAAGGTCAAGGATCCTCACTTCAGATTAAAACACAAGACTGTTTTTCTTTTCTAAGTGTGACTGAATCTCATTTGAAGGATGCCTACTCTTGGAGATGGTGCACTCATTCGAGGCAGTGGTTTCACAGCCGAGATGGGGTTGAATGCTCTTTAAGCAATAGGGTTTCAATTAAAGTAGCAAGAGAGTTTTTGGCTCCTGGAGCAGCATCACGTCAGTAAACCCAAGGACTCCAGATGTTTATCCAAAGAAATGTCATGGCAACAGCCTCTCTGACACAGCTCCTCTGTGCTTCACCATGCTTCAGGGCTTGTCATCATGACCTTCTTATTGCTGCCACTCCTCTCCACTCCAATTTGTAGAGATTTGCAACTTTGGCTGACTTAGCCTCTCCTCAGTACTTAGGGAACTTGACCTCGACTCCTTCAGTATTGCTGCTGTCCAGTTCCAGGGCTCTGCATTATTGCAGATTACGGGTAACAAACTGCCTACTTGATGAATGATCTCAACACCTCACTATAAGCTTCCTGGGAACTGGATGTTTTCAGCTGTAAAGCTGGGTTGCCAAAGATTTTCATCACCTCAGAAAGCCCTTTCCTCACTTGATAAATGGTACTGCTTGTCTACAGCTTAGATAGGTGGCAAAAAGGATGATCCGTTGTTCTGAGTGATAGTTTGTCTCACCCTTGCCTACTCTTGAATAAGTCACAAAGTCCAGATAGAAGGCCTACACCAACTTTTGCATCAGAGTGCTCAGAGCCAAAGGCACTTGATGCCTTCTCTACTGGGGTAAGCAGAGAAGTGCTTTCTCTTTTGAACCATGTAACAACACAACCATACTCACATATAAAATTCTGCTTTGTGCCCATGTTCACATAAAATTATGTTACTGCTGATTGGTAAGGAATAGTCTAGACTAGACAAGACTTTTTCAGTTGGAAGTGACCTAAAATTATTATCTAGTTCAACAGTCTGACAGCTTCAGGGCTGACCAGAGTTAAAGCTCATATAAAGGGCATTGTCTGACTCTCTTTTGAGCACTGACAGGATTTGGACCACCTCTCTCAGAAGACTCCAGTGCTTGAATACTCTTTCTTTCAGTAAAGAAATTCTTCCTTCTGTCCAATCTAAAACTCCTCTGTCACAGCCTTGATCCATTCCCACTGGATCTGTCACTGGATACTGAAGACCTCAGCACCTCCCTCTCCATGTCCCCTTCTCAGGAAGCTGAAGAGAGCAAAAGGATCATATGAAGGGCAAATTAATATGAATAGGAGCTGGAGAAACTTTCTAGGAGTGTCTGAATAAATAGTTAGAGGCATACCACTTAATCTGGTGGTTTGGTCTCACATTTTGTTTTCAGGGTGGCTTATTTTAGCTATAAGCAGTTCATTTTCTCTAAATGGGTCAGAGTCTTTCAATCCCATGATCTTCTACTTCTAATGCATCAGTACTTTTCCATCTGATTGCCCAGTGAGACCTCAGAGGTACAAATATATGACTCAGACTGGAAAGTGTCAGTAACAGTAATTGATTCATCTTGTGAGAGGTTTGGGAACCAAACCTGCAGCAGCTACAGAAATGGATGTGTATTGGAGGTGTGTGGCCAGGTTTTGGCAGCAGGGGGCTACAGGGGTAACTTCTGTGAGAAGCTGCCAGAAGCTCCCTTCATGTCTGATAGAGCCAGTCCCCAGCAGCTCCAAGATGGACCCACCACTGGCCGTGGCTGGGCCAATCAGAGATAGTGGTAGCATCTCTGTGATAACAGATTTAACAACAGGGAAAAAGTTATTGCAGAATTGTAATTGTGGTCAGAGAATAGCAGGGTGAGAACACGTGAGAGACACAACTCTGCACACACCAAGGTCATTAGAGAAGGAGAGGAAGGAGATGCTTCAAGCACCAGTGTGAAGATTCCCATGCAGCCCATGGTGAAGACCGTAGTGAGGCAGCTCTGCCCCTGCAACCCAGGGAGGAATGCAGAGAGCCACTCACAACCCATGGTGAAGACCCACACAAGAGGATGCCTGAGAGGAGGTGTGGCTCTGTGGGAGGCCCATGATGCAGCAGGCTCCTGTCAAGGTCCTGCAGACCCATGGAGAGAACAGGTTTCCTTATAGGACTTGTGACTCTGTGGGGGAGCAGCCTGTTCTTAAAGGACTGCACCTCATGGAGGACTGACTCATGCTGCAGGAGTCTGTGAAGGGCTGTGGCCTGTGGGAAGGACTCATATTGGAGAAGTTCATGGAGAACTATCTCCCATGGGAGGGACCCCACGCTGGAGCAGGGATGAACTCTTCTGCCTGAGAAGGAAGGAGCAGCAAAAACAACCCATGATGAACTGGTCGTGGTTCCCATTCCCTGTTTCCCTGCACTGCTGAGGAGGAAGAAGTAGAGCTCAGGAAGGAGGGAGGGAGGGATGGGGGCAAGGTGATTTTAAGATTAATTTTATTTCTTATTATCCTGCCCTGTTTTTGGTAATAATAAATTCAGTTGATATTCCCCAGTTCAGTCAGTTTTGCTTGTGATGGTAATCAATGAGTGCTCTCTCCCTGCCCTTAACTCATGAAGATTTTGCTGTATTTTATCTTCCCTGTCCAGTTTGAGGGGGAGTGATAGAGCAGCTTTGGTGGGCTCCTGGCATCCAGCCAGGGTCAGCACACCACAGGATGCCACGTCCTTGGGTACTGTTGATGAGGTACTGTTTTTCTTTCACAGACTCAGAATATATTCATCTTCCCAAATAAAACATCTTTTGGCAGACACTTTCACAGAAAGCTCCTCTGGGTCAAAGTGATATCAAACTGGGAGAAGGAGGTCAGAAGTGGGATAAGGAAAGGAATCAACCCACTGACGGTGTCTTGTGTCCTTCTGGTCTCAAACTAGACATGGCTCTTCCCATCCAGTGGGCCTGCAACAAGACCCCTCTGCTGCTGGGTCATGTTTCTGTGGACTTCTCATAGACCACCTGTGAAAAAACCATGTAGACAGGAGGAAAGCAAATCCCTGACCCCAAAGCCTCCTCACCAGCAATTATCACATAAAAAACAGGCACAATCATTTTGTCTGTAAGCTCTCCCATAGCCATTCCAAGAAGACTTTTTCAAATAACAAGGAAATTGCTTCTTAGTCACAAAGTGCCTGTTCCCCAGCAGGTCTGCTCCCTCCTGTTCTTTTATTCCACTGCAAGCTTAAAATAAACTCTACAAAGACCATATTGCAGACCCAAAAGTTAAACTGGCATCCAGAAAAACACACCTGAACACAAATGGCTAAAACAGACAGCTGAGGCTTGAAACTTCAGCAGTGTCAAATTGCTTCAGCTCCTACCTGAATTCTTGTGGATGGAGATGTTGCAGCTCAGAAAGACTAGCAGAACAGGCCAAATGCAGTGCTGAACTCCCAAGGAAGCTGGTGGGATACCAGTGATGGGGATGAGATGGGCTGCCAGCCTTCTGGACAAGCTGAAGGAAAGGAGTGTCAGTGTCAGAAAATAAGCTCTTTTTTTTTTTTGTCCAATTACTTGTGCTAATACATAGTCCTTAAATCCAGGGCATCTTCTTAGGGAATAGACAGACAGGTACAGTTAGTGGCTCCAAGGACAAGTCACACTATTATTTCTTCTTGTAGTTAGCTTCTATCCAAAAAACTGAGCAGCTTAAAATGAAGAGATGTATTAAAAATTTTGGGCAACAGCAGAAACACCCAATTTTTATAAAAAGCTTGTTAAGAAAATGGGTTAACTGAATTCATTAATTTTCCAGTTGCCCTGCAAACACCCTTCTTAGCTCCTCTTAACTCACTCGCCTCACTTATCTACCCAAACACAGAAGAGATATATCAGTTCTCCATCATTCTTGGTAAAAATACAATATTTTCATGTTTACTTTTAAAGGATATCTCTTTTGCAGTTCAGTTTCCTGGAAGATATGCTAATTCCTCCAGGCTTCTTAAGATATGGTAGAAACATCATCATTTTATCTTAATTACTATCTCAGCTGGAGCCACCAAGTTGCTATCTTTGATTTTGTTGTCTCTGCAAATACAAATAAAACCATACTTCATTGGTTCTTTACAAGAGACTAGACAGTGTGTGCCTCTAGCTTTTACATAAAGAATTAACAGACAGTATTCAGCAAGCAGTACTTTCCCAGCAACCACAGTGCTGGGGCAGAATGGCAATGATATACAGGACTGTACCTACACTCCTGGGATTGTACAAAATCTGCTGGAATATGGGAAAAGTTAAGGTCACCGTGTGGAACAAGTTGACTCACTCCATATTACTGTGAATGGCAGGAACATTTTAGTAAGTGCTCTTTCAAAGTTATATAAATTTCCAGATTTATCTCAATTTGGCTTTATGAAAACTGAAACTTTTAAATCTTGAAAAAAAAAAGCTTTATTTCTCCCTTTGATATGAGAAAGCTTAAGGACCACATAAACACCTGGTACTTCTTGGAAATGTGGCTCCATTTTTACCTTGCCTAATATGTACTATTTATTTGGTATGCCAAACTTTCACATCCAGTGCATAATAAAGTCTTATTAATGTTGGTTTTTTTCTGTGAGTTTTATGCTTCTTCCTCAAAAAGGATGAAACAAGTATTTTTTGTTGTAGTGATGGACATCAAAATCCATGGGCCTCACCACCTCTGGAGGCTTGCTGGCAGGGAATACTTATGTCTCAAGAAATTTTCTAGCTCTTTTGGTATCCCTACATCCTATCCGAGGAGTGGGAAATTCTCTCAGGAGTACATATTATTAATTCATTCTGTGATTGCAGCTGAAACTTGACTGCCTTGAAAGGTATGACTTCTCTTTCTTTACTCCTTTACTCTTCATTCTCAAGCTTAAGCTTAAAACATAAGCCCATGGGAAAGGAAAAAGAATCCCCAATGCCAACATTCTGCTGTTCCCCACTCTCAGGCACATCAATCTACAAATGCACATAACCCTTTATTTTTAAGATCCAGGTTGTAACTGATACTATTTGAATCACACAGGCACAGTCAGGGCTGCAGGGCCTTACTAGCACTCCCTGCTCACAAAACCGACAGGTAAATGGAAAAGGAGGATATTTTATTATTTTTTTTTTTCATATTTATTTAATATGTATATTTTAGATAGTTAGTGAAATCTGTCAGATGGTCCTTAAGCTTTTTGGATGTCTATCCCAGAATGTTGTGTGCATTTTTGTTATTCAAAAGCCATCTCAAAGCCATCTGATTTTTAGCCTGCTTTCTTGAGGAAAAAAGGTTTCTACAGTAACAGGGTTTGTAAGACCCTTCTTCTGATACTGTTGTCATGCCACTCAATCAGATTGGGAAGAAAGGTGGGCTCCTGAAGATGTGAAAATTCTGCAATTTCTGTGAAATCCAGATATATTTGTGTCCCCAGTAACACAGACAAAATTCAGCACTTTACAGGATTAATCAGTGTACACATATACGTACAGTAAGACATGTAAGGAACATGGGGAAGAACTATTGTTAGCACATGTACTTGCACAGGAAGTCTAAAGAAAAATAGAGATTAATGGGTGAGATAAAAAAAGAGATATTGAGGAAAGTGGCATTCAGGACTCTGGAAGGTTACAAACTGTAGAAATGAGAGATGGCCATGAAGCCCCAGGAGGGAGCAGGAGTTATTCCAGAGGGCAGAGGGTTATAGATTACTCAGGACACAAATCTATAGAATGTCAAGCTTCATGGAGATCACAGGAAGAGTGGTTACTGCTATTTCTGACATCCCCCTGTTATAAGAGCATAGCTGAGTGTCATTAAGGGACCAAGCATCGGAGTTGTGCTGTCTGCAGCATTACAACGAATGCACTTCTGTCACAGGCCAAGTACTGGGTCAGCTGATGTCCCTGTGGCCTGAGCAGGCATCCATACAGGACCGACATTGTGCTGGTAACTGTCCCCTAGTGCCAGGGGAACATGTGGAAACTTCCCACTTTCGTTCCTGGTAGGGTTTGAAGGAAAATCAGTAAGGCAAATCACTGGAAGAAGAGGCTTCCTTAAGCAGAGAACCTACAAACGTGTAAAACTGGTATGAAACACCACGAAAGCAGAATCGTGAGTTACTTTGACCAAATTTCAGTGACTGCAAAAGGGCCCAGGAAATCACAGAGTCACAGAATCTTTTAGATTGGAAAAGACCTCTGAAATCAAGGTGAGTCTTTGACCAATCACCACCTTGTGAACTAGACCACAGCGCTGAGTGCCACATGCAGTTGTTTCTTGAACACTTCCAGGGATAGTGACTACAGCACCTCCCTGGGAAGTCTGTTCCAGTGCTTAACTGCCTTTCAGTGAAGAAATTCTTCCTGATGTCCAACCTATCTCCTTTTCTTCAGGCTGAATAACTCCAGGTTTCTCAACCACAACTCATAAGACCTATTCTGTAAACCCTTTATCAGCAGCATTGTCCTTCTCTGGACACATTCCAGGACCTCAGAGACCTTTTTGAAGTGAGAGGCTCAGAATGGACAGAGCATTTAAGGTGTGGCCTCACCAGTGCCACGTACAGGGGGATGATCACATTCCTAGTCCTTTTGCCCACACTGTGTTGGATA
This sequence comes from Petroica traversi, assembly GCA_025920805.1. Lineage (NCBI taxonomy): Eukaryota > Metazoa > Chordata > Aves > Passeriformes > Petroicidae > Petroica > Petroica traversi. Next base: position 4,112,153 of record JAHLSL010000056.1, read on the forward strand.
CCAGCCAAGATGCCATTGGCCTTCTTGGCCACCTGGGCACACACTGGCTCATCTTCAGCTGCTGCCAGCCAGCACTCACAGGTCCTTTTCCACTGAGCAGCTTCCCAGCCTCTCTTGTCCCAAGCCTGTAGCATTGCATGGGGATTTTATGCTGGGACCCAAGTGTAGAACTTGGCACTTGGCCTCGTTGAATCTCATATAGCTGGCGCTGTTCCATTGGTCCAAAATGTTCCTTTCTGGTAGCTTTGTTTTGGTATCCCAGTACACACTGTGCACAGTTTTCAGGTCACATAAAATTCTGCAAATGCACCAAAGCCAGTTCCCCTCCTATTAATAGTACTATTCTTTCCAGATAGAGAAATTTATGGTTTTGTTTGGTAGAATGTGAAATGTTAATCACTTTCAGTATTATTCTGTCACAGAAGTTGACTGAAATTATTAAAGAATGATAAATTAGAGTTAACCTTTTTCTTATTTTATTTTTTTTTTTCCCATTGGACAGCATTCAAATACTCTTGCCAGGGCCAGTTTAAGGAATCCATGGTTTAAGAAATTTCAAGGGAGACTTGCCAAATCAGATTCTGTATCTTTCTGATAATTTGCTCACTGGAGCATTTTTCCCTTCAGTATTTATTAGGATAATGACTATGACCTGCATTTCACAGGAGGAAGGTTTGCAAGGAGAGTTAGAACCTTACTAGACAGTGATATAGCTGAAGACAGGAGGTGAGATTTCAAGGGTACAACCTTGATATCAAACCAAATTTCACAATGCTGCTTCTGCAATCTGAGAGCAAATTCTCCTGCCACAGAGATGCAGAGATATGGGTCAGATGCACAGTTTCTCTTAAGGAGACAAAAGAAGTTGCAATCCCCACCACATTAGCTACCAGTGCCTCAACAAGCTTTCATTTTCACAGAAGGAAAGATATGAGGTCCTAGAAATCTTCTTGGGTATTCCACTTGGGCTTGTTCTCAGTCAGCTTTGCTTGTACTTCAGCTTCCCTGTAAAGGAACCACAAAACTACAAAACTCCTCTCCTTCCAGTAGCTTTCTATAGGCTACAAGCCTGCACCAGTAGTGCTTGGTCATACTCACTGTATCCTAATTACCCTCTTACTACAGAAATCCATGAAAGAAGTCTTTCATGAGCCAGCATGCCTGATGATCTGCATGGTGGCCTGTCTGTTGCCCAATGTAGTGTAAACTTACTGCTCTCACATCCTGAGCCCGCTATTATTGACTCAACTGTAACACCGCTGGTTCTCCCAGTCATTAGTGTGCGGTTCCTTAACGAGCAAGTAAACAATTTTGTCACATTAACAACATGTTTTTGGCATACACAGCTTGTAAAAGCACCAGCAGTGAGGAAAACAGCCTTCTATCACCCCAATGCCTTCAACAAAAAACAAGCTCTGTGACTTTATTAGAAAGATTTGCAGTACATTATCTGACGACTGCTAATTGCAAACTAAGCTTGGTACATGAATCAAAGCTTCAAGCTGCAATTTTCAGTGGAATGCATTAGGCTTTTCAACTAAGCTTAGCTGCTGCAGCAAGGTACAAGATGATATTTCCTTACCAAATTTAACTCAGGTTCTTTAATTATGGGTCAGTATTAACAATTCAGCTTCTGACCTTTGCTATAAATATACACGTCTGTAACATCAATTAGTTGAGACTTATCTGAATCTCAAGGTGAAGGTGCACTCATGCTTCCATTTCAATCAAGAGGGGAGAATGCAGGCTGGCTTCCACCTTGATAAATAGAAACTTTGACTTATGTGGAGTAAAAGACAGAAAGAAACATTATTTAATGGTTCAAGGAGATTTCACGCCTCTGTAAAACTTGAGCAATCTTTTCTCATAGTATAAGGAAGTCCATAATTTTGGGATAATTTGTTTGGGTCCACTGCAAGAGCTATGTTTTTTCTCCTACCTAGTGAATTCTAAGCTAGTCAAGATCTGTCTCATCAGGCATCTGCCCAGTTCCTTGCTCAGAAAGACTCACAAGTTTTTGGTTCTGCTGCAGCTTTGTTATGGGAGATACATCCACAATAATGACTACTCTGCTACCCTTGCATCTGCCTAATTTCGAGACCCTGAGAAAATGTGGGGAATAAAAGCTGTAATTTAAAAATTCAAAATGAAAAATATCTAAATAAAGAATAATTGTTTAGATGCTTGAGACAGAAAAAGAAAGGACAGCTCCAAAATCCAATCTACATGTTTTCCTGCAAAGACCTTTCAACAATTTTAAAATTTGTAATCAGAATTATCTCTCAATGCTTCTTTTTATCACAAAAATCTGATTTACTGATTTTGATTTGCTATTCATAGTCATCAAGACTCAATGAAAATGCCACCTTTTATACATTGTGGATTTGAAGGGTATTTCCCTTCCCTTCTTTCCAGAGGTTTGGATGTTCGATTTCAGGAAAAAGTCTCAGTGACCTTAAAGTTCATATTTAGACTCAGCTAAGTCTCTTTTCAACTGCAGGATTTCTTTTTCTTCCTTTTCTAAGCAATTTCTTCCCTCTAGCTACAGCAGCTATTTATTTGTGAGTTACTTTAAATCTCTTCCATTTTATAAGGCACTTCACTTTTGACAGCACTGGAAAAAATACAGCTTTGCCTTCTAAATTTAGTAGAAGAAGGAAAAAACCCCCCACCAGATTGTTTGCTGGTCTCTCTGCCTCTATTCTTTGGTTCCAAACTATTTTCCATAAGTTCCTGTCTATCGCTTTTTGTAAATAGCATCTGCTTTTCAAACTCCCTGTCTACTAATTAGTCTGAATCGTTTGTAAGAGTACAGGACTTATTTAGCAATGCACAAATCAAATGCTAATGGATAGTAACAAGAATTTCCCACTCACTCAGCACTTACATCAATTTCCACATTAAAACTATGCAAAAAAGAAACAAACCTAGAAAATTTGCTGAGGGAAAAAAACCCTGCTGTTTTGAAGTTGTGTATTTGGGTTGACACTGCCAAATGTTTTCAATCTTGAAAAGATTTTTCTAGCAATATAAGTGTATTAGTTGTCCTTAACTCTTTTTTAAAATAACAACTACTTTGGGAATATCTCCCCTTTGCTGTGAAGAGCTTCAACCCATGCCCTTTCTTTCTCAGGGGAATATCTTAACTCCAGCCTATAAAATAATGTCTGCTCAGTTGCTTTCTGTCTCCATGACTATTCAGAAATTCCATACAAAACAAAATAGTACAGACTAGCTCCATCAATAGAGATTGTAGGAAGGAAGTCCTGAAGTGCTTATTTCCTGATTATTAAGGACTTATTATTAAGACTTAGGAGACAAATACAAATCTACTTTGCTAGTGGCAAATTTATGGCTTTGAACCAAAAATGTCTGTCTTCACCAGGTAAACTTCCGGAGCTCCAGGATCTCAGTGAAAAACCCTAAAATCTGATAAATTCAATCCTAATGAGCTTTCCTCATTAAGTTCCTCAGCTGAATTAAGCACAATGATGGACAAAGCAGAAGCATTAAGGCATTATTTTGATTAAAGTCCAGCTAAGCAAATTTCTCAAGAGCCAGCTGGAAACACAACCATGAGTGAGAGCTGTGTCAAAGGGGATCCTGCACAGCTTCATTCTTGGATTCATGGCTTTTAATGTATTCCATGAATAATCTGGAGAAACACGTGAGTGCTATCTGTGGAAAAAAATGCAAACAAACCCCAAAACTGGTTGCACACCACCTGTTAACAACCACTAAATCATATCCAGAAAAACCAGTTACTGGGTCCCTATCCCTCTAAAATCTTAAGGAGGCAATCCCTATTTTAGCCAAATTCTTGAAAGCTGGAACTAAAATTTGCACTCACCCCAGTTCTGGTCCCTCAGGTGCACCAGTGAGTCTTCTTAAAAAACCTATATCTTTCTGAATCTTATGGATTACAGTTTAATAGTTCTAGAGGCATGTAAGCAGTGGTGTCAGATGTGTACAGAAACAAGCAATAGACCAAAGCATTAAAAAATTGTTTGTAAATAACATCTCTAATACTCTTTTGGAGGAAAGTCTCCAAAAGTTGCTCTATTTGGAGAGACAGAGGATTGTCATTCCTCACCTCTGGCAAATGAGAATGGTTGAGAAGCCTCTGATAGCTCAGTTGCTGTCATGGACTAGCCATGCTCTCACAGGTAATTTCACTGCTAGAGGGATGCCTTGACACCAAAACAAAGGAATAGCCGGAAGAGTTCAGACCAAGAGTTTTGTGTAAATCAGCATCTTAACTCTGACACTTATGGCCATGAGTGACCATCAAGGGAAAGAAAAGAACAGGGTAGACGTACACGTTCCTTTTCCTGGGTGTTTTCCCAAATTTCAGCTCTTGCTAGTTCAGAAAATTTCCAGTGGTCTGTCTACTTCTTAAACCCCAAGAGGTTTACAGCGGAATGCTCTTCCAAATATTCACCAAGTTCACTTTAAACACATGGAAACTGTGCAATTACAACCTTCATAAAGTTCTCCAGGTCTGCTGTGAATCACTTCCCTGAGAGGGAAATGCAATGCGAAGCAAACACGTCAAAGCCAGCTCTAAACTCCCTAGGGTAGCTGCTGACAGAAGTTCAGCCACAGCCTGAGCTGACCATTTGATTTTTCACAGAGCTTCCCCAGACAGTTTTGCAGCTCCTTTGAAGCTCTACAGATGCCACACTGACACTACTTCCAGATCACAGCTCAGGTCTGTGGGCACCACTCTGATTGCTACTGATGGCAAATACAGCTCTTGTGTCCCACAGCTTACTCCTGCATAAAATTGGTAAAGAATCACAGATTTCCTACTGAGGCACAGTTCATAGTGGTGGAAGTCCCACACTGACATAACAAAGAGCATGAGTGATCTGCTAGCACTGAATGAGCAAGAAGCAAGAGCTAAATTCCTGTCCTGTCCTCCCCAGCTACCAGTAGCATACTTGGGAGCAAAGTCTGACACTGAATTAGAAACCATTCAGCTGCAGAGGAGCAGTCTACTATTTTTTATGCATCCCATTTTGCATATCTCTCAGTCAGTGCAGCTTGAGCTTGGATCATCTCTCTAATCACGAAAGTTTCTAGCTGAGTCACTTATCAATTTCACCCAAGCTATGCTATTTCCATCTCCATTTGTCATGTTTACGGCATCATGTTTACTACTTAATGTTCCTATGAAGCTTGGAAGGTAAGAAGGGCTGTCTAACTATTAAATGTTGTCATTTATACTGTTCCTAAAGTCTCCAAGGTGGGATGAACAGGTACAGGAGGCAGTTGGCAGTGCCTGTTTTCCAGCACATGAAACAGAGGGGCATTTCCACAGGGGCAACCATGGTGGCTACCTAACACAGCCAAAGGCAGGGGCACATCCCATACCTAATGGATTTTTATGGCCACACAGGCTTTAATGAAAGCCATGCCACTGAAAAGGCTGCCTGTGCCAGGTCCCTGCCTTTGCTGGGTCACTGGAGGCTCCCATTGCCTCCCAGGAAGCACAGCTCCGGCATCTCAGCCAGCGCCATTTGGCACACACAGTGTATAGTTATGGTGCCATTTAAATGATTTATAAGAACACACACCTTATTAGTTCAAGAAAAAATGAAAGATTTCTGTGCACTGTGGTCTGTTAAGTAATAGTAATGGATCTCAATTACTTGAAAGACCTTTAATTAATTTCTATATTGGCAGTGCCTGAGTTAAGAGGTCAGTCAAAAGATTAACTCCTGTTCCCTCATTGTTGCTCAGCCTGTCAGTACCAATTTCCATGAGCCAGGCAATGCTGCAGGAATCAAACACCTAAAGAGAAAAAAAGAAATCTAAAGTAGCTATTTTCATTACCACGTCCTTCTCCTCCCCTCACTAGTTGACAAGAGATACTGTAATGCAGAAGACTAATGGAGGGGAAAAATCCCGTTTTGCTGTCTAAAAGATAACTTCCTCACTCTGGCATAATCCTCCTGATCTATTTAAATTGCTTCCCTCCTTAACCTCCCTCTCCATTTTGGCAGCTCATTCGTTTTGAATTTCCTTCCTAACTGTTCTCCTTCTCTGCCGCTGGCTGAAGTGTTCTCATACTCATGAGTTTGATATTTCCTGATATTCCTATACCCAAGCCCCAACTTTTCCTCTAGTTTTCTGAAAAATATAATCTGTTGTCAGCTGCCAAGCTTGGACTACAGGGCAAGCTGTGTGCTGAACCTCTCTGTATGTGCTTTCTGTGACAGGAGCATACATCAACCTGGGGACGAGAAGTGAAGCAGTTTCAAATGGCATATTTTCATTCTACATTACTGAAGTACTTATATCCTACTTCTAAGTTTATATTAATCTATACATGCACACTCTTGCAGTGTAAGCACCAGAACTACAATATTTAAACTGCGGTTGAAATCCTCAGTCACCAATATGGTTTTGGCAGCATACTGTATTTCATTTCTCTTATCACTATGTATCACATTTTTCATATCACTAACTCTGTTTGACTTAAATGTTTTCAATTTTAAAAATTGTTTTCTTATGAGTTCAATGGTTACATCTCAGGCATCTCCTGCATCATCTAAATTGAAGAACGAAATCTCATCAAAAGCCAGGAAATCTGTCTAGATGCTCAGTGTAATAATGAGAGTTAAGGACTGCTTAGCTAATAGAAATAGATAGGCTGAGGGTTACAATAAGCTCAGACTTCCCCATTCCTAACTGATCCTCTGACCACAGTGAAGTTCTGATACTTGTTATCAAGAAATGTTCTTCCTTAGAGGACAACTCAGGAATGTGGTAAAAATAAATAGCTAAATTTTCTAAACTAAGGCCACTATCACCAGATTTTTGAGCTTATGTTGAGCTCATAAGATACAGACTGGCAACCCCATGGCTTCCAACAGATCATTTGGTTAGAATAGTCTTTGATTTTGTGAATGCATCTTAAGATGAGCTCGGCCTAGGCCACAGATTGAAGCCTGTAAACAGTCTCAAGGGACACAGGCCTTGCTGGGCACAAAGCACAGGCACACTTTGTTCACTAGTTCAGGAGATTTACCACCTTCCTTTTCCATATCCCAATGCTGTGTTGAGATCCCCATTCTCTCTGTTGGTCAGCTTAGACTCACATCCTACATCTTTGCTTCACAAAAACAATGCAATGAAAACAAATGACCCAAAACAGTGAACCACTTAAAAATCTCTTGACTGGCACATGGGGACAAGTCAGTGCTGGGCACCTCCATTAGGATTCTGAACCAGACCCTATGTAGTCGTTGCACTGGAGCAAAGAAGGATACTGGAGAAAATCAGTCTTGCATAGGTACCACCAGCCCATCAAATTGCCACAACACAACAAAAGTAATTCTCAGACTAGCAGGATAGGGGCAAAAGGGCATAGAACAGGGGTAAAGTGATTTGTTGTTTGAGTTTGTTTGCATATTTTTAAACTTTAAAAATCTGTTTTTAAGAACAGCTATATTACAAGGCCTAAATTTACTCTATTTTACAAGTGGCATAGCCTGCTGCTTAAAATGTTTGCTTTGTTGTATTCCAAAGCTTTGTATATAATATATATGTTTTAAAGAGAGAAGAGCAAAGGATACTTTTATCTTTCTTTTGGCCAAGTTTGGAGTTTGGGCCTTTTTTTAAGTCAGTATAGTACAGTACAGAGCTTGACTGTGAAGACAGAATTTAAGAAAAACAACCTCTGAAAATGTTTTGTAGGGCAGAATTAAGAACAAGAAAAATCCATTCAGTCGTTGTTCTTAATGGGGTGCCTGGTGAGTCAGCGTATTCTGAAGTCGTTCTAGGTTACGGCAGCCTGTCTACTTTTATGTTGTGATCTTACTTTGATTCAGTTTCTTTAGATATAAATATTGTAAACTTGAAAGTCAACCTGAGGTCAGGCTCTGATGCCAGCTGTATATAGGCTGTGGAAGAATAGCGAAGTCATGTGTTACAATGCTGGGAGACATAAGCTGAGGGTTTATGTTGTCATGCTCCTGCTCCTTGTGCCTCCTTGAAGGTTAGAAAAAGGGCAAGATCTTGCCAAACAGAAGTCACAGCTCCAAACTGAGAGCTGAGAAAAGCAGAGTCTGGAATGCAGAATAAAATTCTATTACCCTACTAGAAAGTTCAATAAGGATTTGTAACTCAAGGAATGAGAAATACTGCTTTTGGAATGACTAAACCTAATAAACTTCCACAGAAGGAAAGACCAACTGAACAGTCATTTCTTGCCCTGCAAATATTAGAAAGGAAATCAGATCCATTCATTTGGAAGCAGCTACTACTGTAAAGGAGCTGGGGTTTTGCCTGTTTTTTGTTGGATTTTTTTTGAAAACACAAGTCACACTAATCAATCCCAGCTAAGATAGAGAAAAAAAAAGTGTGAAACTCTTTCCATATGGTTCTCTCTCTAAACAGCAATATTTTTGAAACAAATTTTGTATAAAGAATTCCGGAGAGTAAGCAGAATACTCTGAAGTTAGTTTTTAAAAAGCAGTTTTCAGAATTATTTAAAACATATGGGAGAGCTGCTCTTATGGTTAAACAAGATTCTTGAATCTGAGATTCAGTGTTATGTCTGACATGGGTTTTGGTAGATTTTCAAATAATTTTACTTTGGCTACTTTACCATTTCTGACTCTGAGTTACAGACTCTTAGAATACTTTTTTTTTTATTCAAAACTAACCATAGCTGGAGCAGACAATGTAATATTCCCAGTTCTGAAATGACTGAGGAAGTGGAGAGTTCAAAACAGAGCTTTAATTGCCTAAAGGGTACTTTTACAGTTTAACTGTTGCATAAATTACTGTCAGAAACTGATTGTCATTCTTATTCGTCCAGGCAAAATTTGTGGCTGACATTAGATTACAATCCTTAAATATAAGTTTGCCTGACACCAGCAGTATTTAAATTTCTGCTTAATACCCAGTCAAATATGCCATATCTACAAGTCCTTCCTGATAAGGCTTCCAGATTTTTGCATGTACATTCTGCAGCCAAAGTAAGTATTGATAGGCCAATTATTCAATGACCTCAAGTCATAGGGCTGAGGAACAGAAAGCTTTGAGGTTTGAGTTCATTCTGCTTCAGGAATTAAACTCCTTTGAGTTCATAAAAAACTAAGGTAGCCAACAGGTTTATACAATATTTATATTATTTAAATTAATTAGAAGGACAATTTCTTAAAAGTCTCCCTATTTTCCTGTGCTCAGGGTCTGGCAGCAGACAGGTTTGCCTCCCTCATGCTTGTGTGCACAGTTCAGAAGGCCACTGTGACAAACAGAACCTCTCAAAGCAGATCCTGTAGACCAAGGGGAGACAAATTCCCTTAACCAGCTAGCTGGCTCTGCTCCTCATCCTTGAAAATGGAGGATCAGAGACTCTTTCATAGTGCTGTTCCAGGTAGGCCTTTGCTGTAATTGCCATCAGGGAAATGTTGTAATCTCATGTGGGAGAGGATGTAAATAATCTTGATTGAGTTGTGAAGTATCCAGGAGACAATTTACCTATTGAGACAAGAGCTGTGCTGTGAGCCACATGTAAGCAGATTTTGTTTGGCTGTTTATGAACTGTTAAGGATCTTTCTTGCTCTTAAGGGGGATGCCATCACTAAGAATAGACTGTGTTCTCTTCTTTTATATCAGCTGTCTGTCAGATAATCTGCTTATACCAAAGGGCAGACACTTCACCATGCTGGGCACCCTGCCCCCGTTCAGATTCTAAAGCTCAAGATCTAAATATGGCCTGAGGCCTGTGTGTGATGGTGTTTAACACATTGTTAGAATGTGCTTTCTTCTCTTTATCTTCTTATACACATACATCCTTCATTTCAAACAGCCTGTTTCTGATCTGGAGTTTACTGGTGTAAATTTACCACTCTTAGGACAAACCAGTGCAATCTGAGTAATACAGGATTTGAGACAGTTGAGGACCATTACTTTTGGCATCAGAGAAGACCAAAGATGACTTGAACAAGTCAAAAAGCCTCTCAAAAGCTGCTGAATATTTAGATGTTCCATACTTGTCCCATTTCCAGGGATCTGCATGCAGGTACAGGGAGTACAGGTAGTAAGAAAGGCATGGGAAGAGCCTAGGAATGGTCCAGGAAAAGTGTAGCAGTCAAGGAGGCACTGAAATAACCAGCTGCACTGAAATAACCAGCTGCACCTTGCCACAGATTGCATTAACTCAGGACCAAAGAAAAACCATGACCAGGAGACCAAGACACAACAAAGTTCTTGCACAATCACTGATCTGAGAGGAAGTTAAAAGTCAGACTCAAAACCAGATTGAATCCCCTTGGAAAAAATTTGCAGAGTCACAAGTCTACCCCTCACACCTGCACCAGACACTGGGCCAACATGCACAGCTTCCCTTCCCCCTCTTCTCCCCTGGCCAAGTGACAAAAGTTGAGCAATGTTTGCTCCTACCACTGTATTAAGAAATAGTAGACAGAAAGGAAAACCAGCCTCAGCTGAAAAATTCCCTCCTTAGTCATAGGTATGAGAAAATGCTTCACTGTAGACAGGAAAAGTGAACACCCTTCTCCTCCCTTTCACCTCCTCCTGGGAGACTGGGTTCAGTTAATGGAAATATCAGGGGAGTGTCTTCTTAGAATATAAGTGTCATGTTCTCACACGGAATTGGGGAAAAGTAGATTGCACAAATTCTCTCACTGCTTGTATTGTTTTACCTTTTGGTTTCAACATGTATGCATTCCATAGCTCAGAGGAGTTATGTGGTATATCCAGTATCCTGAAGCCCTAATTATCAATACGGTATGCTCCCAGCATCTCTGTATTTGTACATAAAATCAAATTAGCAATATCCACTGGGCCAAATTCTTCCTTTCACGCTGGTACAACTGTTCCTGTCTTAAAAGTAGCTGGGATCTATGTTCAATTTTCTCTGCCTTCGTGTAAAAATTTATGTCATTCTTAAGCACACATTTTCTTATTAGGTCTCTTATTTCCTTCTGCTCATACTGACTCCCACAAAAAGTCTCTCTTCAGGGCATTCTATAAACAAACTAATGAGATGAATGCAAATTGCAGCAGCTATTCCTTCTACCATTGACATCTCAATGCAAAGGCCTGTATGTGCAGAAGGAATACGTGAAGTTATGTTTCCAAATCAGAATTACAGGTTTTGTTGATTTAAATAAAATATTCACATTTCTTCCAGGAGATGCACAATTTAAGATTTGCCTGTTTGGGTATACTTACATACTGATATTTTTGAATAAAAAATTTAGGGACCGCAGTAGACCTTTGATGGCATTAAGTGGCTTTCTTCACAGCAGCTCCTTGGGGTTGGCTCTGACTATATTCCTGAGCCAAGTACTTGCCTCTGACCATTGCTGACCTGCAGTGCCTGGCTGTATGAGCAGCTCATGCTGCTTACAGAGCTCTCTCACACTGAGTCTCTTATAGCTGCCTGTGACTGCCCTTGGCTCTGCATCATGTTGAGTTCCTCTGAGCACTCCATATTCCAAGGACTGCAAAGCAACAGTCCCAAGTTTGTCAGAGTGGAAGTTGCACAAATCACCAGGCTTTCACCAGAGGTAAAAAGCTGCATCAGGGAAGATGATATTTGGTGCAGTGTGTTCTCATTTGTTCTTCAGCTGTGACATCCACTTACTGCCGCTCATGCAGAGAAGCAGATACTGATGCTAATGAGATGCCCTCAGCAATCTGCAATTCCCTTTCTTCAGCAGAACAGCAACTTTTGACCTAAATGTTCCTTTTTTTTTTTTTTTTTTTTTTGGCAGAATGTTGAAAGAAGCAGCAAATAGATAAAATTTCACCTTTTTTTGTCTCATAAATCTGAACAGCCCATTTAAGCATGTAGTGAACAGGCAACTAATTAAATTCTTCCTTGGAAGAATTACAGCAGCAGCACAATATTTTTATGTGCCACATTTTTTTAATCTGGCTACTTAACTTTCTGATTCTTTAGCCTCCCTTCTCTCTTCTACTTGTAGTATACAGCTGATGAAATACTGGAATTAATTATCTCCACAGCAATATTCATCAAAGCACTCCCGCTTCTACGGAAGCCAGGGATGAAAAGTTACTAGGCAAATCTAAAGAAAAAGTGCACCCACTGGATTCTTACAAGCGGACTAAATGTTCACAGGATAAAATAAATAAAATAGGAACATTTCCCTCAAAATGTATTTTCTCCCAGCTGACGTCTCTGATTGGTGCTAGTACTACCTATCTTGATGATAAACATATTTTCAAGAGCATTTTTCTACTAACAAATAGACGTTCTGAGAGGCAACCATATGTTTAAGTGGTCCACAGAGCCATGGTCTGAAAGGCGAAAGGTTCTTAAGGAAAGTGTGCCAAGACAAAATCCTGGCCCACAGAAGTCAGTAAGAATTTTGCTTTTGATCTTAATGAAGCCAGAATTTCACTCAAGAGAACTGCAGAAGGGTCAACCTATTTAAAGGGAAAAAAGTATCCAGATGTCTCACCACATTATGGACTCTAAATCAGAAATTGCTGAGCACTGTGAAACCTTTTCTGACTAGCTTTACTGCATGAAATAGAATTTCTTATTTTAAACTAATTTTTTCCCAATAAAACTAATATAAAATAATGTATTGGAGAACAAATGCAGCCCTACTGTTTTGAGAGACTTACAAATTCCTGTGGTATCTTACAGATTAATTCTTCAGAGAGTTAGATTTCTCTTTTTTTATACGTCGACATCTCCATTTACTTCTACTTTATGGATTTACATCAAGTAAAAACAGAACACTGAAATTCTGGGCTGATAATAAGGCTAGTATTTTGGGTTTGTTGTTTTGTTTTTTTCTCAAGATGGAAAGGTGATAGAAGATTCACTAGCACTCAGGTATGCATGTCTGCAAGGCTAATCAGAGACATGAAGGGCCCATTTTCACTCAGCTGTCTTAACTGTTGTCTTAGAAAACGGACACTTGCCTTTGGTTAAGACGATGTTATATATTCATTTCAGAAGCCAGGGGAATTTTAATCACCATTCTATTATAATTTAATTGCATTCAGTCTCTTTTTGTCCTCAGAATCCCTTCCAGACACTGCTGCTTTTCTGTTTTGTTCAGACAGTATCCTGTTGGGATGCTGACATTCTGCCACGTCTTTGTTTAGAAGTATACACAAGGAGAATATAATTCCTGTCAAGGTTCTCACTAGTTGTAAAGCAAACAAAAGGTGTCCTCAAAATCTTCCACCATATGCAGAATTAGATCAAGTCAGAGTCAAAGAAGCTTCATTATTCAATGCAGTTTGTACCTCAGTTAGTGTCTCTCAATGTCCCTCCTTGACAGGAATGGATATTGAAATAGTGGGCAGTAACCTTGCCATTACCACCCAGCCTTTTCCTTGGGAATTCCAACACTGCAAGCCCAGGCTCTTTGACTTATTCAGTCTCCAGCTGGTCTGACATAGCAATCTGTCACTGTTGACCTAAAAAGAGAGGCTGAGGACAACCCCTGTACAAAGTAATCCACCACAAATACTCCTACATCCTTTCCCACTGTAACTGCAAACCTTTGAGCTTGAAACTGATCTCAGTTACATCAGCATAAATCCTGACTAACGTCACAAAACTATGCAATTCGCAGTAATTATTTTAAGGGAAACGAAACTAGATTCCAGCTCAATGAATTCTAAAAGCCAGATGAGATTTAAATAGTCATATCATTTCAATTTGATGAGCCAAAACTCAAGTGAGCAGCAGCATTATCTGACCCTCAGTGTACACTCTCATCACTAGCAAATTACACAGTATTACTACTAACTTTTTCATTAGTGTTGCAAAGAACTATTAAAATTTTTTATTTGGAATTAGCTAAGTGCAATTACTGTGTAATCACCAGAAATAAATGCCATCTTTGCCAACTGCTTGTTATGTAATGACCAAAGCCACACTCCCTCGATCTATTCTCATACCCGGAACGCTAAGAGGCTGAGAAGCACTTCGATTCCAGATCAAAAGATATGGCTATATAATTTAATTGCTATGACACCCATGAGAAGTACTCAGACAGGAAGTTCAGTTTCTCAGTACCAAAGCAACTCTGTAAAAAAACAGAAACACATATTTGAATCAGTCTTCAAATTTTAAATGGTGTGTCCCAGGCTCAATATAAACTATCATCACCTTGGTCAGCATTTGCAGGCCTTCCAGGGGGCAAATGTGCAAAGTTGTGGGGTGCAACTCACTAGTGAGCTGTAGAAAGAAAAATAAGAGCAGCACTGCTGAATTGACCTTATTTCTCCAGCGCCCTCTGAGGGCGCTGGAGAAAATCTGAATGAAAAATCCAGCTTGCAAGTATCACCCATTTTTCTGGAGAACAATTGGTACTTCCAAGGTTTATTGTTTTCTGCCTCAGTAAAACAACTGTCTTGGCCAGACATTCCTTCCAGAAAATGGAATCTTGAAGAAAAGTTACAAGATTTTATCCAAGTCTGAAGCACAGATCTTCCTCTTGGCAAAACAACTGCCTAGATGGTATTTAAACATGAGGCTCTTATAGGTGAATGTGGCAGAAGGGGCAATTGCTATCTTCCTCAAGGCATCCTGGCATCAAGGAACCTCTCATGAGATAAAGGGAGTTGAGATCTATTTCTGGTCTGCTTTTCTGATTTGAAGGTGTCTGGTCTGGTTTGCTGTGGTTTTGGGCTGTGGCTCTTTTCCTTCCTAAGGTGAAATTTCAGTTCTAGTTCAAGAACCATGAAAACTAACCTCACTGAAATCTGCAAGGCTCACCCACCTGCACTTCCTTCTTTTGTGCAGGGATCCCCAACCATTTTGTTGGAGACATAATGCATTTTAAAGGCAACAGAGAGAGTGCTCAGCACAAAAAGGAAAAAGAAATCCGACCATGCAACTGTGGATTCCTGCTTATATTATCCAAGGCTTTGGCAAGATCCTCTTACACCAGCATATGTATAATTTAGAGTACTGATTGCTCCATCCAAATTTCTGCTTCTCCCTCAATCTTTTGACCTTCTCATGGTAGTCACTCTCAAATTTGGTACACAAAAGTATAAGTGTCCAAAATAAAACAAAGCCCTAATTATTCCCCTAATTTTTACACAAGGGTAGCAATTAGTTTACAGTTACTTGCAATGAGCTTCTTTGTGGCTTCTGTAACAAATGAAGTCCCTTCAATTAGATGATCATTCCAGTAGTGGCTTAATTGCCAGTCATAATTTAGTTTTGTTGCAAACACATCACTAGCATTTCTTTATTCACAGATCCTGTCCTGTTCTTTCAAGATTTAGGGAAAATGACTGTTGCTATACATGATAGGTACACTAAGTCAGGCCTAGACGTTTTCTTTTCCTAAGTACTTAGGTGTCTGGCTCCTATTTAAATGGATGGAAACCTTTAGAACCTTCCCCCACATGACCTGGCTTTTGTAGTTTGTGTCTCTCCCCTGCCTTAGGGCACATGCTTAACTGGTTGATACACAAGCTACTACAAGAAGCCACAAAACCAGGACAGAACTGAGTCATCATAAAACAAGAGCAGTTTTGTCAAACCAAATTAAGGATCTGATGAAGAATAAATTATATAGCCATTAATAGCATCTCTGAAAGCACTTTCTCTCCTGGATTTCATATCCATATGGATTAGAGCTTTTGAAAGAGCACCATACAGTAATAAATAGATACTATTTAACTTAAAGCAGAAGAGTCCATGCTAGAGATCCTACAAAGAGGACATCATTGTAAATGTCATGATTTGTGCACTGGTACTAGTGAACATCATCCATCTGAGAAGAGGGCAAGAGAACTACACTGGATCTCACAACAGAACTGTCCCAAGGGATTTCTAGCATGTGTACCCTCCACTCAGCACCTAGAGAGACACTCAAGTTCAGCTAAGAAGCCTTTCATAAACCTCAGCATACCAAAGACTGGCAATGCAGCAAAAATATTTAGAAATTTAGTACTGGATTTTTCTTGCAGCCCCTGGATGTGAATTACAACAAAACCAGTAGGCTGCAGATCCATGTGAATAATTTAGCAAGACTGTTGAAGGCCAGGCAGCAGGCAGACCTTCAGAATCCTTAAGGAGGAAAAGTGGTTCCTTCACAGCTGTTGGTGACAAGTTTGTGGAAAGAGACAGGTAAACACAGAGAGCTGGCAGGTGATGGGTCAGCCTACTTTAGGCAAAATTTAAAGGATAACCCCTATTTTCTTAAAAATAAAGCATTACTAGGCTTTGTCCTTATAAATAATTCTGAAAATTAAAAAATCCACCAAAATCAGTTATGAAGGCTGTAGGTTTTCACAAAAGCTTGCTAATGTTATACCCTCATCCTCAACTTCTAATCTGAGGTATTTCCAGAAACTATGTCTCATTTCCTGACTTGCTGATTTCCTGGTAAACTCTACATGCTAGTAATGAGGGACAAGGAGAGGAAGCATGGGGGAAAAAAAAGAACAACAGATGAAAACAGGCATAACTGTTTAGAAAAAAATCAACAACTTCTTTGCCTTCTCTGGATTTGTCATCCTGTTGAAATAAAAGATTTTCAAGATCATTCCCCAGCTGTAAAACATCTGAGTGCATTCAGATGTCTGAATTTCTTCTCTGCCTTTTTTTCTATTCCCAGCAGTCTCATCCCGTTTCTTCACAAGAAGTGGAAGATCCCACCTTTGTGGCAGATCTGTGACTTAAGATGATAATTAACCTTTGCAAAGCACATCTTTATAAAAATGCCAAAAAGCAGAGAGTATTTCAAGGATAGCAGAGAGCACTGGTAACTCTTCCCTCACCAGCTCCCCCAGACTACTACTGAGAACATTGGCATGAGCCTGGTGTGCTTGCATAAACCATGGATCCATAAGCCCCTCCAATACACCAAAAGTAAATCCATTCAAAGCTTCTCACACAAAGAGGGAAAATCCTAAACAAAAGTAATCCAGAGTTACTGCAAGGGGTCTCTACTCCTTCCAGAGGACTGGCAAGTCCCTCGGCAGGGATGATCTTTGAACAGAAAGGATTCAGCCCCACCTGACACCCCACCAGTGGCTGCCCAGGCACTGGCCAGTGGCAGCCACTGCTGGAAACAGCATTCCCAGTGCTTTGGAACAGAAGCTGGTCTTCCCTGCCAGGTAACAGCTGATATGCAGAACAGCAGGCAGCATGGATTAAGAGATTCTGTGTATACTGTCAGAAGAAATGTGCTGTTCATTTGATACTTTCAGATATTCTTATGAAGTGCTTATATTTTCACCACTGTATGAAAGCTGTTTTCATCAATGAAAGCCTGCAGAGGACATAGATTAAAATAATAATACTAAAAAGTCCCCACCAAGACCAAAACCAACAACAAAGGAACCACTTCTGGCTTAACATAATTTTTCTTAGAACCTGATTAATCAATCATGATGAAAGGCATTGAACTGTGTTGCTGATAATGTTATGACAAAAAAAAGCCTGTGGGCTCAGCTCTCAGCTAGTGTAAGAAGGTCACTCTCTGCCTCATTGCTTTTCTGCAACACTCTTTTTGTGATGCTCATGCAGAGATGGTTAGACAATTATAGGTTTTGTACTGTGGAGATATTTTGTGTATCACTCTCCCAGCTTATGACATTTCTGATCACTTTGCTTTGCTAGAAGCCCTCTTTTGCTTCTCAGCATCATGCATAAGATAGAAACAATTTTACTGACTGACTCTAGCCCTGGGTTCACTGCATGGGCAGGTAGGAAAAACACCATTAGTAGAGTGAGTTGAGCAAGAGCTAGGACCAGTGCCAGATAATAAACATGCATCCCCTCAAAGCACCAATAAATAGCATAAACAGACTTGAGTTCTTTTCATAAAGAAGACTATTAATTTCCTCCCACTGTGCATAGCTGGTAACTTCGTGATCCACAGGCTACAACATCATATTTTGGAGGACTTCTGTGAATTTTTTTTCCCATGCTTCATCAGGTTGCCACCATATCTCATAATTAAAAGACTGTTGCCAAAGTGAGTTTCTGAACACTTGGCGTTTTAAGTTTTACATTTGGGCTCAAAATAAGCCCCACTTGCAAAACTTTCTTGAGCACAGATCAGATTATACCTGTTCTTTAGAAGCTTCTGTCTGAAATGCCGCAATTAGCACCAGAAAAATCAAGATATTTGTTCACGCAAAATTTAAGAATTTCTATTTCAGATCTGATTTTGCATAAGTGCAGCTCTGTAGGTCATTAAACTTAGGAAGTCCCATTTCAGTACTTAAATATTAGCTCTTCTAGCCCACAGGCTAGTTAACATCTGAGCTGGCCAGATACTTGCAGGAAAGCAGCATTTCTTCTTTTAATATAAAACACATATTGAAGCACATCAGGAGAACATTCTTTCTCTTATTCTTACCCAGAGTTGGATGCTGCTGCCAAAACATATATGTTAGACATGTTCTTCCGTTCCCATCTTGCAGGGCCTTTCTTTGACCTGTCCACTAACCCATAACACCATGTCAGGGTACAGATGCTCCCCACACCATACTTGGCTGCTCCAGAGTCTCTTTCCAGTCCTCTTGCCTTTAGGAAGCAATCTCAGTCAGCTCACCCAGCCGTGCAGCTAGGGTCAGCCCTGGACCAGCCATGCATGGCTACAATCAAACTCCATACTGCAGGGTCCAATGGTCCTGTAACTAGAATTCCAGTATTTCCACCTCTGACTATCCCTTATAAATATTTCATTGCTCCCTTACACCACACATTGTGTAACAGTTATTCTCTACTATGAGTTTTCTAATTGAGAAGACACTTTACCTGCATACTGAGCACCCATCCCAGTCTTTAGCAATACCATCGGATTAGCTCACAGTTTTTCCTTTCAAGTCTGCTCTTAGATATTCTGAATCTAAACAACTGTATTGGCATCTTGGACAGACCCTTAATAGCCCTTCTCTAAACCAGAGACACCCTACTTGTTTGTGCAGCATCTAATTGCTGATGTCACACTTCAGTCTTACTACCTGAGCTGCCCGGCACCATAAACGAGTCTTTCTCCTTGTTAAGGGCTTCATAGCGTTGCACTAGCCTAAAGTCCTGTCACAGAAATACTTAATGAAATATATTTAAAATGCTGCATTAATCTGCTCTGCTACAGTACCCTGGTGTTCAGGGTATGGAAGAGACATCTAAATGTGGATGAATAAATCCTCATAATCAAATCGTAAAGCAAGTTATAAGAGGAATAAATAGATGCACAGAAAAACAAGTGGCATGCCCTGGTTCACCGAGCAGGACTGAATTGCATCCTAAGACCTAGTATGTTTTCTGTTTCACCTGTATGTGAATAAATGCAGAGGAGAAAGCTACTAAAATTGTCAGCCAATTTAAATACTGTTCAAGGGAAAATATTTAGAAAAATGTAGCAATCTTAAAAACGAACATTCATCTGCACACTTACTCATGAACTCAAATACTATGAGTCAAGAAGAGACATGATTAAGGCTGTTTCCACATCTTTGACTCTGCTCCGGTAACATCCATTCATCATAACTAAATAGCCCATACACTGTAGCCACCTTGGATGCACTAAAGCTATTTTGTCAGCATAAATTTCCCAATGAGCTATGCTCCAGAAAACATAGTTTATGATTTTGGCTTTCAAGAATGTATGTCAATGATAAGCAAGAATGAGGCTGCGTACCCCCTTTTTATTTGCTCCACTGCTTTATTCCTTTGTAGGACCATGTGGAATTCATCAGCACTGTGATGCCCTTGAGGTATGCAAGAAACCATGTTATTAATGCTATTAGTGCTAATTAATTCTGCCAACAAGGCCTCTGCAACCAGTCAAGACATCAGTCTTTGCCAAAACCAAGAGATTAAATAAATTTAAATATTTAGGACAAGCCATTCCACAGTTATAATGAGCCAAATTGAAAGTCAGAGAAACACAAAAAAAATGATGTAATTTTTAAACTTTCATACAATCTAAATCCTTCACCTTATTGATTTAAATTTGCTGTGAATTTGCAGATGGGTTTGTTTAGTTTTTACATGTCCATAGAGTTGTACAATTAAACGATGTTGCAATTGAACAATAACAAAATTAGTATTACCATGACATAATTCATATTTTATTTTTTAATTTACTGCAACACGTCACAGTAAATCATAGCAGTTCTCTAAAGATGCAGGTTTCTCACAAATAATTATATAGAAACATGTATAGAGTGACATACATAATACTATGGGTATTAGATAAGAGTACACATAATATAAGGCATTCAATTACAGGCATGTTCCCTGTCTTTTGTACAGCACTCACGTTTCTCTGAGACAAGAACAACAGGAATGATTTATGTTTGCATTTTCACACATTTGCAGCAGGTTATGCTTGCAGTCTGAAGAGGTGACTTTTAGCCGTACCTCGACACCTTTCCAAGGTATTCTCCTCTGCCCACCAGGGTCATGGCTCTGTTATCAGGAATAGTTGACATGATTGTCATACCTTAAGGACCCTGGCATTCAGCTTTAAGTATTCAGTTAAGCAATTCTTCAAATACTCATTAATTCAATCCTTCTAGAAGTAGGTGGAAGAGCATTGAAGGAGACAAGGACATTATCTCAGAACTTCTCACAGCATCCTGGAAGCTCCCCTCTGCTTACAAAGAGAAACAAAGGAAAGCTGTGCACCAGCCAGGCTCATATTTAGATGTAATCCTCTAGTCCTTAATAAGCACAAATTTATAGCAAGCTAAATGAGTAACCAAAGAATGAATCATCCCTCCTTTTTTCGAGCAACTCCAAATTAACTTTGAAGAAGTGATGGAGACAAGGTGGTAAGGGAGTAAAATCAGAATTTCCCTCCTACAGGCAAACACACAAAGATTGTCCTTTTTGTTCCTATTCATAATGAATCTAAACATATTTTGCACTTATTTGGCATGGCGTTGCCAAATTACCCTTTGGCATAAGACTCTGCTGAAGGTACCATTTGGCCAAAAAAGCCTGTGACAATGTTAAGGTACAACAGCCAATCCTTGTTCATGTGTGCCCCAGATCACACCACGTTTCCTAACAGCTCATCTCCATTACTTCACCAGCTTCATATTTCTGCTCTTCTCAAATAAAGGAATGCCAGTATAAGTCCATGTACTGGCCTGAACATGCTCCTGAGAAAAATTTCCATTTTTACTATCAGGTGGTTAATATGTGACTTTTTCTAGAGAGCACTTTAAGCTCCTCATAAATCTTAGAGTCAACACATAAAGCAATATACTAAAGGAATACTGGTCCCTCTAAATTAAAGGTGTCTTGCTATGAAATGTTGGCTTATACAGGAAACACCGTGAAAAATTTAAATTGGTCATGATCCAGTCACTAGTTTTACTTCTGAGTTTCTACACCAAAAGAGAATTCATGTGTTTCTCATAAATGCTATAAGTATGAGCTATACACAACACTATTTTCATATGTCAGAAAATACAGCCTGGATTAAGCTTCATCCACTCTTATTTTTAAACCAGACGACAGAAGTGGTACAGAGACACCCTCCTGCTCAGTAAAAACTGCTCAACCCCTTTGTCTAAGCATTGAGTCTGAAGCTGACATACTGATTTACCTGGGATGACTTATGATGACTTCTGTGCTGCACTAAGATAGCAAACTTGGACTCTTAACAAGACACAGGCCTTAGCTCTTTATGCATCTTGTGTCTCTACTTCCAAGCCTGGGCAAGAATATGCAGGTCAGGCATCTCTTTTCTATATCCAACTACCTAGAAGTCATATGTGTTCTCAAAAACCACCAATGGTAAAGTGAGATTCAAAGAAAAACAAAACGAAATCAAGAATCTGCTAAGTGTTAATGAAAGTTGTTACCTGTTTAATTTGTTGGGTTTTTTCCTCCACTCTTTGAGGTTTCATTTTTTCACTTAAGAGCAGCTGTGCTGCTGTGCTGAAAGGGCATAGGATTACTCCCTCATCGGTGAGTAATTGCCTGTGCAAAGGGGAGAGAAGACTGTAAACTACAGGGTGATTTGGAAGGAGAGAGCTGCAGAATCTAATTGGGAGCCTGCAGGTACAGAGGACACTGAGAAACCCCTGGGAGAAGCAGAGAAGAAGACAGGCCTTAGGAGCAATGGCAAGACCTTCCTACAGATCAGAACAATCTTGGCATAATTTGAAGCAACTAGAAAAAGTCACTGAATTGATTAAAATAAATGTTGGGAGCTGAGACCAGCTGCAAAATCACAGTAGGTAAGGGAAGAAGGTTTTTTGGAAGTTGTGTTTCTAATTTCTGCACTGACTTAGTTACTCTGAGTTTGAAAAATTCTTAGAAGTTTTAAGTTCTTCCTAAAAACAGACATTGTAAAAAAAGCCTGTTTCTCTTTTTTGCTGTTGTCTTTGCTGAGATTAACTTAAAGAAAAGGTAAACGTAGATCCACCTTACAGCTTTCACTGGTGTGTACACACTTTGATTCCACTCACAAAATAAAATAGCAGCGAGGAAGAATGAAATTAGCCTGCCTAGAACCTGATCAGGCTTTGGAATTTTCTGCAATCTAGAAAGAGATATTCAAAACAGGAAGAGTTTAGGTTCATGTCACTTCTGCAGTAGATCATCTTCACCAAACTCATTCACTACTGCTGGCTTGCTAGGTATTCATATGGTCACCAACAACCAACAAACGGTGAGCCAGTAAAAGCTGCAGTCAATTTTAAACCACTGAATGACAGAAATTCTCAGTGATCCACTGCCAATCTCTACAATTCCAATCCATGCCATGAATCTCTGCCACAAAACCACTTCTTAGGGGAAAACAGGGAGCAACAAACTTAAACAAGCAACTCTCCTCACCACTTCATGGTCTAGTTTGTGAGACTGATCTCTGCTGGTGCTTTAGGGTCCAGGTCTTTGGACCTTAACTGTACAGAAAGCAGAGGATGCCTCTGCTGCTTATCTTTCCACATCTCATTCTTTCCACTAGAATAGGTTTAGAACAAGAAAACAACCAAGAGGTTTTCCGAGTATGAACAGCAATGAGATGGGAGTCTGAAAGAGTGCTTTTTGTCAGCACCAAGGTGTACATCAAACTAATCTAACACCAGACAAAGTGAAGTGGCAGAGTGCTTCTCTCTTTGTTCCTAGTAGAAGCTGAAAGTACTCACGCTATTTTTTAAGGAAGTATCTCTTTTCAGGACATAGTTTGAAGGAAGTGTTATAAGCCCCAATCCTAATTTTCTGTTTCCCACCTGTGTGTTGAAGCACCATTTGTTGAGAGGTGTGAAGTAAGATACCAGTGAAAAATGCTCTGTAAGGTCAAAATAGTAATTCCTCACATAGCAATTATATACTTGCTGCTATCACACAAGTTTTTAACTAGCATTCATTTCAATAAAGTGGAACCATTTAATGATAAGCTCTTGTGCTTAAAATTGGATTTACTTAAATGCATAAACCTATCATTTCCTATGTTTATTCTTTTTATCTTGTTGACAAAATGCCAGGAAAGTGATTTTAATTACATGACACCTGGCAGAAATCCTCAGCTACCTTTCTGTTACATCGATGGAAAACAATAGCCACTTCATCAAAATGTGGCTCACAACTGAGCTAAATTATCAAATTAGACATTTCTACCCCTGAGTGCATTTCTCTAGAAATCTAAGTATTTCCAGAAAAGCCATATCAGGCAATAAAGTGTGTAGGCTTTTATATTCTTTTTGAATCAAGATGTTCAACCAAGAGATAGAAGAACTGTTTCTTACCAATCTCTCTGCTGAGTCAATGTTTAGTGATTGTGGAGCCCTGATGAAAATGCAGGGTGGCTGTAAGTGCCCCAGGCTGTAGACTAGGTCAGATAATACTCTGGGATGTTGGAAAGCTATTTAGGAGAGTGGCCTCAAAATGCACAGTTTCATGAGTAGGATGAAATAAGAGCCTGGGAGAGGCTGAAGTCTCATGACACAATCCAAAAGATGGCTTTTGCATTCTAATCTCCAGCATTAAACATGCGATGATGCTAATCAATCCACTGTAAACAAGAGAAAAGGGTTGCACCACAGAGACTTGTGTAACTTACAAAGCAAGTAGACATCTATGTGTGCACATAGACATGTGTTAGAGGGCACATAGAGCAATCACCAATCTGGACAACCCCCAGACTTCAAGAAGCTGTGAAAGCAGACATTACATTGGCCTTTCTTCTCCTTTGAGATGTTTATTTAAACAACAACTTACTCTACTGCACTACTGATTTGAACTACACAAAGACAAGTGTGTCACTTCTAATGAAAATTCAGTACATCGGGTTTGGTTTTGGCTAAATCAGTTTTTAGACAGAAAATAACTTCTGAACTGAATGGACAGAATCTGTCTTCTGCAAGACTTTTTTGACTCCTGCAGAACCAGAAAATGTTTCTGCCTTCAAATAATTTTTTTCCTGATAAGATAATTAAACTCTTGCACAAAGAGCAAGGACAGGGGCTCAAAATCAGAGCATCTGCAATACACTCACAAACTAAATGCACAAAACAGGTAAGAAAAAAAGGGCTGGGAAGTTATGCAGAGACAAAGAACAGAGCTTTGGTTTCTGAAAGATGGATTCATGACCTAACTTGTATTCCAAAAGGACACTAGTCTTTGTTGATCAACAAAGTTGATCAAAATTCTGCCAAGAAATTTAAGAAACTAAGTATGTACAATACAGTGAAAGTTCCCATTTCCCATACCTATAGTCTTTATTAAGGATTGTAAACCTTAGGCCACCCATATGACCCACGCTATTTTTTAATGATTATTCGTTATCAACCTTCAGGCACTTACAGCTTTAGTTGTATTACATACAGGTGATTTTTTTACATACAGTACACTAGCAAATAAGTGTTTAAACTTCATTCTGGAGGATTTAATTCAGTACTGCTACAGGGCCAAAATGAGGATTTGCTCAGTTTTTAACAAGGACTCAGTGGGATTCTATGGGAATTGTTGTGGCTGCTCATGCATATCAAATTACCCAGGAACAAATAAAAGTAAACAGAAAAGAAAAAAAAAAATTAAAAGTGTAGAGCATTTCTGGAGGAAAAGAAAACTTTTCCTTAGGGTAAAAAAATTGTTTTGAAAGCAGCAAGCAGGATTCATCTAACCTGGCATTTCCGGTGTCTCCTCAGTTGAGGTCATAGGAGACCTTTCGCCTCTATTATTTATTGTGTTTGTTGTCAGCAGAGTAGCATTTAAAAATGCCCTCAATATTTGTCCTTTTCCGCTTTTGGAGCTTTGCCATGGCTTAAGTTCTCAATTCCTTCTGCTGAGAAGTCCGTAAGACAGGAGTCTAATGGTCAAGCCCCTTACATGAGGGCTGAGTTTGTTTCCATGGCATTTGGCATTACTTTAGGAGTGATTCAAGTTTGAAATGACCAAAGCAAAGGTGTAAAGGAAATCAACATCAAAAGAGTCAAGCAGGAAGGACATCATCCTTTATCCTTGAAAGACTTTGCAAGGAAAAGGAGGCTAGAAAAAAATCAAAGGGAAGAGAGGAGCATAGCATGAAGAACTACTCTCGTACCTACTTTGAAGTGGTATACAAAGGGTGCATTTGAGAATGAGCTTCCAAATAATTTTTAAAAAAATATTCAGCTTATTTATCACCTGAGCCTACAAATAATCTGAGCTTTCCTTCAGTTTTCTTGTCATTTTTCATGTAGGGACTTGCTTGTACAATAGCTGCAAGGTAATAGGTCTTTTTCAGCATAGGACAGTTAAATAACCCCTGTGTTTACCGTTCAAATGGAACAAATCCAAGTTCACCTTAAACACGTAATCCTCCCATCCAATTACTCTGAGAAGCTCAAAAGCATTTTGCACGGAAGAACGGTTGCCAGAGCACATGGCTTTTGCAGTGGTGCAGTGGAGAGGCATGGAGCACTCTCTGGCAAGGTGCTTGTAGCCACCTGCCCCACACTTGCCATCTCCAGGGGCCAGGCAGCACAATGGCTGGGTCCTTCACCCCAGCAGCAAAAAGCCAAAGAAGGACATCCAAAGCTTTGCCCAAATCTGCTCTCTCCCAGTCCCTTTGTCAATTTTTAGCTCAATATTGTCCTACTTTCATCTTGAATGCAGAGATCAACTGAAAAAAAACCTTCTGATGCCTTTTCTGAGCTGTTGCATCACTACCATGGGATATTTTCTTCAACACAAAATAGTTTTTAAGATCCCCTTGATCACAATGAATTATAGACCCAGGCATGCCACCTCATGAACCCAAAAGCAGTACATAGCATCAGCAAGTACATACATTGTGGTCTTTAAACTACTCCCACGGTTTAAGTCCCCATTTTCCAAGTCCAGATGTCTTATGCCTCTTTTCTCTGATGGAGTTTATCATAACATGATCAAACAGACAATTGCACATCACTGCAAAGGTGAAGGGAACACAATTTGCCCACCCAAGGCATTACAAAACACAAACAACAGATGTCTGCTGGTCCTTTCTTACCCCCTATTTCTATTGAGAGGCTGTATGTGAAACGTGGAGGCCTTGGGAGGCTGTGGCAATGCCATTCACTCTGTTAATCAGCTCATGTGTTGTGCACTTGGAGATGAGGAAACCAGATCACAGCTCAAATTCAGCCAGCCTGCTGAGGGAGATACCAGGTTTACTAGGACCTTGGGGCTTCAGTGAATTTCCAGCAACTGTCGATAGTCATCTGCACAAATCTCTTTGTTACTGGTTATGGCAGATAGTAAAAACAAAGATACAGAATCACACAGCATAGGCATGTATCTTTATGTGCCACTAGTGATCCATATCCTAGGCTGGGTGCAGCAGAAGAGGCCACAGGGAGGTACTTTGATTGTCTAAAATGAACAAAAATGACAGCTGAAAGTTTTCTCCATCTGTCTGGATCTAAACAGAGTCATGTATGCATACAAATTCGGAACTAAAACAGCAGCAGCCATGAGATGAATGCATTTACTATAAACACTGATTATTTCACTCTTCTCAGTGCAAGCCTTCTAATCCAGTGCCCGTGAGAAAATTGTTCTGCGGCTCTGCAGGGCTCTGGGCAGTGCGATGCCTGCCATCCCTTTGGCCACCACGCTGTCTCTTTTCCCCACTAAAAGATAAGCCTTTTTATTGGAATCCCAAACATTAAACCCCTGCCACCAGACACAGGTCAGCTGCTGCACAAAGCAATTACAAACCAGCATCCTCTTCCCATGCCCCACATCTCAAACCATATCCAACTATCCTTACTTTTATCTTGGCCTAATGTCTAGCGTCTTCAATTTTCTTTTCTGCTGAAAATAATTCAACTTTGTGAAGCTTAATATTAGCTTGTTCAATGTCTTCCTGCTAAGGGTTTGCGGCTCTGCTTATGGCACTAAGCAGAACACAGGTTCACAAGGAGGGATTTAAAAACAATTTTTTAAAATGCTTCTGTACCATGACTTGAATTGCTTCTTTCTAAAATATATGAATTGTACAGAAGGCAGTGATTATGGCAAAAAGGATTTTTTGGCCCTTATTTAAGAGGACTTTTTCCAAGGCTCTTTCACTTTTTGGTAGGGTACTATTTCCAAATCACTGTCAAAAGGGCTACCTGAAATCTTCCCATCTGAACTACTTCACGTATAAAAAAAAAATGCTGCCCTGATAGGAATTAAAACATTTAGCAGAAAATGTATGTTCCTTTTTTTGTTTTGGAATGAGATTATCCAAAATTCTCTTTATGACCAGCAAAAGTAATTTCTGCTATAACATATCAGAATATAAATATTAAAATGAAAGCTAAAACACAGGCAAGAAAGTAAAAAAAAATTAACACGAACACTCTTTTTCAGAGTTTAAAATATTGTACGAATTGAGCTCTTGGTCCTCTCTTCAAACTCCATTTGTAAGTTCAAAATCTTTCATTTTACATCACAAAACTTCTTACACTCTGCATCCAATGTAGCAATACATATGCAATGTCAGCAACAGATGCACTTTCGACATCTTTTGCATTCATGCCTAGTTTGGGATCACCCTCTCAGCAGTCACAGACCCAGGCGACAGAAGATTTAAAGATGTTGGTTTAATAAGCCTGGATGAAAACTCCTATTAGATAAGTTTCATAATAGGACTAGGTAGATAGCAGTTTCCATAGCAGAGGCAATCTACTGTTAATTTTTAAGGTGGCCACGCATTCCAGCTGCTGCAGAAACTGTGCTCTCCCAGGTGAGCCATCACCACAGGGGAAGGGCACTGCTCCTGGCATCTCACTGCATTGCGTTTCCACAGTAGCCTCCCTAGAGCACAGGTCAGGTACTGACAAAAAAAAGGCCCAGAAGTTCAGCTCATACACCTCACCCATGTTCACATCCTCACTCAGCACGAGATCACTGGCCAAGCAATAAAGCTTTCTGCATGAGAACTTCTGAGCATGGTCTCACAGCAGGTTAGGGCTACTTGGCATAAGCTACAGTTTAACCAACCCAGTGTCGGCCACCATTTGAAAAAGGACTTTTGGGCCACTGAACTGTATTGTTTAGGCCTGATTTTGAGCAGCACATTTGAATGGATGTTTCTTGCTATTAGGAGGCAAGCGCAGGGAATACAACTATTAACAATAGCTTTGCGAATTATTAAAGACTCTTCTTTATCCCTGCTGAAGAAACAAATTACTCCCAGACCAAAGGGCACGCAGTTCCTCTCCTAGCAGTGGTGGGTTTCTCTCACAGAGAGAATATTTTTATTAGTTTTTCTAAGGGCCTGGTATAATACTGCTGTGCTTACCTCTAATGTGCTGTAAAGAGACTTGAACTGCTGCCAGCAGGACGGCTGTGAAGAGACTTTTGAGGCACTGTGACAGGCCTTCAATTGACTTTACTAGCAGCTTTTACACATCTCTTTGGAACTCCATTAAAACAGTTTATTTAGTGTTATTTCAATTGCTTTCATTAAATACCTGTTTTGTGCTGTTCCAGTTGGAGTGTTCTCTCAGTCTGGTACTTCTCTGAGGTTTCTGACTGGGATGCAAAACCTGCTGCAGTTATCCTATGGACTGTAGACCGCTTAATTTTTACATAAGTCTCTTATCTTCACATACTTTGAAGTATTTGTTCTTTGCATGCAAATCATTCCACAAATTAAATCTGAATTGCTGCAGCAATGCTGGAAAGGCAGTTATGAATAAAGGATGTATTTTATTAAACTTCAGTATGCATGGGCAATGGATCTGAGCTCTGGTAAACTCAAGCCAAAACTACAGGACAGCTAAAAAGGAGATCATTCAATGAAAAGTGGGAGCAGTTGGCTACTCTGAGTCCTCCCTAATTTCATTTTTACGTGGCACAACACTCTGCAGGTGCCAGGGCTGATGTTCAGCCACCTCTGTCTATTACAGGGCAGAGCTTCTGCTTTTAGAGGAGTCAGGTCTGAATTTATTCTTTCTCTCCCTGTTGCTTCCACTTAGGATCTGCAAAGTTAACATTTGTCCTAGTATTTCTTCCCATCTTTTCCAGCCTCCCCTTTCTTCTTAGTTTCATAGAAACTAAACTTTTACATGAAGGATGGACCCTTAAACATCTGCAAAGCATCTAGCTCAGTGCTAGACTTCCTCTAGAAAGCTACAGATTTTCCTTGGATGTTTCCTACAGCTCAGTGCCCATTTTCATAATTCATAAAAATTTCACATGTTTAAGCTTTCATGCTCTCTGAGAACACACTTGGGTTTTTTTCCTTTTTTTTTTAAATTAAATTTACTCAAGGTTCCAAACCTTGAATCAGGACACCTGTTTTCCCAGATTTTTCACAGATTTTGTGTGTACATCTTTGCACAGAACAAGGAAATTCACTGTCAGGAGTAGTTTATGAACTTTTTTTCTTTTCAATATACAGTGGCATAAACATCATTACTAAACATTGCTGAATTCCTTTCATAACCTTTTGGAAGATCCTCACAACAAATTCTGGACTTGTTTCCAATGACAGCTGGCTCCTCCCTGCCAAGAGCACAGCCACTCAACTTCGAGCTGTTCGTGTTCTTTACCATTTGCTCTCCCATGAGTGCATTTTTTGGGGGAAGAACTGTGGCTTGACTGAGTACCTAAACAGCCAAAATATTTGAGAAGTTAAGCAATAACTCTTGTCATTTAAACAATTCCAAATCTGCGTTCGTACTCTGCAGCTCAACTGCAAAACACACAAGTGATGCAACTAGAAAGGAATATTAAATCTTTCTTCCTCCCTCTCAGCTCCCTTGCGGAACATTTAAGGGAAACTCAGATGATTTTCCAGCTTAAGAGAAAATGAGGCATTACTTACACTTTGGGGGCCCAGTCTATTACCCTCAGGACATGAGGATAACGCCCACTGACATCACTGGAGATTACTCATCTGTAGGGTGGGAGAACAGGAGACAAAGATATTTGGTGCAGACTGCATGTCTGCAACCCAGAGCTCCTCCTAATCTGTCTTGAAATTTCCAGCCATCAAGCTACTTTGCCAAACCACCCAGTTTCTTGGCCTCTCAGCTCACCTGCTCTGTGCTTTTTACCCTCACAGTCTTGCTTTCTCCCATTTCATTAGCTACAGTTTTTAATGTGGGTTTTGCAGACTTTATAACTACTCAAGGAATCATCGAAGAAAAACACACACACCCAAAATACTGTGTTCTAGAACATTCCAAAAATAATAACCACAAAGACCTGCTAATAAAACAATTTTTAAAGCAATAGTGAAATATGAACTGTCGCCTTTTAAGCATTTAAACAGACATTCCTGAAAATATATTGCTGTTTGGTATCAGAAAGATTACTATTCTGGATATGTAACCACAGAAGTAACTTTTTAAAATGAGTACAGAAGGGAAAAGTGCCAAAGCTTAGAAATGCTGGAAAGAATGCTGGGAAAGCAGGTAATGGTTGGCTGCAGATCCATTTTCAAGGAATTAGCAAAAGGTGAACAAGGCATCTAAATGACAGACGAAAAATATACTTCTTTCTAAACATTTTCACCTGTGAAAGAAGTTTTGAAAGGCTGACAAGTTTTTGCTTCTAATAACGTCTATTAATTATTGGTTTTCTATTCGACTCTTTTTCCTGAGGAAGAGTCTTGAAATTTAAGTTTAAGCCAAGGAAATATCAGGATAGAAAAAACAGCAACACAGGATTTAAACAATAAATTATTATATAAATTTACCTGGGAGCATACCATGTATCCAGCTGCTAGGTGTCAGTCAATCCCTTGGATTTTTCTTACTCCTTATCTCACTGGCTTTCTCCCTTATTCTTCTCTTAATTCTCTTCCGCTTTCAAGCACCTCTACCACTTTCCCCTTCCCACAGATATTTACAACACTTCCCACCTCCACTCTCCTAATTCACTTGTCCTAGCTGTTGACCTTAATTTCTCCCTCACTTTGTCTCCCTCTGATGTCTGTATTTCTGACATGGAGAGCAGAGCTGGGACTGTCTCCTCATGCCATCACTCATGGAAGCCGTGCTTTACAAGCAGCAGGTGCTTCAGGCAGGGCACATGTTTCCACTGCTTCCCCAAATGAAAAATGCTTCCCTGAATGATGTGACATGCAGCATTTTTTGAGACAGTCAATGGAGGAAGCTCTCACTCATGCCTGCAGACAAGGCAAATGGATCAGTCCATCTGTAAGCCAGCCAGGAATGTATGGTCCATCACATACACAGCAATGCAGACATAGAGTAGGTCACCAGCAGGCTGGCTGAAATGTTCCCTAGGTAAAGTAATGGATTATCTCCTACACTTTCCCATTCTGGTGGGTGGGGTCGATTCAGGGAAAACAATCCTGCCCAAAAAAACAAGCAGAGAAACTGAAAAAAGCACAGATACAGAAATTGTAATGAATGCTAGGAATTAAAATATGCACTATCATCTCCTCCTGAGAAAAACAAAGCAGTAAAATGTTAGCACCTCAGGCCCAAAGGAAAAAAAATCTTCCTTTCATTAGAAGCACAGTTTTAATAATAGCAAAGCAAGGGGGAACAGGATCCAAACAGTGCCATTCCTAAGCAAAGCAGTGTTAAGGAGTAGAGGGCAAATGTTCAGAAACTGGAGAGCTGATATTTACCTCAGGAGCGAGGTATGAATCCTGAGCACTCACTGCTTGTTACAAAAAATCCACAGTTAAAACAAAACACATAAAACAACAATAAAAAAAACTCAGTCAATTCTGCTCTTTTTCCAATGAAAAATCTTTCTGCAATACTATCTTTCTATCCTCAACCAGAGACAGGAAAAAAAAATATAATTAGAAAGAAAGAGATGAACCCTGGGGAGAAACAGGGAGTTTCATTCATAGAGAAAGATTTCTGAAGCAGTGATTCCAGGACTTCACAAGGTTTGCTAAAGTCATGATACCAGGATGTCTTTGGCGGAGACACAGGAACAGTGTCAGCCTGAATGCCATCATTGTCCTTCTGTCCTAATGGCTGGCTCTGGGACCAAGGTAGCATTTCTCCCACCTGAATCTGGGCCAGAACATATTTCAGCATTCCTCATCGACTGAGCTACATGTTGACACCCAGTCTAGTGGTAATGATGATGGCTGCTAACTACTGAGGGGGAAAAAAATCAAGTCTGCTCTTTGCTCTAGCAGCATTTTTTGTCTGCATAGCAGTAACCCAGCACCCCTTGAACAGCGCAGAATGTAAGGGAATACTCCAGGCAGGAGAGATCAGCAGCTTGTTAATGTTGGTGTGGGAAATGAGGCCATTCTGAGCTCATGGCAAATTGTCAGTATTGCCATCGACTTCAGCCAGGAGAGAGATTGTCTGCAGATCAAAGAACTGGCTGATGGCAACCACTGGAGTGCTGCCTCCAGCATAACCACTTATCTCCCCACAGAACTTCAGAGATGGAAGAGGTCCCCTGACATAAAGCAGGCAAAACACTTCCTAGAGCATCTGTGACAAGAGCACTGTCTTACACCCATTCTTCCCGAGGCAAGTTCACAATCTTCCCAGTCAGTCTGTTTCTCCACTTTGCTATCCTTTTAAATACAGTTTTTCTAATATAGAAGCTAATCACACTGGTTTTTTCCCCCCCCCTATAATCACAAATCTGTAGAACAAGTCATTGCTGACCTCTTTCTGACAGACCTTGCAATACTGGAGGCCATAAGTGTAGGCCATCTTCTCTTTTTTGGATGAGGGGGTTAAAAAAAGTTTTTCACATATGTCACTTCTAAATCTTTTGTCATTCCTATTGTTGCATTCTGGACCTCCTCTGATTTTCCTACAATTTTGTCATAGTGCTGGGAAGAGGTTAAGCACAATACTGCAACTGGGATCTCACTGGAAAGGGGCAAGAAATCTCCTATCATACCACCCTTGGAAAGAGTTTGCTCTTCTGTGCCTTTTTTTTTTCTTTCTTTTTTTTTTTTTCTTTTTGAACTAAAGAAAATTATCAAGCAAAATTCAGTGCATTGGCCAAATTCTTAACTAAAATTACTCTAGAGGATCAGGCTCAAGATAAAACAATGAAGTATTTAAATTCAGATGTCACTGATGGGACAGCAGAAGGAGGAGACTGTTTTGTTTAGATACTCAGCAAAAGAACTCTTATCTTCCAGATGGCTGAGAAGAAAAGATTAGCAAACATGATGACATGATAACACAGAGCTTCTGGAACAGACTGGGGGATGGCAGTGAGCCCGAGGAAGAGACAAAATGAGCGAGAAACACACAGGGAACTGAGAGGGGGAAACAACAAATGAAATAATCCCTGGTACTGATGTGAGTGTGGCCTAGGAAATGAGTGAACTACTTCCACTCCACAAAAAGGCATTAGGAAATGTCCAGGTTTCAGCTGGGATAGAGTAAATTTACTTCCCAGTAGCTGGTACAGTGCAATGTTTTGGTTTTAGGATGAGAATAATGTTCCTGACACCATTCTGGTTTGGTTGGTGCTGAGGCTCTTCATCTTCCCACCCACCCCACCAGCAAGGAGGCTGAGGGTGCACAAGAAGTTGGGAGGGGACACGGCCATGACAGCTGACCCAAACTGATCCAAGGCACATTCCATGCCCCTGTGGCATCATGCTCAGCCTATGGAGCTCGGGGGAGAAGGGAGGAAAGAGGGGACATTCAGAGGAATGGCATTTGTCTTCTGCACTCAGGGAGCCCTGCTTTCCTGTGGATGACTGAATACTTGCCTGTCTATGGGAAATGGTGTGTGTCTTTTGCTTTACCTATATAATTCACCCACAAGTTTTTTTCTCCCTTTTACCCTTCCAATTCTCTCCATCATCCAACTGGGAGGAGAGTGAGCTAATGACTCCCTGGGGCTTAGTTGTAGTGTGAGGTTAAACCATGACAGCATGTCCTGTCATAAAGATGTAACAAAGTTTTAATGGAACATTTCAGCTTCTCATGGACAATGAGAGACTCCACTAGCCAAGGTGAAAATTTGGGGCAGCTCCTTCTAACTTTAATTTTGTAGAGTTGGAGAATAAATAGATAAATTACTAGCCCAAATCAACTAATACTCATTTATAACCAGAAATGTGAATCTGGAAAGTACAGGCATGAACTGCATATGTAATTTGAAAGCTAGGAAAAAAGCCAACATACCCATCATTATTATCTTAGTCACTATAAATATATATATATATGATTTCAAAAAACTTGTCAAAAGGCTAAGAGTCTGGCAAGCCAGGAGTGAAGAATTGTGTCTAAAATTACCTGCCCAAAAAAAAGGAGGGATTGCAAATGAAAAGTAAGCTAATAAGACATAAAGGGAATTAAAAGAACTTAATAATAATAATAAAAAAAGAAATAGATTACTGAAAAAGAAAGAGATAGAAGTAGTCTTTTACCAACCACTAACCAAAGCCAGTCAATCTTCTGCAGATAAACAGATCCACTCTGTTTCTACTATTTTGCAGAAAGCATTCTTTCCTATTTTTCCTTTCTCTGCCAATTTTACTCTCCTAGCTCTGTTTATACCTTTCAACTTGCTCTTTCCCCATCTTAATGTGTTTGGAATGACTTCAGAAATCAAATAGCATGGAAATAAAACTCCAGTCAGAGATCTGCTTAGTGACACCTCCAGAATTCAGATTTTGGCAGTGATGAAAATGAATTCTGATACTATTCAGCAAGGCTTAGACAGAAATAAACAGGCTTACAGAAATAACTGCTTTCACGGAAGGTGTCTACCATCTTCAAAATTTCTTGACTACTGTCAAAAGCTTAATCCAAACATTTTTGGCTGCAAATAAGAATGAGGAAAAAAGTGTCAATGGTTAACTTTTTGGGGGAAGGTGTGTGAGTGGCAGATTGTCAAATAAAGAGTTGATGTTTTCCAAGAAAAAAAGTTACAACCCGAAAAAAAAAAAAAGAAAGATACAAGCATAAAAGGTAAACAGTAGCCAAAAAAAGCTTCCAAAGTTTCATTTGTTTCTAAATGCAGCTAACTACAGATTTCTCATCTGTTCTTCCCTCAGGCCATTCTCAATTTCCTTTGAAATTCTATAACTACACTACATATTTTTAAACAGTGAGGATATGTAATGATTTGAACAGTTTATCACAAGGTGTCAGATTTTTCAGCAGTAAATACATTTAAAATCAGGACCAGATTGTTTAGGCACAAATATTGTTGCTCCCTCTCACCCAAGAAGTTAGCTGAAATTCAGGGTCAAAATGTTGTTTTAATCTAGAAAAGAAGTTGATATAGAGGATGCACATCTCTTACATGGTCTTGTTATTTACAATGACTGTACTAGAAAATCTATTTCCCTGAACACAGTAGGAGATAGCTTATTTGCTCACTGTGCTCAGCTTCCATCTAGCTAACAATGAGCTCAACCCCCTCTCTTTGTAAGCTCCCTTTCATCCCTCAGGGTTTTCACTTAATGCTTGCTTTGCTTGACTTCTTGCTTCTTTTCTGTCCACTGGTCTGCAGTTATAATTGCTTTTTTCATGGCGAGACAAAAAGTATAATCATAGTATCACAGAATCACAGAATCTGCTGAGCTGGAAGGGACCCATCAGGATCTTAAAGTCCAACTCCTGACCCTGTGCAGGACAACCCAAGAGTCACACCATGTGCCTACAGCATTGTACAAACCGTAATGAACTCTGTCAGGTTGGTGCTGTGACCACTCCAGTCCTTAACACCCTCTTGGTGAAGAACCCTTTTCTAATATACAACCTAAACCTCCCCAGACAGAACTTCAGGCCATTCACTCAGGTCCTGTCACTGGGCACCAAAGAGAAGAGATCAGTGCCTGCCCCTCCTCTTCCCCATGTGAGGAAGTTGTAACTGCAATGAGGTGTCCCCTCAGTCTCCTCCAGGCTGAACAAACAAGTGACCTCAGCTGCTCCTCACATGGCTTCCCTTCCAAAGTCTTCACCATCATCCTGGACCTCCTTTGGACACTCTCCAATAGTTTAATGTCTTTTTGATATTGTGGCACCCTAAACTTCCCCCAGCACTGGAGGTGAGGCTGCCTCAGTGCAGAGCAGTGCAGGACAATCCCCTCTCTTGCCTGGCTGGTGATGCTGTGCCTGATGCACCCCAGGCTGGCCCTCCTGGCTGTCAGGGCACTGCTGACTCATGGTCAGCTTGGCATTGACCAGGACCTCCAGGTCCCTTTCCATGGCACTTCTCTTCATCACCTCATTAGCCAGTCTATACACACGTATTCATTTTTGCAAGAAATTGAGCTTTCTGTCAAAGCTGTTACAATTTCAACAGTTTTGTTAAATGAGGAACTGTTCATTGAGTATCACAAAAGGCCATCAATTCACCTAGTGGTTACAAAAAGACTTAAGCTGATCCAAGATAATATTTCTGTATCCCACCATAAATTACTGACACTAATACAGGAATTATTAAGTCATACTCCAGAACCATAATGGTCCCACAGACTTAACAGCTATGAATTTCCATCAACAATACATGAAGTGTCAACAATAGATTAAAGGTACTTCCAGGACAGATATTAACTTTGTTTTAAAATCCCATTTCTGTCTGTAATTTTCAGGAAAGAAGACTTGTTACGGTGACTTCCCTGTCAGGCAAGTAAAAATAAAAGAGCAAAAAGTAACATTTGTGAGGGTGTGTATTTTTTGATAGCTGACATAAATTTCAGTTAGAGTGAGCTGCTCTGTTGTGCAGAAATGGAACTGGCCTCTTTTAGACTTTGAGAGATTACAGACTGCCACAAATTAGTTAGACTAAAGTGAACTAAAAACCCAAAGTGATTCAAAGCTCCAACAGAGCTGAAATACTCTCAGGGAAGAGAGTTTTTCAGGGGAAACAGGGATTTGAAAACAGGCATATTGGATTTGTAAAGGATGATATCAACACACACAAAATGCTATTTGAAGGTAAGGTAATTTTTGACGACTGGTAGGAGGACTTTTAAAACTCTTTCAGTTTCTTCAAAGACTAACTATTAAGTTGCATTACAGAAAGCTGAGAAGACTTGCACTTCATATACTGTCATAGATTTCCTTTTTATACAAGAGTTCTCTCTAGAAGGAAAATAGAAAAAAAACGGGGGAGGAAGAATTGGGATACACACTTGGCCAAAGACAGGCTGAAGAACCATTCCCCAAAGGAAGAGCTCCAGAAGGAGCTGGGGAAGACACTTGAACCACAGAAAGCCAAGTTTTTGCTGTAGCTGGTTTATCCCACTTGAACAGAAATGGTTGAGAAAAGCTGCTTCCATAAGATATCCTCTCTGCTGCTGCTGACGCTCCCAGAAGCAGCTCAGTCAAACTGGTTGGCAATTGCAACTATTCTGAAGAGGATGAACACGTTGCAAAATCCATAAGTACACATCACAAATAAAAAGATAAAGACAATGCAATTGACTTGAAGAGACAGTGGCTCTTCAAGGTTGCAGTCAAGGTTGATTAAGACTATCCTCACTGAAAGCTAAAAGACAACTCTTAAAGTTCAACTCACTTTCAAAATATAGATATCTATGTCAAGAACTGTCAGAAAGTTTTATACTAAGCATGGAGGAAGGCAGAAAAGGATAAAAAAACCCCACCAAAACCACAGTCAATTAAATGGGGAGAAGAAAAACAGAGATTCCCTGGTGGTAATTTCCCACTCATTAAAGAAGTCTGTTTCCAAACCAGCCAGATAAATAAATGGGAAAAGATACAAACTACCTGCAGAAGAGGATAAAATCCTCAAATGCATGAAAAATTTGTCAATCCTTTTAGCACAGTTATTTACAATACAAAGTGGGCATCTGAAAGAGGTTATCAGTTTCAGCTCAGCTTTCCTTTCCCCGAAATGCACAGACCCCTGATGACTGGAAGACAGGCAAGGTCAGGGAAGGGTATTTCTGGTTGCAGTGAGGAAAAAGCAGATTGCTAGTGTCTTAGTTTTGATATTAGAATGCAAATTCCCTGTGATTCCCACAGCAAAACAGCAGCAGCCACTGTCACACCTGGAGGTCATGAGGCAGTCATCGTCCAGGAGCAGCAAACTCTGGCTGGAAAGAGGTGTTCAGAAGAAGCAGTCTCAGTTTTGCAGAGAAACTACATCTCCCTTACCTGAGAGACCTTC
The DNA here is from genome assembly GCA_025920805.1 of Petroica traversi. Lineage (NCBI taxonomy): Eukaryota > Metazoa > Chordata > Aves > Passeriformes > Petroicidae > Petroica > Petroica traversi. Next base: position 4,150,656 of record JAHLSL010000056.1, read on the forward strand.
CATTCCTGTGGGTGAGAGGTGAATCCCCCATAACATTGTCAGGAAATCAAAGGGACTGATAAATTCTCAATTTCCACATGTCTTTCCTTGAAGAAATCATTGTTTTGATTTCTTATGATACTTTCCTTGGCTTAGCAAGAGACTCTGCTGATGTCAAATCCCAGAAAATTATTCAAGGAAAGAGACCTAAGAAACCCTGGCTTGAACTATGAAAGCCTACCCAGAAGAGACACATTTAGATTCTCACAGTGATGCAGTTATTCTTTGCTATTTCTGTTTCCTTGAGGAACCATTTTCATAACAAAACCACACCAGGGTATTATATAGTGGCTGCAGACTGATTTTTCAGAGTATTTGAAAAAAACCACAGTCAACTAAATGCCACTTTATTATGAGCATATCTACCTGATTAAAACAAAACATAAGAAATCCATCTACCCCAAAAATCAAACAACCTGGCAGGAGGCTTCGCATGATATAGTTAACACCTGAGATAGAAAAAGGAAGTGTACACAGATCTCCAGAGACAATTTTGTACAAAGGCACCAAAATGTGCCACAAGTATGGATTAAAAAAACACGTGATGATCATTTATGGACTGAAAAACCTAAACCCAGAGTCAGATGTACTTCATATTGGCCTCAAAGGTGCACTGACAGACAGGAAGGCAACTTTTTACCTTTTATCACATACATCCAAAACATAATCTGACTCTCACAAGAGAATTCCTGTTTGTGATACAGGGAAAAAAAAAATCTTTTCTCCAGAGCAGAGGTGGGGTGGGCTTCCTAAAGAGCTAGAATGATCTAAGAGAATGCTCTTAGCCCCTGCTGTCAGCCTTCCTACAGATACCTCAGCTATCCAGGTCTTTTATGCACCTGAACAGCATTTTCAATAGACTACATATAGTTTCTTTCATACATAGTGCTTCTTTTCTTGAAGTAGTCATCACTGAAACATGAGTTCAGCAATATTTTAACTGTTCCCTGTTACCTCTAAATTTTGGAATATATAATCCAAGGAAAATCAGCTACAAAAAGTAGGCATGCTGAGACTATGGTCTGTATTTAGTTTTCTTAAACTGCAGATTGGCTAAAATGGAACAATCAAGTGTTACAGACCACATTTCAATATACCTGTCTTAATTATAAGGATATATCTTTTGACAAACTAATGCTAAAATTCTTCATGAGAGATGAAGCAGACTTGTGGTCTGGGGTTTCAGAAAGGGACAAAATAATTCTGTGAAAATCTGCATCACAGAAATGACTGAGAACAACTATATGAAGGAGGAATATCCAGGGGAACAGACTGAAGCTGTGGGAGATAGTTACCTGTATGGCCACACACTGTTAAAATTGGAGGACACCTTCTCCAGATCAGGAAAATCAGGAAATTGGGATACAGGCTCAGTCACTTTTTCTGGGAAAGCATTGAAGAGGTGATGAGCAAAACATGTTCAGAGGGCTGACCAGTAAGGCACAGGCACAACCAGAACAAGAAAATTTACCACCACCCAGTAGTAATGTCCACCTCTCAGTGAAACTCCACAGGGTTGTATAATATTGCTGGGCAACTTCATGCCTAAGGGTTTTGACAAATTTTCACTCAAAAATTTTGTCAGGGCTAAGGAGTTGTTGAAATTATGATGTAAACACACCCTCAGCTGCTCCAGTCCACATCCAGCATCTTAGTTCAAATTCTCTTTCACAGGGTGCGGGGCCTTCTGTCAAAGCCTTTGTTGTCACTGTCACTTAACAAGGCTGTTTAGCTGAGATTCTGTTCTGTGCTCATGGTGATCATTAACAGAGCTGAGAATAGCCCTCACATGTCCTGACCCCTGGCAGTACTGCCAGACTTTCTTCTCACTACTTTATTGCTGTTCTGCTAAATGCACATGGCTGCTGTTAAAATTCCAGCCAGCTGCTAACAACTGCTGGGTTTCCCCCAGTTCATTAGGAGGCTACAAATAGTTTTAAATCATGAAGCTAATTAAGCAGAAATAAAGACTGCCAAATGGTCTAGGCCTCAAACATAATACACATCTAGAAACTGCTGACCTGTTAAAAGACTGCAGGAGAGGTCATCAGACTCTGCCTTAGTTCATTAGCTTCCCCTATGCACATATTTGAGCGTTATCTTTGTGAATTGCTGCCTTGGTGCTCCTCAGTGCAGGCCAGGAGCAGTAGTTTTTGGCATCACAGCCTGATGTTAGAGTGGGCCAACCACAATTCAAGCTCCTGGTTCAGACATCATCATCAACCATGTCCTAGAGTGCATCAGGGACAACACCACCAGCCAGGCAAGGGAGGGGATTGTCCTGCTCTGCTCTGCACTGGGGCAGCCTCACCTCCAGTGCTGGGGGCAGTTTTGGGCACCACAATACAATAAAAACATTAAATGATTGGAAGGAAGGTAACAGATGGTGAAGGGTCTCAAGGGAAAGCCACATGAGAAGCAGCTGAGGTCACTTGGTCTGCTCAGCCTGGAGGGGACTGAGTTGCAGTTACAACTTCCTTATGAGGGGAAGAGGAGGAGCAGGCATTGATCTCTTCTCTGTGGTGAGCAGTGACAGGACTTATGGGAGTGGGCTGAAGCTGGGTCAGGGGAGGTTTACACTGATTGTTAGGTAAGGGTTCTTCACCCAGAGGGTGTCTGGGCACTGGAAGAGGCTCCCCAGGGAAGTGGTCACAGCACCAAGGCTGCCACAGTTACAGAAGCATTTGGACCATCTCCCAGGCACATGGTGAGACTCTTGCGTGTCCTGTGCAGGGTCAGAAATTGGACTCAATGATCATGATGGGTGCCTTCCCACACAGCTTATTCTGTGATTCTCTGACTAATGGCCTTTTGTGAAAGCCCATGTGCACACTTGCACAATATTTCCTGTACTCCTGGCATAATGTATGTCCTGAAACAGCTTCTCTGACTACCTGGTAAGACTAATGCGTGGATCAGCCTGCACCTGTATCAGCAGCTAGAAAAGGCAACCCTGATGTTTCACATTACACTGCCAGTTTTCATCTTGAAGGCCTGTGATAGGTGACTGAGTTTGAGGGCTGTCTCTTAAGCATGATTCAAACCCTAGCTTGTCAACACTGTGAACTTCATGGTGCAAACAGCCCTCAGAGACATCACCCAACAGAGCTGGAAACCACCTTTGGTGCCTTCAGGCTGAGTTTAGCAGAGTGGAAGCAGCTTGGCTGGGGCTGTTTCCAGGTGGCCATGTGGCTCATGGCAAATGCTGTGCTCCCTTTGGTGCTGTACCCCTCCCCTTCCAGCAGTCATCAGAGATGTGAGAAGTTATGTGCTTCCATGACAACACAGTGTACTACACACATTTCTCCTCGGTGTCTAATATTTGGGAGAATGCCTTTCAGTAGGAAAGAACACTGAATGCATATCTCACCCTCTCATCTATTTGTGTGGGAAACCAGTGCATCTCGCTTTTTTCATAAGTGATAAAATACAACTGACAAAATTAATAACTGCTAAAACCAGACTAAACTCTCTAAATTATAATTTATTATTATTATTATTATTATTATTATTATTATTATTATTATTATTACTAGTGGTAGTAGAAGTAATGTGACATTAGATATTGAACACCAGTTCAGGAAAGAAACCATTATTTTTCATTAATGTCAGACTTGAAGCACTTGATGACACCATGACGGAAAAGCAAAAAGTTAGATTTTTAAGGAATATCTTTTAAGAAACTAAACAGAATTAAGAGCTGTCAAATTGAGAAAAAACATGTATTTTTATTGTCCTTACAGCTGGTGTGTAAAAAAAAATTAAAATTGTAAGAAAAAAATGGAAAGTTAATTACTTGGGGATTTTAATTTCTCAGCTGCACTGGACTAAGAATGAAAAGATTCTGCTAAAATTTTTAGATAATGTATTTAAAATCACATGAGAATAGAATCACTATATCACCATTATTTCTAAGGTGAGAGACTGCAGACGGAAAGATAATGAGCAAAATTTCATTACAGTCAGTGAGAGTCAGACAAAGAAGCATCATTACGAAAGCAATGCCAGGATTCTCTGGCTTCCCCAGAGTCTCAAACACATTTCTAATTTTGCTCTTCTTTAACCACTGTTTTACACATAAACAAGTATTGCTTAGGGTAATTTGTGGAGTTGTATGCCAGATTAGATCCCAGAATGATTTGTAGACTGGATTTGGTTTTTAGAGGCTGGTAAATAAAGACCTGTCAAAAACTGACCCTCACAAACAATGAGAATCTAAGTCTGCCAGGCACATCACAGCAAAGTCAACCTGAGACAGAGGAGGCTAAAGCAGAATATCTGTATAAATTGCTTTCCTTCAGGAACATATTAGAAGATGCATTAATCAAAAACTTAGGACTAAATACAAATGTTTCCAGTAAATCCACTCCCAATGTGAGTAAACAAGCAAACAAACTGCTCCACTAGCCAGAAGCCAAGACCAGGAAGCAGTGTTTCCTGGATTTGCAACAGCCCACAGTCCTTAATTTCAGTTCAATTCAAGGGTGAAAGTGGAAACTTAGTATAATGGGAAACAGAAAATTTCAGCTTTCTCTGGCATAAGCAAAACATGGTTTTGACTAAGGAGAGTCTAAGAGTCTATAGCTCAAGGTCTCTTTGTTCTTGCAAAAGCAATCACATTTGAAATTTATAAACCTGTATGTCTGTGAGGTAGACATAACCAAACATGGCAATACTCACATGAAAAGCAGGAAACTCCAAGAGGTTTTTCTACCTTGTGTGAACACAGCCTGTCCTGCCCAGCCCTCAGCTGTTGCTGCAAGTGTGGAGGAGCACCATGCCCTTTGTAAAAGGCAATGGAGTGCAAACTTTTACACAATCATCTCTTGCCTACAAATAGGTATGTCCTTGGGACTTTATTTGGGTTGCACTGATTTACCAAAAGATTCTCCTTTCTTTCCAAATGGAACAAATCATGTCCTCACCTAGCACTGCTCCAGTTTACTGAACATATATTTCAGTCAAATGCTAAGTAAACTAACCAAGAAAATAAAGATCCCTGGAGTTCTGAGAAGCTCCTCCTTACCTCGCCTTCCTGCATCAGGACCAAGCACTGACAGTAGGAGATTGTCAGTGAGACAGCAGGAGAGGGAGAGGGCATTGAGACAGCAGATCTTCACTTTCTCTTCGTGGCTGGGGCAAAATGGGTCAAACCTAGCTTTTAAATTTTTTTCTCACCACAGGAGCTTTCGACAGGAGCCATGATGCCCTGGAGTCTCTCTTTGCTAGCAGAAGTTTTCAAACCACAATATAGACAGCTCTTTCTTAGTTATGCATTTGTTATGTGTGGCACATAGAGGCCAGCTAGGTAGGGCACGAAGACCTTAGTGACACTCATTTGGAACACCACAAGTAATCCTTGCTGGCTTCATCCACTCACATGCACTCTGGCTGTCACAGAAATGCAAGCTGATAAAATCTTCATGCTGAAAAGCCTTATTTCCCTGTGGGTGTATTGCACACCAGTCTAGAGTAGGATTACAGCACTGGTGTATTGCTTGAACCAACCTAATTCTCTCCCGCGGATTTCCATCTTCCTCCTTTTTCACTAAGGCAAAATTAATGATTCTTAAGCTTGCCAATCCACACTCATTTGGAATAAGGTTTATTTATCCTGGCTTTGCTTTTATAGTCGTCTTTTCACAGCTCCATGGTAGTCCCAAAGGGAAGAGGTTTACAGTGCATTTTAATGGAGATTTCAGAGGTTTTGCAGATTCAGAAAGGAGAATTGTATCCACACACGAACAGCAAGCTGAGAGCTGGGTGTTAGAGGGGACATCTCTTTTCTGTGCTTGCCAGAGAATACAACTGAGACAAAAAATACCAAAAAATTCCCAAAGATTTATCAAAACAATATGTCTTAGCCTGCTGAAATGCGCTGGCTTTTCAAGCAAGTGAAATTAAAACCAAAAAATCCTTACTGCATCCATTGATTGATTGATTATACGTTAACATGTATACATCTTCCCCAAGCAAGTTCCCTTCTGTTTCAAGAAACTTCTGCCAGAAATGTATTTTTATAACTCTCACCCCATTCCTTTCCCAGTAAAATGTTAACCCTTCAAGAATCTATTTTTTTTTTTAATTATTGCATCTATTTCCTCTGTGATTAGCACAAGAATTAACTTGAATATCTGTTGGAGGCCAGGAACAAAAGCCTACAGAGAAGTTAAAAGGATAATGGGATCTTGAGAGCACACTGGAATCCTAGGTTAGAGAGAGGAAAAATAATTTACAATCAGATGAAGGAAAGATGCAGGACAATAACTGGACAATCTGATGAAAGTCTTTAAAGATTTCTCACAAACAGCAGGAACATGAAGAATAAGCCAGGAGAACATAATATAAATAATCAAAGTTCTGACTGGGACTACATGGGTTAAATAGTTGGATAGCAGTATGAGTATAGAAGGAAATCAAAAAGACAAAGGCGGTATATGGTATCTAAGAAACAAAGAAGCAAAGTGGGAGAGAAGCAAAATATGACAGAGACTTGCTTAATAGGCCGAGAAAAGTTTCAAGGCTGATTTTCTGAATGAGCTTAAATAGGCAGATGACCAAATACCCTGCTCTGAGGTGGATCTCCTATTCAGAAGAATAAGGCAGGGAGACTAAGTATCTGACAGAAGCATCCCAAATCCAAAATCTGAAGAATATGGTAGGCATTACCTCCCCACGTACCTTCCAGATAGTCTATATCCTAGGGCTTATCATGCTAATGGAGTTTCTGGGAAATGCTAAGTGTTTTTATACTTATTTCAGAAGGCAGAAGGACCTACTGGGAAACAACTAATCCATATCTTCTTCTAACTTCATGTAAGGCTTTGAAATAACAAGAGGAAATTACCCAGAAACAGTAGAGGAGTAGAAGTTTTGGTTTTGGTTTTTTTGGTTTGGGGGGTTTCTTTTGTTGATGGTTTCCTTTGTTTGTTTGTGTGGGGTTTTTTTGTTTTGGGTTGTTCTTTTAAGAAAAGAAGAAAACCAATAATGACAGAATAAGATTTAATTTTCAGCTTCCTATATAGAAGTTGCACACAGACTTCTTCTTATTGTAGCTGCACTCTGGCCAGAAGACAGAAATTATCCTCCATGTAAAAAATCTAATAGAAAGAACTGCAATATTAATTCCAAAAGTGTTATCTAACAGTTGTATATTAGGCCACAACTCACATATACTGTGATCAGATCCCAGTACTATTTTTTGAGTTGCAAGTGACATTTTCCCTAAAATCATCTCTGCTATGCTCTATCCAGGCTCCCTTGTTCCCCTGACCTGGCATTGCCTTCTCTAACAACTCCCCCTGCTGCCATTTATTATCTGTTTCTTCTCCCTTTGGCAGGCTCAAGTACTTTTTTTAACCTTTCAAAAACTTTTAGCCACCTATCATCAGAGGTGTGATGGGATTCATTGCAAGTTCAGGGACTATGAGGACTGGGTTCCTGTGCTGACAGTTTTATACCACCACAGAAGTTTAAGCTGCTATGAGAATCTGCTAACTAGGTCCCATCCCAAGGTTTTCTTCCCAAGAATCCGAAAATCTGGCGTTTAAAGACAGTTAAGAAAAGGGTGTAGCTCCCCAAAACTGGATTTAGGTGTGCCAGGACTGCCTCCATTTTTGCAGGAGAAAGAGACAGTGTCCAAAGCACTGAGTTAAATCCTAACTTCCATGAAACACTGGGAAATACAGTCTAACAGTTCCTATAACCATCCAGTTGGTGTAAGGAACAGAGCCCAAGGGACTCACTGTAGAGAGTAATAAAAACTGAATTAACTAAAATAGGAAAGCAAACACTAAAATCAAGCAGGCAAAAATCTCAGTCCAGCGGCTTTTCCAGCTTTTGTTTGCTGTTTCACAGAAACCCTCTCTAGAAAAGAAAACTACCAATAATTCTGCCACTACATCTTCCCTAAACCTTCCCATTCCAACCCAAAAATGTGTATCCAAAGATGTACATATGCTTCTATCAAAAGCTCTGAGAAGACAGAACAACCTACTTAAACAGGTATTTAAAAATACCACCAACAAAAATGAAAAAACCCAAACCAAACATGAATAGCAACAAACCAAAAAATACTTTCCTTTTTGTCTGCACAAAAGAGAAAATTTTTTAAAACCATTTTAAAAAATCCTGGAAGTGTTCTAATGCCTTCCTGATACAAGTGTGGTCACTTCTCAGTATGGGGGTCCTTTTACAGATCAAGATGGTTTTCATCAGAAACAACTAAAACAACATAATAAAAGAATATCTGTAAACCCTTATTTTCTGCAGCAGCAAGACTATTCTCTTCCACCCTGCAATGGACTCTGTCTTTCCCAGGAACTTCATGCAGGTCAGACACGACCCCAGTTGAAAATTCCCCACACAGTTATGCTAGCAGCAGTAATTTGCAACCACTTTCATTATATATAACTCTCAAAATGAAAAGGAAGGTTGAGCTGACAGTTAATCTTCAAGCAATTTGGCAGACATATGGAAGGTATTATGAACTTGAAATTACTCTTATTTGCTCTTGATGTCTTTGTATCATTCTTTGCAAAGTTTAACATTAAAATCTATTACACTTTTGGAGCAAGAAGAAGCCATCACACCTAATTTAAGGCCCATGAGTTCCCACAAATAACAGGTATTATGATGAGGCAAATACAAATTAATCCTACTGCACAAGTGAAAAATAGCTGTTTTTTTTCCTCCCATGCATTGCCAAGTTTGTAAAAGAACAATTCAAACAGAAACAAATGCAGCAGCTAAAAAACACAGCTGTACTGGAAATCACATTTATGTGAACAAAAAATACAACCCAAACCTTCACCAAATATTTCCTGGGTAGTCCTTTGTTTGCTTCTGTTCATCATTTATCTATTTAAATTTTTTAAAGAATGAAGATAAAATTAATAGCTCAAAGTGAGAGGCAGAATGATGAAAAGGAATGTGGCAAGTGAGAGAAAGATTGAGGAAGAGGGAAGTGATGTCCAGTAAGTAGGCTTATGGGCTCTAAGAACTTCACATCAATAACTGTCAGAGTACTGAGCTAAAAATTATCACTTGAGTACACTATGGGAAAGCAGCTAATAAACTGATGAGGCCAAGATTGAAAGCAGTTGCAGGGAATGCACATTAAGCCTGGCTGAAGATACAAAGGATCCCTGCCCTGGTGCCAAAACCACATGAATCTAATGACATACTCAGTTTATATGAGGACATACAACTCAAAAATGCCTCCTAGCAAGGAACTTCTGCCAAGTTCTTCTCTCTTCACACTGGAGAATTTGCTATTAGTATCAAAACTGCACTTCCAAAATTTTTTTTGCACTTAGCTTTATTTAAGTACACAGTTTACTGTAGGTCAATAAAGGAACTATTGTCTTACAATAGGTAAGGAATTTATTCAATATCTATAGACATGTAAAAGCAAGGAAAATATTCTTAAAAGCTTAAAAATATGCCAGGAAATTTAAGGGGTTTCTTTGGTGGGCCCATAATAAGGATTGACACTGACATCAGTTACAAGGGGAATTTTACAAAGCTGAAAACTAAGTAACAAATTACCCACCATCACACATCTCCTTTAGCCAGTGAAAATAAAGTGACAGACTGTAACAGGATGAACTGGCAAGATAACCAACATTTTCCCTCAATGTGCCTCTGCTCAAGTGTATTATTTATATGTGTAATGGGGCAAATTTCATTTTGAAGTAACAATTAACAATGGCAATAAGAGCTTACAGCATTAGTCCCAGTAAAATCAGCTGTCAGTAACACCAAGAGATAAATGCTTGCCATGTAAGCAATTTCTCACTCATCACCATGAACTTGGTTAGGCTGATGCAACTGGAGCTGGCAATGACTTTTATTTAGCTGGGACAAAGCAGCAGCTCTCTTTTCTGCAGGAAATCTGCCGGAGACCAAGACCTCTATGGGATAGGGGCAAGATGGCAAGATGGATCCCAGAAATCAGTGTTCATGGCTTTCACTGAGGTCTGTCAGTGTACTGCAGCAAGGTTCCAGTGTCTGCATACAGCTGTCAAACACTTTCTGGGGATACAGAGTGTTATCCCTGTAATTTATGTCTGAAATGAATCTCATTACCTAAAATAATTTCAAGATATCCTCTCCATCATCAGGGAGAACTGACTGCCACAGATTCCAGGGAAGGTAGTTTAAATAGGCACTATTGCAGCTAAGCTCAGAATTGCCAGAATCACCTCCTGGGGGCTGAACTACCTTGAAAAGCAGGTAGTGAGGGAAAATACATCCCCACACTCACAAAACAGATTGAAATGAGCAACAGGGAAGTTAGGAGTTGGAATCACAATTGGGTGGCTGCAAGAGATCTGGTCCTCTTCCTATTTTACCTCTCCCTTAGTTTTACATTTCCCATTAAGGAACGCCTCAAGCCACTTGCGTTGCCACTAAGCAGCAATTTACAGCTGAGCATATTTAGATAACTGTTCTTGGGTTTCAGTTCATTTTCAAAGAACCCCGAACTACAGAGGATCAGGAATTACACATGACTATAGGAGCCATCCTATGCAAGCAGAAACTTCTCGAGGGTAGTAAAGACAGCTGAAGGCAATAAGTAAAACACTTATCTTAGGTTATGGCACTCAAAACTCTCACTCAGGGCCCTCAGATGGCATCCTTGTGGCACAGTAATTTTAAAACTCTCCCACGGGCTGAAACTGATGTGGTCTACAATGTGACAATGTGTCTGTGGGCTGAACCCAGCCCAACAGACAGCAATAGGACACTGAGCCTGCTCAGAATAAATAATTCTTCAATAGCGAGCCAGCTCCATGGATTGCTTGGCCTAGGCAGGGTTTTCCTTGCAGGCTGAACTCAGCAGTTGACGCAAAGAAGGCATTCAGTAATTCCTCCTTCTCTGGGTCTTCTGTCACCAGGACATCCATCTGATTCAGCAGTAACACCACATTTCACCTAAGCTGCCTTTTGCTGCTGGTGCATTTGTAGAAGCCTTTCTTGTTGTCCTAGATATCCCCTGTCAGAATCAAGTGTCCCTTGGCCTTCCTTGTTAATTAACTCTCCTTTGAGAGTTAATGAGCTGTGCTGAATTCACCCTAGCTCCATGCTGAGCTAGCCCAGGTATGTCTGCACTGGGTTATAAGAAGCAGGAGCATGAAGTGACTCAATTGCTTCAAATGAAGCCAGACAGTAAGAGGAGTCACTGGAAAACGGAAGCAGTAGAGAACAGGAGCAGAGCTCTGCCACCTCTTGGTTAGTACAAGGTTCCTCCAAGGCCAAATTAGCCTCCTTTGTATGTTATGCTTCACAATGTGCCATGCAGCATCTTTCCCATGCAGGTAATGCCAACATCATCTAGCAAGGGCAGCATTCTCTCACAATGCACAAAAGAAGTCAAAGAGAGGGACTTATTCACTCTGAAAGCAGCTAAGCTTTGGGGTGCATTTTGCAGGCCTGCTTTGGCAATCTGATGATAAGGACAGAGGCTGTGTGTGCTCTCTTTTGCCTCAGAAATAGACATGGCCATGCAAGGGGGTGATGCATGCCCAGATCTCATCTGTGGTATGAGCAGAGGATGACCATGACTGGAGGCACAAGATGAAGGGCACTCATACTGCAAGAGAGCCGCACAAAGCTACAGTCTTGAGGTTGAGAGAGTTTTTAGGGTCTGGGGCAACGAAATGCAGAGACATGCAGAGCTGCCCACCCAGAAACATGCCAGCTGGCACCTGGGGAAACAGAGTGGATATTTTGGAGCGCAGTAGCATGCACAGTGCCTACTGTGCCTACTCTGAGTAGTGGCTGGAAAATTTTCCTCCTGGAGCACAGCACTTGCTGCCTAAGTAACTAGAAATAAAAGGCTGTACAAATGGCAGATGGAACAGCAGGAAGCTGCAGTTATATGGAGGAGTCTGCTGTGGAATATCAGCCTGACCCAGCAGAGGAGCCCCCAGGCCAGGCTCATCTTTGGGGATGTCCAGCTGGTCCTACCTGGTTATTTCCGCCAGTCTAGCCAGGGAAGAAGCAGCCACGCAGACACAGTCCTCTTCACCCGAGTAAATAACAAAGGAGCTCAGCAAAGTGTGGTCTGAAAGCAGCATCTTATTAAGGAACAAATGACATCATACCCCTCATGCTGTACTGCCGGGGGTCACTGCATAACAAACTGCAATCAAACTTCTGGCACTCTACTAGGATGATACAAGAAACCCAGATGATAAGAAAGGCTCACCAGGAAACTACTGCATGATAAGACCCTACATTCCTCTTCCTAGCCCCTCTACAGACCACAATGACTATATCTAGTCCATCTGGGAAGATATACAGCGTCACAGGATGGGTATAAGATTGCCAAGAAAAGGGCAACTTCCACGCAATCACCCTGAGCAGAAGAGTATAAATCTGGTCATGGGTCGATTATGGATCCTTTTTTTTTCCCCCCAGATTCAAGTAGGGACCTGCAGAGAATGTTCATGAAATCAGCCTCAGAGAAAAGCCTCCACTTTAGAGGAAAGAGAACGTTCATTAAAATTTTAATACACAACACAATACAATACAATGAGTAAAAACATGCAAATTTTTAAAAAAAGGCAAGAGAATAATGTATTAGAGAAACACTGAATGCAAAAATTTGTGATTTTAAGGTGAGGGGAAAAAAGTGTTGCAGAAAATGGAATTCTATTTTTAAACAAATGCATTTATTTGAAGATTACTAGCAGGTAGCTAAGGGAAAAGAAATCTTCCTAAATTTAGACTTCAAGTTCTTCAGTTTCAGACTGTTAGTTTAAACTTTTAGTTTAAAACTGAAAAAATGTTTAGGACAGCCACAGATGGGAACAACTGTAAAAATATAAGTGCACTACCAAAGAAACAAGATATTTAAAAAATATTTTAACATTATCCCTAATACAAAGTCACTGTCCATATGTTATCTAAATTTATCATTCAAATTTGCTATGCTGTCACCCATACAGCTCTTTCTCTTAAAACTACCTTGCAATATTTCTTCTATTACTTTGCCACAGGTAATGTATGTTGGCTTCCTAAAAAGTTATTCAGGAATGTCAGGCTTATCCTCCTCAATTCTCTGGCCACTGCACCAGCACAAGGCAGAGCAGTCTGGGAATTAAACAAAACAGTACCAGCTGTCCTCACTGGAGTATTTATCAAGTAAAGACACTTCTCATTGCACAACAACAAATTGTGTTTGTAAATATAATACTCCCTCCACTTGTGCTCTATCAGAGGAGTCTTCAGACACAGCTACAGCTCCCAAAATAGTTTGCAAGGCCTCTCCTGAGCATGGTTGTTTGCGTTTCACTACTCACATAAACCAGCCTGGTCACATCATTCCTTCAGGGAAAACAAAGCTTTTGAAAACCACTTCATAAACCAAATGTCCACCCTGTAAAAACTTTAAATGAAAATAAAAAATCAAATTGTCACTGAAGAATGTGAAGAGGCAAATATTAAAAACCCCTCAAAAACCAGAAACAATTCTCTGAAAGATCACTAGGATAGTATTTTCCTTTAGTAAATACGGAAAGTGGTGTTTTGGTTTTTCTTTCAAATAAAAATCCAGACCATAGCATCTGTTTGAACTCAGGTTAATTCTGAGTCTCACTGCTGCCATCACAGCTGTATCAGTCCTATGTTACCTCTGACATTTAGAGAAAACAGCACTGAAACAAAGAAATTGTTTTAGCCGAAAGCTCCTGGGATCCTCTGCTGGTTTTGGCTGGGATGGAGTTAATTTTCTTTAACAGTGGCTGGTATGGTGTTGTGTTTTGGATTTGTGCTGGACACAGGGTTGATAATACAGAGATGTTTTTGTTATTGCTGAGCAGAGCTTACACAGAGCCAAGACCTTTTCTGCTTCTGTACCACCATATTGGTGAGAGGGTTTGGGGTACATGGGAGGGTGAGAGGACACACAGCCAGGACAGGTGACCCAAACTGACCAAAGGAATATTCCAGACATAATGGTCAGTGTATAAAGTGGGGCGAAGGAGGAAGGAGGGCACATTTGGAGTGATGGAGTTTGTCTTCCCTCAAGCCTTTATGAATGATGGGGCTCAGCTCTCCTAGGGATGGCTGAACACCTGCCTGCCCATGGGGAGCAGTGAATTAATTCCTTTTTTCACTTTGTTTGTATGTGCAGCTTTTTCTTTCCTTATTAAACTGTCATTTTTTCAACTCATGAGTTTTTTAGCTTTTATCATTCCAATTCTCTCCACAATCCTGCTGTTGGTGGAGTGAGTGAGTGGTTGCGGAGGGCTTGGTGCCTGGCAGGGTTTAAACCATGACAAATCCCAAAGAACTTTTAACCATTAAAGAGCTCATATACATATTTTTTAATGTTTCCAGTGAAAAGCCCACAAAATGCCTTTGGCTTTTTATTTATTTCTCCATGAAGCCCGTTAGAGATGGAAGCTAATTTCCTCTTTCCGTGTACAGTAATAAAAGTACTTCAGTACATCAACTTCTTATCACCATATGCTGCAAAATAGATAATGGATCACAGCTTCAGGAGTCACGGTGTCTAGAAAGAGTTAATATATCCAGCAATCTCTGCTGTCTTTGGCTGGCTTCTTATCTTTTCCTGCCCATTAGATCTCTGAACTTCCTTTGTATTGCTGACCAGGTGAACTGAGATACCCAGATCTGTTTTCCAGTTCATGCTGTCGAATGATTGTGGATCAGGAGTTCACTCAAGTAATAAATGCAGAGGAAAGTCTGAATAGCAGATTTGCTGAACAGATCTTCCCTTCTATGGACAAAGAAAAAAAAAATCTCTGATCAGCAAAGAAATTCACCTGCCCAACAACTGTGGGCAACCCTTACAGAGGACAGAAGTGAGATTGGACCAGAAACAGGAGTACATAATTAACATAAGCAAGAAACTCAACTGTATTGAGCTATATCAGCAATTACTACACTAAATAAAGAAGTACAACATGCCTGACTCATGCACTACTCCTAAGCAGAAGCAGAATGTTACCCCTTCCAGTCTCAAGCACTCCAGAGGGCAAGCAGGACCCATCTTGGCCACCATACAAATAAAAAAGGGGGCTCTGTCTGCTTTCCTACTCCATGCCTCTCCAGAGGCAGGCTGTATGCCCAAAAATTATTTGATTGCACACCCACACACCTGTACCTTTCTGCAACAAAAGTCATAGGTGGAATTAAAGAAGACTGAGAGAGGAAAATCTCACCCTCTCCCTCTCTCTATTTCCAGCCAGATACTTCAAAAATTTTGCCAGTTACCCTGAACTAGCCTTGCTGTTTTGAAATCCACAAGAAAACTAAAGGAAAAAAAGTCTCTCTTCCATTCCTGTCCATATTCTTCACTCTCACTTACCCAAACTCCATATTCCCCCCACCCCGACATTTGACATGAAAAAGAAATTTCATTGTGTTTTGAGAGAATATGTTGTTGAAAAATATTAGGTTTAAACTGGACCACTAGGACAAGAGACCCATGAATGGCAGCTAAGCTAGAGGTCTGTTTTCTTACATAGTGATATTATCTGGGCAGTTTGTGGCAGAGTAAGAGATCGGATTAAATCCAAGGTATTGAAGAAAAAAATAAGCTCCAGAAGAGAAAAAAATGATAGTCCAGTGGTACTGACTAAAGGTTTGGGCAATTTAAGAGGTGCATATTGAAGGTAAAATACGGCAAGGAAGCATAAAAATATTTCTAATTCAGTCTTGACTTAATTGTTTTAAAATTCTTTGTAGGCTAGAGCAGACTGTGACTAAACCGTTTCACTAGGGTCTTAATTTGCATAAAAGCATGCAAAAATGTCAAACAAATGGCTTTTTAGAACTAAGACCATGAAGAATTGCAGAATTCTATCAAGGTCAAGACCATTTGTCTCAAACCTAGATAAGATTAGAAGGAAGAGCAACTTTCCGACATGTAATGGCTCTAGGCTGCTAACCTTTGGGGCAGTTACCTCATCACACAAGCAACCCAGGCAAGTGGATGTAGATAAAGCACACTACATTTCCAACAACACCCACAGCCACACACACCTTCTTTAGGGCAGTGCATACAGTGAGGCAACAGCTGGGAAAATACTCAGAACAATGGCAAGTTTCCCTGCAAGTGAAAAGCAGAATACAACTTGAAAGAGATGGAGAGCTGAACTTTCCACGGGCCTCAGTTATGGTGAAAGTTCAATTTCCTTTTTCTTGTCCTTTTTCTTCAGTTCCCTTATTCCTCTTTTTTTGGACATTTGCCTTAGACACCTGGAATCAGCTGAGATGATGCCAAAATAAGCTGGAATGCACATGGGAGGACATCTATTTCTCTTGCTTTCTATAGAGAATATAAACACACTGTTTTCAGAAAAGTGTGGACTTTGAAAGGCTGAGCAATTCCAGCAAGTTCTCTAAGAGCTTAAGTCTTCAGTGTTATTGGTGGCATCAACTACTAAAAAGCCTGGTGCTGATCTTATTTAATGACAATTTATTTTTTTTTCTGCATAGCATTGCAAGAGTTCTTAGGTGGTTGCTTTCCAATGCAATATTGACAATATTGAGGTCATAAATGAATTTTTAAAAAAAGAATTAAAAACTTGGAGAAACTAATAATTTAAGTGGTTGTCTAGGTGACTTAAGTTGTCTGCCGGCTAGTACACTCAGCTCCTTTTAGCACAGAAGGTGCTCTTGTTTTGTGTCTGTTGGGCATTAAAGCCATGTAAAAAAACTAGGCTGACACATCAGAGTGTGCATAGCTTTGCATCAAACATGATGATCAGATAATATAATTTATGAGCATCGTGTGACAGCCCAGGTAACAGCACCAGAGCCACTTACAAACAGAATAAGGTACCCTAAATACACCATGGGGATAAATGACCAGGCAATTTTTAAAATGTATGTATAAAGTAGATTATCTATGGAGCTAAAGAAAAAAAAAAGAGGAAAAGCTTTTTGACATTTTCCCCTTCTTCTTTCTGCTCCAAGGCCCCAGCTCACAATCATCTGTACCTGTCAGTCACTGACTCCTGAGGAGTTAGGAAGATGAACGTGTGACACAATAGAAGACCTGCTCTCTCTCTGCTTTGTGTTAGTATGGTTACTTTGTGTTAGCATGGTTACTTCTCAGAATTTGACAAGTCAATTTGTGTCTCATCTTGTTTCTGCTGAGCAGAGACATTATGTGCTCATTTTCATCTGACTTTTCAGAGGGTGGAACTAATCACTTCTAACTTTATCTGCTTGGCAACCACACCAGTACATGCTGCATTATTACACTACAATGCAATAGATTGGTAGCTGTATTTATTCTAAATAGGCCTTTATGTGTGGAGACTTTGTCGTATAGCATGGCAGCAGTAATTCATAGTTCAGAGACACAGAATCAGTAAATGTTCCCCCCTCTTTGCTTCCACAGCTCTGGACTTTTCCTCAAATCCTCTATAAGTTCATAGTTTAGACTGGGATTTGAATAGCATGCTGACCTATTGTTGTTTTAAATACATACAGCTTAAAAGTTGTACTGAAAAAGACAATTAAACTGAAAATTCCTGTTTCCCATCTCCTGTTCCCTTGGATGAAGGATCCTAAAAAATTGTTTATTCTCCCTCTGCGGGAGACCAATTGTGCCTTTCCCAGTACGTTCTCATGCAGTTCATTTACTCAAAGGATCAGATTTCCAGAGAGAGGGAGGAAGCTCCAGGTACATTTTTCTCAGCATTACTCCGTTTCAACATATACAATAGAAGACATCAGACTGGCACAACTGCTGCTTCCCTTACAAGGCTGACTTCCTGAATACAGCATTCTGTGTTTAGTAATATACATTTAGTGATACATGTATTGATGGTCATGTGTAGCTCTCAGCAAAACAGAAAACAGAAGTTTTCTTTCTTTCTGAGTGCTCAGAGGAAGTATGGAGAAAAAGAAAAAAGAAAAAAAGAAAAAAGAAAAAAGAAAAAAGAAAAAAGAAGAAAAAAGAAAAAAGAAAAAAGAAAAAAGAAGAAAAAAGAAAAAAGAAAAAAGAAAAAAGAAGAAAAAAGAAAAAAGAAAAAAGAAAAGTACTGTTTACTGGAAATCCACCTTCATAACCTTTATACAGTGGGTTTCTTACACAGCAGAAATGGTCAAGAGACACAGAATACCTTGCCTGCTCTAAAAAACAAAAAAAAGTTCCTCAACAAGACCCCTTGTTTGTCTGCTAGGATGCCAGCATCTCTGAGTCACACTCCTTCCTTAATTTTCTCCTTTCCACAGAACAATTTATTGGTAAATAAATATAGAGCACCTCTGTGCAATCTGCTGGCCTCCCAGACCTAGGCTTAAAGAAAATGCAAGTGGTCTGTAGTTCTACATTCTACAATATGAAATACCTCAGTCTGACTAAAGCTGTGATCCTTCTCTTGGACCATAAGACTTTTATAGTCATAAGCCTACCAATTGAAAAGATGAGGACTGTGCAATTTTCATTCTGTGATGAGACAATGGTTGTTCCATAAAAATAAAAGTGCCAACACTGTGATGGATCTGCAGCTGAGAGCACACCCTGCGTTCCATTTTAACTCCGGTTCTCTGTGCACATCCTCAGAAATATTCAATATCCCGCTCACCTTTTCCCCTTCCCCTCTCCCTTTCTGGAGTTTTTGATTAAACGTGTTCTACACTACATCTGATATTTAAATCCAATCCCTCAGTGCAGCTACACTACTATTCTATTAAAACTGTGTCTCCTAGGTACATATTGCTCCCTCTTCTACTGGAAGGATGTCATGGCTGCATTAAATCCTCTCCCTACAGCCACAACTGTTCTTAGGGCCAGCTGCTGCTGGATCTGTCATCTGGCCAGGGAACTATCAGCCCCTCAACACTGTCAGGCAAGCAGCAGCTGGTTAGAGCAAGGCCCTTGAAAGATCACCTAAAGATTAACAATCAGCCAGAACTATCCTGACCTATCCTGCCATTGCACTCCTACTTTCTTTACAGGAATACAGAGACCAAAGATGCACACTCAGATTCTGAATCATCAATGTATCATTGGTACTATCAGAGCCTTCACAGAATGAAACCAAGAGAGAAAAGGTAAAGTAACCTCCACAAGGTCACTGGTGTCCAGCAAACTGTGAGCCCAGAGGTAAGAATCCATGGCTGGACTCAATGATCTTAGGTTTTTTCCTACCTTAATGAGTCTATGATCTTTAAAAGAGGTCTCCCTGTTGGGGGCAGCAAAAGGAAAAGCCATTGATTAAATGTGACCTCACCCAAAGGAGGTATCAGCCCCAAGTCCTTGTGGCTAAATGGAAACATAAACTTTACCAAATACATCTGGACCGCTACATAACAAGAAAAGGAAATTGAGTTTCTTCTGATATACAAGATGCATTTAACAGTTTCCCTCTGCAGCTGTTAATGTCACTTTTCTGGAAGAAGCATTAACAGTACCTCTCCCATCCCAGCCATACTAACTATTTTTCCACTGCTGTGCCTGTCTCAGTTCTTGAAAACTTATCCACCTCCTTCTTGGAGCTAATGACATTTTTTCATCACTATCCAACAATAAGAGTGCAATATTTGTCACAACTTTTTGCCTACACCTCTGATACCAGCCCTGAGAATATGAAAGTAGTCCCTATGCCACTATGGCCCATACTGCTGACCCATTTTTTTCCATAACACATCTCCTGCTTCATCTATAAAAACTTCCATTTTTTTCACAGTACCACACAACCCACGTGCTGCTTTGTCTCAGAAATGGGAAGCTTTTGACATTTACTTTCCAGTATATTGTTTCCACACATTCAGTCATACAAGTGAACCAGCTAGTCTGCCAAAATATTTCGTCCCCTGCTGCTCTCCAGCACTTCTATTCATGTAACACAATTGGGCTTGGATTTATAAAAAATAGTAATTAAAAATGTATTCCAAATAGTTAGACCTGCAAAAAATATCCATTAACTAAATGTGCCATGTAACCCAAAAAACCACTTATGCACAAATACAAATTATGTTCAGTGGTCCAGTGGCCTCTCCTCCCATGTTCCCCTTTTTGCTGCTCTGCAAGAGAAAGAGGAACAAGCATGTCCAGAACTACATTGGGATAAGCAGAAGTAACTGCAATGCCTATCAATGAGTTAGGAACACACACAGCCCTCCCACAGCAGTGCAGCTCCAGAATCAATCATCAGTGAAGATTAGGGACCTAGGAACTGAGTCTTGCAACTGCCTCCTGTTACTCCAGTCTTTTACTGGAGTATGCCTGTAAAAACTGATGCCTCCTCTCTACTCTCCCTGTTAACAGGAGGCATCAGTTTCCTTTTCCTTTGGGACAAGGAATTTTGAGTCAATGTTTCATCTGTTCCAGAGGCTGTGCAGCTACAGTGTGGGGGCCCCAGCATTTATGTGTCTGCCCTGCTCGATTATGCCCTAATATCCACTTTCTAGTCAGGGGCTATGGGGAGTGAACAGCCCTGAGAATTCTGGATGGAGACTCCGACCCACCCCTTGCTATGGCCCCAGTGCCTGCAGCTCAGGTCAGAGTGCACTGCCAGCCCTGCCCTATATCAGAATCTCATGGTGGGCAGCCTGTCTCCAGCCTACCCTTGGGGCCTCTCTCTTCAACAAACCTTGGACACAGTGCTGGAGGGTTCAACTCCAGGCCTGTGTCCTGCTGCTCCCAGCTGGATGCTGGCCATGTCAGAATTGTCACTGAAGCCTGTCACCTGCCTGCCTGCCAGGGGACAGCACCCCATCCATAGGGCATGATCTGTGATGAGGTCACCCTGTCTCTCAGTTCAGACCACCACACAGAACAGCCCTGCTGGCATGAGAGAGAGGGTGTGAATGAAACAGCAGAGATTAAAGAGATGAAGAAAAATTGGCAAAAGAGAGTTTCAGCCTCCTGTGTGTTTTCTCTCCCAGGACCTGCACTTGACAGCACCTTTGAGCCAAGCATCTGTTAGTTCCTGCCTAGTCCAAGAAAACTGGAAAACTCAAATCCTGCCATAATTCAGAGGCTAATGAATCCTCTAGCATTTGCTGCTGCCAGAACTCAGGACTGCCTGCCCTCTGCAGTGTTATTTTTTCCTCTAGTGCTAGATCACCCTGGAATGGATTGTTCTGCTTAGATTAACCACAGAATTGCTCATGCTGTAAATTAAAGGTCCCTTTCTGTAGCTTTGCATTTTCTGGTCTTTGTGTCACAAATCTCCCCAGCTGTGTTGTTGATATACCTGGCACTTGGCAAATCATTTTCCTAGGAACATATTTCTATAGCTTCAGCTGTGTCCATAACTAACTTGCTGTCACAGCTTGTGTCTGTACAGCTTGTGTCTGTAATCCTTCTATGCTCTTTTGAAGCTAGCCCAGTGCTGTCAAATGGCTATCTCTCTCTTCTGATGAGCTATACAAGCAAACAGCAAGGCATTTTTAAAAACTTCTGTCCTCAAAATCTAATTCCACTATCTGGTTATAAGGCATGGTATCTAGCACAGCAATCCTGGATACCTACCCATCTGCGTAAGATATATTGAACACATCAGACCCACAGTTCCAGTGGCTGTCCCTTTCTCTTCTCATTTTTGCAAGCAGGGACATGACAAATCCTTGTCTCTCCAGCAGTAAAATGACTTTCCTGTAATAGGCAACAAAATCGAGGGTTGATTACTTTCTCTCCCACTGAAGCTTTCTCTCTTCTGGCACTGGATCTTTTTTGTTCTCTTTTTTATTTTGTCTTTGGATGGCAGTCAGGACTTCTAATAGCACAAAAAGATGAATGAAATCAATCATAACAGCTCTGCTAGCCAGAGCAGTAGCACCATACTTGACCTTTATTTCAATGAGAAAGCAGTTAAATAAATATTTTATTTTTTCCCCCAGAACTCTGCAACACAACTCTGAGCAAAACTAAATAACCTGCTCTTTCTAAAATCTCAACCATTCTATTAAACAAAAAGTGATATATGGTCTTTCAAACCACTCACTCTGGAGTACCAGACACAAACCACACAGCACCTCTTACTTTTGTACAGAACATCCTCCTGTCAGTGGGCAATCTCATTCAAGATGTTTAACAAGTGTGCTGACAGCCCCACCACACACTCTTGAGTTAATCCCTCCAAAGACTCACAGCTGGTATGGAGCAGGGTGTGTGCTCACAAACATAGCAGAATATCTTCACAGAAATATATCCTGCCTGTCAATCCATGCCAAGGAAATAGTCTAGAGACAATCTGCCCCCTGACCCTTGCTAGCTGAACTTAGCTCGTGTTTTATTTCTGATTGCATGGCGTCACGACAAGAGGTACAGTATGAAAAGATTTCCTAAGATTTCCATCATCCAGAATTATTTTCATGACATGAAAATGACAGGGCTTGTCAGCACCTCCTCCCAACCTGCACCACCTCTCTCTCTGTCACCTAAAAGCTAGTCAGAATATAACCCACAGAAATGACAACCAGCCCTCTAAAGATGTGGTCTGCAGAGCAGCCGTGATAAAAAAGCACAAGCCAAGGGGAGGAAAGAAGCTATTAAATAGCTGAGAGATGACACATTTCCTCATTAGTCCAGCAGACAGCTTATCAACGGGTATTACCTTACGTTTCAGCATTATTCGTGAGAGCAAGGAGTGGAGCTGCACAGGATAAAGGGGTGCCAGGGGATCTGCCATCACCATGGCAATGCAGGTATAGCACTCACACCTCAGCAGCCTTGGTCTCCCTTCTCTCGACAGAACCCAGCAAGATTTCTTTTTTTTTTTTCTTTCCCTAACAGATTGTGATTCAATCACCATAGAAGCAAGAGAAACTCCTCTCTTTACTCTTCAGCTGATGTTATGCCCTGAATGGCTTTTATATTGCATGAAGTACATAGGAATTAGCCACTAGCCAGAGGCATGCAGGCACCTGGACCCCTCCACCTTAAGCACTGCACTGGAGAACCCCTGTGTTTTTGTTAGGAAGTATTTGTAGGAATAATAATAACTGAAAGAGTGGATGGCTTTCCGCCGGCAAGGCTTGGCACCTCAAGTCAGTGAAGAGCCAATGGAAGTGGGTACTCCTGCCACAGGGATGACTTGGCACTACACCAGTGCACCCTGGTTCCATCTCTGAGGTCACATCAATGGCATCACAGGAGTGACTGGCTGGCTGCTTACCAGCAGCCTAGGCACTCAGTATTGTCTGGGAGAAGGCAAACTTTCTGGACTTCTTGCTGGCTCACCTGCAATATCTCCCAACAACAAACAGTTCTTTTGTTGACTGGCAAGGCTTCTTTCCCACCCCTTCTCGTGAAGAGGGTCACTGAGACCTGAAGGACTGGGGTGAAGAGGGCCTGCTTTCTGCCAAACTGAAAGTGCATTCCCTATGTGGCAAAAGACATTCCCACTAGCTATCCTGCTTTCCCCAGAAGGGAATGGACACCCATAGCCATGCAGAAGGTGACCTGTCCAAGCACCAGCCAAGCCTTGACTTCAAGCCATCATCAGCATCAGCTCCATCATTGCCCCGAGTCACACCATCATCAGCAGCACCCCTATAGTTGGAATCTGTCCTGCTAAGCACATAGCAGTGCTCCTACAAGCCTTTCCTTCTCCTGCCCATGCTCACCTAGCTGGTTACTGTCATGAGCCTTGCTGAAGTCAAAGCACGTAGCAGTCATTGGTCTTCCCTGATCCCAATAGGACAGTCACCTCCTCAAAACAAGTCTCATGCTTTTCCCAGCACAACTTGTCCTTAGTGAAGTTGTACTGCCTGGTCACTGTTATCTTGTCCTTCACATGCCTCCAAGCCATCTTCTGGCACATACTGTCCCTATTCTACCCAGAGAATGAGGGAGGGGTGATCTGTTGGTTGCTTCTGGGATCCTCTTATTTGACTATCTGAAGATGGGCCCAACACCTGCCTTTTTCAAGTGCTTTCCTTCATTGTCATGACCTGTGAGGTGACAGCCAGCAGCCCTCACAGTCATTTCCATGAATTCTGTCAGCAGCCTGGAATGCAGCTCCCTTTCATCACTCAGATTTGTGGATGCCCATTTGGCTTAGCCACTCCCTGACTGTACCTTCTGTAGGCAATGCTTCATATCAAGCATTGCTAGTAGGCTTGGCAACTGGGAGGCTTGAGTACACACCTTACTCCTGGGAATTGAGGGAAAGCATGATTCTGCAGTTTATTGATCTTGTTTCTTCCTCCTGATGACTCTCACCACCTTATATATGCTGGTGGAATGTTACCTCTCTTCTGACTTGGTCAAATACATTTCTTTCAAAGGAGGAGAGAGGATTTAATCTCCTGGGTTACAGCACATAACCCTTTGCTTCCCCTCAACTCCTTTGAAACCCACTTCAGGATATTTGCAGATGGTTTTTTTACCAGCAGTACCCCTAGCCACTCCCACAGCAGTCTTACCTGCTTGTCATGAAATTCTGATGTCTCCTTCATTACAAAAATACGTTTTCCGAATAGCACATTACAGAAATTTAATTCAAAGTCCTCCATTATTTCTGACCAGACTGCAAACAGACTAAGACATATCCTACAAAACTGCTGTCTTTAATAACTATTTCTACTAGACATTGAAACTGTTTTCTTCACCCAGTAGAAAATCATCTTTTTAACTCCCACATGCACTTCAGTGTTATTAGTTTTGCAGTTCAAAACAAGAAATGCGTTGTGTCAAGAACAAATAGAGCTTGATTTCCCTCTAGCTTGCATTCCTAATCTCTTTGGAATGATACAAACCATTCTCAATTCTAGTATCTTCTTCCTGAATATTAATAATCAGGAAAATCTCAAAGCTGGACTGCTTTTTCTAGCTGCGCTCCTCTTCCTTTGAAACAAGATAGGCATCATGTGTACAACATTTTTTCAGCTTCACCTTTATGTACATATAAATAACAGAATATAGGCAGATCAAGATGGGATTAACAACAGGGAAAAATTTCTTTTGGGCTCAGATGAATCAGACTTTTAGTAAGATACTGGAAGGTTCTTGCAACTAGAAAATTTTCAAGATCCATGTTTTTTAGGAAGAAAACCATTAATTCCACATCAGTTGCTTTGGCTCCCTTTTTGTCTTTCCATGCTGAAAGACAGGTGTGATTAAATTTTTATTCCCTAGTCACACACACAGCAGCAGTAGCCCTTCTGGAATTGTTCAACAGTACAGCCTTTACAACATTTAGAGGGGCACTGCTCTCCTGAAGTTGATTAAATAACTCCCTTAGAGGGAAACTTTGAAATCTGATGTTCCCAGAACTAAGTAACACATGTTCCCACATAACAAGAAGAAGAGTTTAAAGTGTTAAAAAAAGCAACCAAAAAATCAACCAAAAAATGCCAAATCCAAACAAATGAAAAAAAAAACAAACCACCCACAACTTCAAAGCCTAAAATTACTAATCTCTTTGTGTCCAAAACAAGCAGGCACCCAAAGATTATTTTGGGCTTATGGTACAACTTGGATAGCTTATAATTTGCTTTCTAGAAGCTCCTACTCTGATATAAAATGCACAGAAAAGTTAGAAAGATAGAGTTTCCAACACTGACTAACCCATTTACCTACCTCAGAACTTCAGGAAAACATACTCACCTTTGAGGAGAAAAATGAAAAAAACAAACAACAATTTAGAAGCCATTACTGAAAAAACCCATATATCCTCAGATTAGAGCCAAGATCTGATTTTATCTTAAAATATTCAATGGCCAACAAAAGAAAGAAAAAAAAAAGGGAACACTCACTATAATGACAAAAGAATGTATTTCATCCTTCCTATTTAACTCACCTAGCTTATGGAGGTTTTACACTAAGTTAACAGTAGTGTTGCTCTGGAGAAATTATATTTTTAAAAAAAAGTAGCAGGTAAGGAATATATGTAGTCCAAAAATAGAAATTTTTTTTCTGTCTTTGGAGAATTTTTTTCAGAAAACAACATAAAATAGGACTCTTGAGGGGTTTTTTTTTTCCATCTTTTGTGGATGATATCTTGCACATATGTAGTGTTGTAGGGGAGACTCTTATGTGAAAGGAATGGCACAGAAACTGCAACATTGGTCACTGATGCCAGTTCTACTTAGAGACCTCAGGCTGCAAAGAAGGATTCTAAAATCCCTTGCTCAGCTGACACTCAAGACAATAGGCATGTAAGAATTCTGCAAGTCTTGACAATATTTAGATGCATGAGAGTTATTTCTGCACATCCACAGAAGTATCAAAAACATTTCAAATAGACTGAGTATTTGGACTATTGTTCATGTGTTGACACAAATGAGAAATGACATATTCTTTTGCCTTAATCCTTAAGAGCTCACTCTTGTCATAAACCTCAGAACTCACTGGGTATTTCTCAACAACACTCATGTCCCACAAGATTACAGCTTTTTTTTTGAAAGGGAGTTCACAGGAAAGGTAAAGACATGAAACACTGCCATCAAAAAAAAGAGCTCTACCTTAGGAAATAGAACTCAGAAGTTCAACTCCTTCCTCATTTCTTTTCCACAATTAACTATTCAACAAGCAAAGCCTAAAAATAATTTTTCATAATACAACAGATTTAAAAAGGGTAGCTTGATCTCTCTGAAATTTAAGTGTGGAAGGAGTACTATTTAGCAGTTTCAATAAAAAGACATTACAAAACAATAAAATGCAATTCTTGGTTTTGGAGTGTGTAAAAGTAGAGCTTTTGTAATACTATTCATCTAAGTCAGTACAGCAGCTATGAATATATTTTTGCTGTTCAGACTTCTAATGAAAACTTGAAACTCCCTACACAATTTAAAATAGTCAAGAACACAAAAAACTATCCTTTCTTCACTGTAGCATCACAACTGCAAGCTCTCCTAAATGTGGGGTATAATTTAAATGCTAGTCCCTTTGAAGTACCTATATCCTCTTTCCTCCAAAAACTGATGAATTTTGACTATAATGAATTAAACCCATTTAATCTATATACTAGATATTTATATGAGGCTACTTCAGTAATTTCCAGATGGCAGTCTTTAATCATTGGAACACTAAGATTCCCTTCCTCCCCATGGTGTCAGTCTCTGTACAAAAATATAAAAAAGGCAATTATTTTAAGATACTTTAGTTTCACTTTGAAGCATGCAAAAACATTAGTTGTAAGGTAACACTAAGAGCAAAGGTGGCAGTTTCTATTCCTGGCTTTCCCTGTATCACTAACTCATATCTGACTTATTGCTAGGACTTTGCCCCAAACAAAGCACATATATCAATTTGTTTTTAACACTTCTTCCATATGCCACATACACAAACTTCTATAAAGGAGACTGCCTGATACAGCTTAAGTAAAAATTTTTTAGTTTCTCTCATTTCAGACACGCTTTTACTTGGAATCCAAAGCTTTTGTATTCAGAATGCCAAAAAAATCTAGCGGTACATATATCACTCACCTCCAAAACAGCCCATCTTTAAAAAGGGGTGTTTCCCACACTTAAAGTGAAGGCTTTTCTGATTAAACTTCAGCGATCTCTGTAATTTCAACAAACAGAGTTGGCTGTGGATATTCATTCACTCTTTCTGTGGCATTGATTACAATGGAGAATGGCCAGAACAATTTATCACAAGGTCTCAAACAAAAGCATGTCAACACATAGTTAGGTACATCACATACAGAAAGTCTTATGTTATTTAACATCAGCTTTTGCTGTTGTTTCAGGTCCTTGTTTCCTAGGCTTTTCTATGTTTATCACTGCCATGTAAAAAAAAAAAAAAAAGACTGATGAAAGGTCTAGAGAAGAGGTCACCCGAGAAGTAGCTGAGGGAGCTGGGGGTATTTAGTCTGGAGAAAAGGAGGTTCATGGGGGGCCTTATCACTCTCTACAACTGCCTGAAAGGAGGTTGTAGCCAGGTAGGTTTTGGTCCCTTCTCCAGAGCAACAAGTGGATGAAAGGAAACAACCTCAAGTTGCACCAGGGAAAGTTTAGGTTGGATATTATCAATTTCTTCATTGACAGGGTTGTCAAGCAGTGTAACTGATAGCTCAGGAAAGTGGTTGAGTTACCTTCCCTGGAAGTATTTAAAAGATGTGTAGGTGCAGTACTGAGGGACATGGTTTAGTGCTGGACTTGGTAGCGGTGAGTTCATGGCTGAACTTAATGTAGAAACTAAACGATTTTCCAACCTAAATGATTCTTTACCTCTCGCTTTCTCTCAATAAACCTAGCAGACACCTTGGAAAGAACACTACAGTAGCACCAGCAGAAGAGGGAGCTGAAGAGCAGGAGGAGGAGGGTTAGCAAAGGGGATGGACTCAGCTTCCCTAAACGCACAGGCAACCCTGCACAGCAAAACAACTCCAACAGCTGCCCAATCGAAGCAGATAAAATGGTGTTCCCTTTTTGGAAAGGCATTCATCCAGGTAAAAGGTTCAAAGAACCAAGTACCAATTCTTTCCTCCTGGAAAGGCATTCAGATTTCTGTACCAAAACACAATGAAGAGACTTTCAAATTTTTCTCACAAAACATTCAGTTCATTCTGAAGGGGAAAACATAAAAAGGGGCAAATAAATCCCATTATAAAAACTTTAGTCTCATCCTTAAAGAAAGGTCATGGCTCAACTAAACTGAGTCACATAGTAAGCCTATGTCCAAGTATCTCTTACCTTCTCTGAGCAGTATCTGTATCAATCAAGCATTTGGAAAGTCTTTACTGATTTTTAGAAGTCCAACATGAAGTTTTGTATTTTTCTTTTTTGTTTTAAACTCCTTTAAATTTGCTCTCTTATTCAATTTTCTCCATAGATACAGTAGGATTTCCTATTCTAAAACTTTCTCTAGGATACACCAGTGTAAAAGCACCAAAAATCAGATTTACCTGTTTATTAACACAGTAAAAGAACTTGTTGCTGGCCAGGAAAATGTCTCCTGTCTTCTTCACTCAGCAAAAAACCTGCAGATTCTGCAACACCAAATTATTTACCAAATGCTATTTGTCTCAGATTTTGAGAAGTGTGTTTTAAATCCCATATTCTAGAGAGCAGAATCAAGTGGGAAGGGTACCTTTCATTCAAAAATTAACCAATGGTTTTTTATGCCTTAATTTTGTGGAGATTTGGCCATGCCTTGTAGAGGAGGGGGAATTACAAACTCTTTAATTTTTCTTGATTTTATAAATGATTATTTTTTGTTCAGAAAGATAGTAGACGGCAACATGAAACTAACTATATGAATTTATTATTCACTAGCACCATTCTAGATTCATAAGTAGACAAAGGGTTAGCAGTGGCATGGGGTGCAGTGAAGCTGTCAGCCTAAGCTGTGTATCCACTGAAAATCCAGACTCTTTCCTATAATTTTGTCTAAGCATCTGAGAAGCCTTAGAGCAGATCTGCCTGCCAACTCTTACTGGAGACAAAATACCCTCAGCTACAAAGAATTCAGTTGTACTCTTCAATGCCTTGTGAAAACATTGCTCCTCAGTCTTGATGATGCACACGGAAATTAAGTCTCACCTCCATAAGGGTGTTCTCTCCATGGCAGAAATTAAACCGAAAGAAAGAAAACCAGAGTGACTCCTTCTCAATCCAATAGAAGACATCAATGCTAGGGATATTAGCAGGGATATGGAAATCTTATCTCTGCATTTCACCTCTCCTGGCCCCTCTAGTTCCAGGGGCAGCCGTGACATTAACATCTACTCAGGAACACACGTGCTGAGGTTCTTTCCTATCTCCTTGTCATGACAAAACCATCTGAATTTGTTTTCACATTTCTCACTAGAAACTACAGGAAATATGCATGCTAGAGTAAAAGCAAGCAAGGAGCCAGCAGACAGGTGCCAACATAATAAAAAATACCAGCTAAACTGGAAGTAGTCATTCATTCACGTATTTCAAGTGTAAGAGGAAAAACAGTGACAACTACAAACTCCTCATAGCAAGTGGTACTCCATCAATGCCAACAGGGAATAAAAGGTTTAGCTAAAAAATCGATGAAGACCAATATAATTATTATAACAACACAAATAAATGGCTCCATGAATAGGCACCCACTTAGTGCTTAATATTGCAATATCACATTTTTGTTGCTCTTCCATAGAAAAGCTATGTAATACTAAACAAATATTTTTTTACTGTGTGAATAACCATGCACTGAGACAGGTTGCCCAGAGAAGTTGTGGAGTCTCTCTCCCTGGAAATACTCAAGAATTGTCTGGATGGAATCCCAAGCCATGTGCTCTAAGATGGCCCTGCTTAAGCAGGGAGGTTGTACCAGATGATCCACTATGGTCCCTTCCAACCTGGCCCATTCTGTGATTCTGTGATTTTCATTATTTCACCATAAAATTTTTTTAAAAAGTCATTAAATTAAAAGCCTGCACCACTAGTGAAATCAGAGTGAACTGCGATGACTGAAAACATATTCTCTCCATCCTTTTCAGCTGTTTTTTGTCTACAGCAGATTCCTGCCATGACTTCTTAGCCAAGGGAAGGTCTCATGAGACTGATTTGTCCTCATCTATAAGTAAAACCAGCCAGCTTGATGCTGACTGTGCTCAATCGTGAGCCTCCAGTTGCAGCTCAGATTATAACATCAGCAAACCCAGATGGCACCCAGATGCTGCTCTCCACCCAGCCCAGCCTGCTTTCTCTTCCTCCCTGGTAAACTTTATTTCCTTCTCAGGCAGGCAGGCAGGGAGGCACAGCCTTGCAGAGCTCCAATCAGCCAGTATGGTCTGAGTTACCCAACCAGAAGCCCAGTTCCCATGGGCAGAAACCCCTGTGAGCCCAACCTGGGAATGAATGTCTGATCTCAGCCTTGAACAGTTTCAGCCCTTGAAGAGGCCCTTGGAGTCAGAGTAGGTTTCATGGGATGGCTGGCAGGAGCTGGTGGCTTGCTAGTACAGAAAGGACCAGTCCTATTCCCACCTTATCTTCCCCCCCCACCTTATCCTACATGGGACAAGGTCTGACAATTAATCTTTTCACTATGGGGTTAAAAGAGCTCAGTGAACAACTTCAAAACTACCAAAACACAGCGAGTTTTCTGCCAGCTGGCAGGGAAGCATGCAGCCAAGAGCTGGGAAGACCAGGTATCAGGTTGATCTCTTTTAGTGACTAGTAAGCCAGCCTAGCCCCACTTAGCATGGTATCCTATGTCTTGAGGTGAATTGTTGTGCATAAAATACAATTTATTGCCACAACAATAAGAAGCAACAGAGCATGAGAAGTTCTGAATCCACGGAAGAGCTGCTTTTATCTGTACTACCCAGAGGCTCAGTAAGGCTCAGCCTTCCTCGTGCTCTTTCCCATCCTCTGGAGCCACTGGAAACTCCTCTCTCAGAGGGCCTGCCCCTCTGCCTAACATTTTCTGCAGAGTGCCAGGTTTTTGAAACTCTCCAAAACATCTGAGCTTCCCTCAGTTACAGACAGGACAGCCAAGCTATCCTGGGGAATATTTGCCATTCTCAGTCCATTGACGACTAATTCTGTCATTGCTGTTTGTCAGAAGATGTGAATTTCAGGATGAGTAAGTGCTATCCTGAATGTATTATCTTCTGGCAAAATTATTAGCCAATTAATATTATGTGCAGCAAACAAAAACTTGTTCAGCACATGGTGTTTATAAATTACTCTCTGCAACTACAAATCTGTCACACTAACAAATCAGTTAATTAAGTCATTTAGTGATCAGAGCCAGGAACTCAGATCAGAGACTGCTGAATACTTATGTAATCAGCAATTCAGTTGCTGCACAATAGTTCAAAACATATAATTTTGCACCTTGGCAAAACTCAACATTCCAATCTATGAAAAGGATGCCTTTCTTGCTTTGCAAACATCCTGCACATTTAAATTAGCCTTTTGAATAAGAACACCTAAACATCGAGAGTTCCTCCTAGACACAGTTCAGCAGGTTTTATCTTTTAAACACGAGTAAGAGACATTTTTCAAGAGTTGATATAACTCTCCTGCACAGCTCTGACCTGGTAAAATGCCATACATTTTCCATATGCTAATTATTCTTTTGTAAGGCCATTTGATGGAAACAAACCTGTTTTTCAAGTAAATGGATAACATTCCCACACATGTGGAAGGTAATAGTATAAATTTTAGGCTATATAATCTGAATTTGCTATCAGGATCATGCTGAAATTGCTCAGTAGTAAAAAAAAAAAAACACCAAATCCCCCACAAAACTTGGAGTTTTATCTCCTGATGACATAATAAAGTAGGTAATGCTGCAGAAGGGAACAGGCCTAACTGCCAGAAATTTTAAGCAGCCCCAAATGAATGTGTTTCTGTTCGTGGTCAGTACCATGCAGCATATCTGAGAGCGAGAGGAAGGGAAGTGATACCAGTGGCCTTGCAGCAATTGGAGGTGGTGATGGGATGGTGATGAATAATAATCATTAGTATGACAGAACAGATGTTGCAGGCTTGTGGCTTCACTTCTGCATCTTCCCTTTGCAGACAAGGAATGACGTGCATGCGAGGCTGTGAAAGAGCAGAGATGCATGGGAGGTTTGGCAGCCTTCTTGTCTTCCCCTCACGTGCACACCCAGGTGTAGGTCAGTCCCAATATTTGTTAAGAGAAATTCATGCCACAGGGGCTGTGATGTGGCCCAGTGTTAGCTTTCTGCCCAGCAGAGGCACTGCATTCCCACAGAGAACTGAGGAACACTGGATTTCACAGCTAGGGCATGGCCCGAAAACTACAATCTGCACTGACAAGATCACAGGAAACAGCTTTGCCGGATTTGTGCAATAACCACCTCCCATGAGGAAGTGTTCAGCCAAGCTCTCCAAGTGGGGAAAATGGAGGAGGTGGAGTGATAAGATAGCTAATATAACTTCTTACAAGTGTTGCTGTTTACACCTTTATACAGCTACCACTGTCTGGAGGGGAAAATCACACTGTTTATGTTCACACATCTAACTTAGGTGGTTGAGTGATAAATCTAGACTTTCTGGCCAAGGAAACCAGATTCAGAATAGGCCTGGTTGTTTTGGCATGTAATCACAACTGACAAACCAATAAGAGAAGAAACCGGGTGTACAATTTTTCAGCAGTGCAAAGCTTTAAATCTTCAGAGAAATAACACTCCAACACCTACTTTATTCCACATTACACCTCTGACTTCCTGTCCTGGTTACACCACCTTTCTTCAGAGGCACTGTTTCTTCTGCCTCTGCTTTTACCATCCCAGTCAGCTGGTCCATTTTCAGTTCATTTTCAGCTCCCTATGTATTTTGGGCTTAAATTTCTGGGTGGTCCAGTGACATCTAGGACCCAAAGGGTCTTTGTGAGGAATAAAGAGGAACATCCAGAAGGTGGAGAATGTACCTTGTGGCAGAGGCAGTGATGTAAATTATGATTCACTTACAGGAAAATGAGTTATCAGCAAAGGGGGCTTCACTGAACTACACAGACCTCTCCAGTTTCACTGGTGGGATGACCAAAACTCCTACTTCAGGCATCTAAGCAGGATGACTTAGTTTAGAAAGTGTTGCTAAGATCTGCCAGCATATCTCCCTGTCAGAGGAGGCTGTCTTATCTCATCTAATTTATTAATGTTACTCAAATTTGATTAAATAACCTATGAAAATATCTCTTGGAGAGCATCCCACTGAACTATACATCACAGCTGGAGATTCTCTGCATCTCACGGGGTGATTGACACATTCCCAGCCTTTCTGTGACAAGAAACTTAGATTATATTCTTGTTCTCTAGAAACAAACTTTATCCCTCACTATACCTATATTCTTTCACTTAAAAGCAGAACTTTTTTCTCATCTCATTCTTCTATGGAAACTGCTTTCCCATTCTTTTGTGAAGAACCCTGCTATGACTCTAGTGATATGGTTAGTTATCCACATTAAAGAAGACCAAGTAATTGTGTATAACTGGACAGAGAATTCACTGTTCCCACAATCAAGGAGTATTGAATCTTAGAAATTTAAAATGTATTTATTTTCTGGTTGCTGCTCTGAAGTGAGGAGTAAATACCCCTTCTCGCAGAGGCACAGACAGCTACTGCAGCCATACCTGAATGACTGTGATCTTGCAAAGTGTCCCCCCATTTTGATCCTCTTGATGCCCCTATCAAAAGCCCTAAAAAAAAGGTATGAGGCACATCAGAAAATGTGTGCACAACTCTTGTCCCAGCAGTCATCAATGTTCAGGGCTAGCAGCTGCACTTGGGAAGTGATCCTGGTTTAAACATTCCAAGTGAGATCAATATCCTCTCTGAAACAGACATCAAGCAATTCCTGAGCTCTTAGGGTATGTGTGCTGCTTTTGAGTTTAGGCCACAACACTGGGTAGCTGACAAATATTATGTGAAACAGTCTTCATCCCACACTCTTCAGCATTAATTCTGTAGAAGCCTTTGCAGTTTCTATGGGAGATGGCACGTCCACCCCTGCTCTGCTCACCCTCGGGTGGTCTCCCACTTCACTCCACAGAGGATTCCACCTCCACTTACTGCTGTTATTTATTCATCCCCAGTGGAAAGTGAGGGGGACTTCACTCCCACCTGAGACAGAAACAAACAGGCCCAGCAACATTCAGCATGATAAAGAATTCTGCTCCCTTTTTCCAGTCCAGAATTCATACAGTTGAAGATGACCAGAATGCAGCTGCACTGTTCTACATTCATCTAATCCCTGTTTATGAAGGAAAATAGGCATGGAAAGAAAGATTTCCCTGGAGAAGACATCACATATAGCGCCCCATAGTCCTGCACAGTGTTCATATTTACTTTTTGTACTATACCTAGAATGTTTATATGCTAAAATCATCTAACAGAACAATCTACTGACTGTTCTCTCCATCAGACAATTAACTTATGTTCCTGGGATCACAATGAGAGCTGGGAAGTAAGAAGGACTTTGAGACAGCTTTCAGAAATTTTCCTCTGTGGTTTGATGTCCGGGCTGTGACTCTCTCTGTGTTTAGCCAGGTGAAGATCTGGCTCTTCCTAAAGCTGTAGCTGAAGAAATAACCAAGAGCACTTCTGCTATCCAAGCCAAAAATTCAAAACCATTTCATTCCTATTTACTGCTGCATGTGAGCTGGCCACCATCACACAGGGAAGCAGAGTAACCAATTAGCCGAATTCTCAACCTCTTCCTGATATGTGCACCAACGCTCAAACCCTTAGGAGTTGTAAACTACATTTGCACTTCACATAACCTTGAAACCCAGAATGCAGGCAATGTGAAGACAAAGCTGATTATTTAGAAGAAAGAAGTATAGCAAGAATTTTCTCTTCCACAGCTGCAAATGGTCACACAGGTGCTTCCAGAAGTCTAGACCTATGCAACCGAATTCTCAATACACCCAGCTCTGTACCACTTCAAATGATACTCTGAAACCCCTAATTTTGTTCCAAAGCACATTGGTATACCTGGAATTCTCTCCACTCTTTCAGTTTATTTGGAGTTACTAGCTGTTTATTCTGATATACTCTTATACTGGACAGGTAAGCAAACAGGATTTCATTATGGTAACCCTGTACAAAATCCATCCTTGCTATTTTCCTCAGAAGTTAGATTTGTGGTTACGTTTTCTGTACTCATAAATATTAATAACAGGATTTCAATTTTTTTCCCAACCACATCTCTTATTTTGTTATGCTACTTGTATTTACAAGGTGATTTCTCACTTGGAGGAGCAGATCAGAAAAATTCCTTGCATCCAAAGAATCATTTGGTAGTTAGAAAACTCTATCAGTGACCACAACAAAAGATTCTTACATTACTAATAGGTTTTAGGGGAGAAAAGTGGTAATAACTTTAAATTATTACAAATTAAATAGGAAGATAATTTAACTTGATCAGATTAAGCAACTCATTGTTAAAAAAAATCCAAACAAAAACCTTTAAAAAAGGCCACAATATAATAAAAGGAATAATCAGGGAACCCACAGGAAGATAGTAATAGATGGAAGACGCATTTTGTTCCTTCCTAATTTTCCTCTGTAAGTTCTAAATGTTAATGAAGCTACTAGAAGGATTGCTGCCACCCTTAAATTCATTACTCTTGGAGAGAGAAAAGGAAGTGGAATTGAATGACAGTCAGTGCATTTTGAATGGCATCATCACAACAGTAACACAACACAACAAATGTTCCCTGCAAACTACTGCTGCTATAAGATTATAAATCCTGGAGCTACTCTGATTAAAACCAGATGAATAGGAGTTGAAATTACAGAATACTTGTACTCTACATTCAGCTCAATCAAGTCACACTGGAATGACAGAATAGGACCACAGACAAAATGCTGTTTTCACAGCCTGTCAGAGAGAGGGAAACTTTTCAATTTCTTTCTCTGCTCTAAGTCTCAGCCCTCAGCACACATCTGCTGGAACTCAGTCTAATAAGCACTGCTCTACTTGGAACAGCAGCACCATACTTCAGACATACAGGCAAACAGGTAGTTCCACAACAGGCCACAAAGTATTTTAAACCATCAATATTTTCTTTTATTGGTTAATACATTTTCAAATAACAAAAGATGGCAAGTCAGAATTGCATGTATTTGCCAGTCAGTTAAGTCCTGTCCATGTACTGCTGCAAAAACAGTTTTTCCCATCTGAAAACATAATTCCTGCTACAGTTTTACACTTTTACTTCACTCCCGTTTCTTTTTTTTCTTTTAATTTTACTCCTCAATTTTAATTCACAGTTTTAGTGACATGAACTGTTTCTATCCAGAATCATTGCAATGCTTTCCTTGAGAAACCTAGAAATCAGCTTTTTCATTCAAATTTTTTGCAGGGAAAACAACTGTCTTTGCAATTAGCTCTGCTGATAGCTGAGAGAGTAAAATATTGATTAAACTTCTCAACACAATGAACATCTCCATTTCATGCAGCTATCTTAGATTATAACTACTCCTTCTGAGATGCACAAATATTGGTCCAATATACAGACATTTACATTGTCACAAAGTCAATCATTGCTTTCAACAGGCTTTAGAGGAAATTTTCAAATGTGTAAAAACTATAGCACATCTTCCTATTTTTCTCAAGGATAAGAATGAGAACCCATGCATAAGAAAAACCTAAGGCTGTAGAGAAATGGATCCATACTAACATTTATCAAAATATTCTCATTTATCTTGGAAGGAGGCCATTGCTTTATATCTGTTTAAATTAAGACAATACTTCTTGAAGATGCAAAATTCACAAATTTTATATTAAGGTAGTTATATAAGATGCTACATTTTTCACAGGGTTGTACGTGCCTCTGTTCACTCAATCTGCTTCCTGACCCACCCATGAAATCCTCACGGTTCTTTTTAGGACCAGTTTCAGAATCAAAATGAAAAGATGCAAATCATATTTCTCTCAGTACAGACGTCTTTCCTCAAAATCATCTGTACAATGTAAATCTTAGGAAAAAAATTTCCATAATGGAAGAAACATTTACACATCTTGAAATTTAAGGTCCATTTGTTAGGAGTAACATGTAATGTATGAGTTGCTTTTATTTTTTTCCTTTTCCAGCTGCACGCGAATTTGTCATGGACTCTACTCATGTCTGCTGGTGTCAGCACACAGTTCCAGACCAAGCCTTATCATCTGACATAATCAACTTAGAACGTATCTCTTACACACTATTATCTCTCAGGCTTGATGAAGTTCTGCTATCATTACCCATCTTATTTCATGAGAAATGGAAATTATTGTAGCAATCATTTCTGTGGATCTTGTATTCACTCAAAAACTTTTCATTTCTTAAATTTGGAGATGGTGAAATAATAATTTAGTATTGGGTTTATTTTTTCTCAGCTAGGTTTTCAAAACCTGCCAGGCTTAGCAAGGAAAAATACCAAGCAATATTTCACCCTTTTGGACGAGGTTAGAATGAAAAGCTTACACCAAGCTGATTCACATTCAGAAAACCAACCACAGAAGTTACTGCATACTCCTTTTTTCCAAGTTATATTCTATTCATCAGTGCTAGAAACCCTGACTCCATTTCCTATTGAGGTTGTTTCAAGTATAGGAAATTTTCTTTCCAATAAGGTCAATGCAGAAATATATAATGAAATCACAAAATAATATAGGTGGGAAGGAGGTCATTCAGTTCAACCTGTTGCTCAAAGCAGGACCAGCTTTGAGATCAGGCAAAGCTACTTAGAGATCTCTCTGCTCAGGTCTTGGCAACATCACAGGGTAGAGACTACACAAGCTCTCTGGGTATTCTGGTCCACTGTTAATCATCATTATGATGAAAAAACAATTCCGTCTATCCAGTTGTACTCTCTCACATTTCAAATTATTTCTCTCACCTCTCAACTTCTGATCTTGCCCAGCTATGAAGAGACAGGACCCATTTTCTCAATGATCTCCTCAAAGGTTTTTGAGGAAGGCTACTGTTAGATTTCTCCAAAGCCCTCTTCTTCAGGCTAAACTCACCAGTTCATTGAGCCTTTCCTCAAGGGCATATCCTCCAGCCCCCTGACTATCTGATGATCTTCTGCTAGGTTTACTCCACTTTGTGCTTTGTTTGTGCTAAATGGCCCCAAACTGAATACTGGTGCTGTAGATGTGGACTGACAAGAGCTCAGTAAAGAGGGAATAAACCATTCCTTCAGTTTTCTGGCTGTGCTCCTCTGTGGTGGGGCATCTTCCCTAATTCCTTCCCCTCCCTCTCGAAACTGCTCTTTGATCTGAGAAATGCTTATTAGACCTCAGCCTTGATGAATTACACTTGGGCTGCGCTCCTCTTGAGCCTCTCAGAAACACTGACAATTCCCAGGGAACTAGTGCTGTCTAACAAGCTCCTGTTTGTTAAAAATCAGCTTTGGTAACTTATTTTTCTCACCTCAGTAACAACCCATGTGGAACATTTTTGTTAATGAACTTGCAAATAAAGTTATGGACACAAATTGCAGCCCTGATGGAAAATTACTATGATTAAAGCTCACTTTAATCCTGTGACCCTATAAACAATGGTCCAAAATGAGATCCTTTGAAGTTCCCCTGGACCACCATGGGCTGCAACCAGCAACCTTCCCCTGAGCTGGACCCCTCTTTGAGCCAGTGCACTCCCAAGTTTACTATACTTAAAAGATTTCCAAACATTGATGATGGATCCTGGGCTGATACCCCTCACTCCTTGAGACTCAATCCTTCATACATTGAGAAGATGCAAAGGCATCAAAAATGAGTATTTCACTGAATTTAAGGGAAGTTTTTCACAGGCACCTAGTATGGATTCTTCATGTCTCTGTATAGGCAAGCGTGCAAATATTATAGCAAATGTACTGGGAATGCTGCTCTCCCAGATTCTGAAGAACTTTAGATTTGTAAGTTACTGTTGTAGTATTGTAAATTCTGTTTGAATCCTTTGCTAAATTGCTTAACTTGTTATAGATTAAGTTTAAGCTAAGTTTAAATTAAATTAAATACAGTTGGGTGTAAACTCTTGATCAAGTCAGGGCTCAGTTTAGCAGACACGAGTCTACTCTGAACCTTGTGACTCAACAGGACATTCCTCCATATTCCTTTTTATCATCCTTTCCTATCTTTTATCTTCCCCCAGCCCCCAAATAGATAGTTTGGGGTTTATTTTTGTTTGGATTGATTGGTTTTGGATTTTTTTTTTTTTTTTGCTTTTTCTTGGTGTGCTATAACTATCTAGTAAGTAGTAGAGTCAACCTTACCAATGAACTTTCTTTTGCATTTATATTAAACTTGGTTTTGCCCATAACTTTGCAGGTGATTCTATAAGTGACCTTAAAACACTAATGCTCAACATCCTGTTACTACAGTCCCAGAAGTTGTTTGCCTTCTGGCTGCCAGGGCACTCCACTGACTCATATTTAGTTTGCTAACTACAAC
Organism: Petroica traversi; assembly: GCA_025920805.1. NCBI lineage: Eukaryota > Metazoa > Chordata > Aves > Passeriformes > Petroicidae > Petroica > Petroica traversi. The sequence continues at coordinate 4,190,476 of JAHLSL010000056.1, forward strand.
TCCAGTTCCTTCACACAGAACTTCGAGCCTCTGCTATTGCAGAAGGTTCTTCCTTTCCAAGAGCAGAACTTTGAATTTGTTTTTGTTGAATTTTTGAGGACGGCACCAACCTGTTCCTCCAACTTTCCTAGGTTCTTCTGAATGGCAGACCTATGATCAATCATCTCAGCTCTTTTCAAATTAAATGTCAAGTGCTAAATTCATGGCAGAACGTTGTTACTGCCTTTAGGTCAGTAACTGGAAATTAATTAGTTACTGATCTTAAGAATGTTGCCTTCTCAAAGACAGTACCTTCCTGCTCTGGAAGTGACCTTAAACACAGGAAAATGTGCTAAATTTTTAAAAGGCAGCAACTCCTAGATAAGGCAAAAAATAAATTGCAAAATCATTTGCTGAAATAACATCCAGGCCTCTTAATTCTTGTTCATTTTGGTAATTATGCTATGTTTGGCAGAGAAGAATTGATGCTTGCAGACTCAGCAGTTGCTGCTGGCAAAAATACACAACACAAGGCACAGAGAATTTTTGTTTCTGCTAGAGAAATGCTACTCACCTTTCCAGTGTTCAGCCAAACAAAATGTTGCTGGAACATACCATTCCTTCACTTTGCCAATAACAGAGGGCTGATAGCAAAAAATACGTCCAATTTTGTTTTCCTTTAGGAGTATCTGTTCAGTAATAAAACCTAGACCCATACTGAGGACAGAAAAATCTCCTTGAACTAGAATACACAGAGGCAATGCCTTCTGCCAAAAGAAGCAATTAGGGAAATGATATAGTGAAAGATAAACATGAAGCAACCCCAGGAGATTCCACCTCATTTTAACAATTTTCCTTTACTTTTTTATTGTGCTACAGAAGCATTATATTTAACTAGTGGCATCTTACCATGTCTATCACTTTTCTTTTTTCCCTTTGTAACATCACAAAGGGTTTTACAAAGCAATATACAAAACAGACATCACCTCTTAATGCACAGAACCCCCACTTGAAACAGCAACAGTACATCCACCTAAAGTTAATCCACAAAGGACATTGCAAACAATCCTCTTTCTGAACTCAAACCATCTTATCTTTTCCATAGCAGCACAAGAGCTGCAATTGCCAAGCAAGTTGCGACTGTGTCTTGCACAGATTTTTTTTCTTTATTTCCCCTAGGTATTTTTCTGCAAGTGAAGGACTATTTCACAGACAGGTTAATAATCTGGAACCTAGCTGGCCTGTTTCTTCCAGATACTCCACATAATACATTTTGTGCCTCTTTCTTCTCCTGTCCTTTGTCTGTTTGGGATAAAGATGTTGTGTGACAGTCTCATATGTGCAGGTCACATACAAACAATAAGGCTTTTTATTGGCAGCTGTTTTGCAAACCAAATTACCCATGAAATTCTATTCCTCCTGAGACCTGAGATCCTCCACCAGTTCTGACACAAAAATGCATTAGCCCTCCTGAAATTACAGTACTCATGAAAGAAAAGAAAAAAAGCAAGCTACTTTTTGCTTAGTCATTCCAAGCTACAGATTAGGGAAGTGGCAAAAAGTATAGGGTCCATCAGTCACATTATTGTCAACAAACCAACACTGTTTGGATTCCTTTCTCTCCTAAGACACAAGGAAACTGCAGCAATGGTATCTGCAAAGTACAGGCAGAATAGGACACCTCCAATTTCTCCTTCTCTTCCCCCAGGAATAAAACAAAACCAGAAGCTCAGACAGTGCAATTCTTCAGTCTTTCAGAGAAGACGCGTTCAGTCACCTGCTTGGTACAGTAATAACCTTAAACTTCCTCTTTGAAAAGTGTCTTTCCAAAATGAGCTAAAATACAAAGTAGCATACTCCTATCCAATCCGTTCCAGTCATGTCCATCACACTCCCCCTTTAAAAGAAAACAAAAACAAACAAACCCCACACACAAACAAAACCCACAAACAAAACCCCAAAAGCCAATGTTGTAAGACCTTAGGGCCTTTTCTGGCTGCCAGCACAAGTAAACACAAATATAAAATTCTTATCTGAATGCAATGAAAAATAAAACAGGCCTTTAAAAAGTGCTTTGAGGTTACCTCAGAGGGTATAATGGCTGCAATTTTTGCTGGAATAGCATTTTTCTTATATGGACCAAAGATTAGGAAATATTAACATAGACAGACTGTCAAAGAGACTGTCAGTTTAGTATCACAAGCAAATTTACGTATTTTGATTCTATGGTTGTTGTGTGATCCCTGCCCACAACTTGAACAAAACTGCAACTCCGTGCGCTTTTCTCACTTGTATGACAAATTTTAAAAAGTCCTTCAAGTATATGTTGCATTTATATGCTAAAAGTCCAGTCATAGTACTCAGCTGCTGGCAATATGAAATTCATGCTATTCTCAGAACTGGTGCACAGTAAAACATTACAGGAAGAGACTAGGTCAGAAAATGTATTTGCATTGAACACTTATGTCTCTTTGAGAAATGTTGCTGAAAAGATACACAAATCTCTGAGATCATCAGTGCTGTCTACAAGTCAAAATTCCTGTTGTGGCAGTATTTCAATCACAGAAAAGGCTCAGACTTTGCCTAAGAAAGATGGCACCCTGCCTTACATCAGCTCCAGTCCAGGGACTTGTGTTGAATGACATTTTCAGTGGCCAACCCTGTCAAACACTACAGTGAGTCAGCAAGGTGCAAAGATGAAAACCTACTGTAACAGTATGATATTAGATGCATTTGCTAGAAAACTTCTCTAATGAGTACTGTGCTGAAATGATAAAACAGAACTGAGGGACATGTTGAAGATGAAAAAGGACCCAAAGGTAAGGAGAGAGAAGAGGTGCAGCAATGTGAAGACAGCTATGAGACTGAGTCGTAGTCACAGGTGAAGATAACGAATACAAAGAAGGCTTTGTTCCCACACTGAACACCAGACAGCACGAGATGTGAGCCAGATCTGTGTGTCTTGACTTTACCTCAGCAGCTGGCATCTGTGTCAGGGGAAATACATATGAATCTATGGATATTGATTACTTCACATATAGGAGAAGAGGTCAAAATGTTGAGGACAGTGAAGGGATGAGCAGGTGACTGTTTGGTTCAGTCAGTTGTGAGTTGCTAACCAGAGAAGGAAAAGTGCAACTGTTGGAGTGTAATTAACATTGGTGGGATAACATAACTGACATCCCAGCTGCCCGTGACCAGGTCTGAGTGACACCAACATGTCATCTCCTGGTGTCACAAATATTACAGAAAGACAAAGAATGAGGCTACCAGGGATTAAGAGAGACAAGCAGGCATAAGCATACAGACACTCCTAGAACCCAGTATCAGCAAAGACTGAGGCTGGCCACTGTGAAGCTTGACCACTGCTGGAGGCAGAGAGATCTAGGGGAAAGGGAGGAAATCCCACAGCTGTCACTACTGAGAAGTAGTGAGGAAAGGCTAGAATATGGCAATTTTAGTACTCACAATTATGTTGGAAAGTGGCAATGCCTGCCACCTAGTGATTCTAAGCCAAAGATACCACAGACTTTTGAACATTTTGTAGGAATGAGTTTTAGAACGGCTGCTTTTTGGGTTGTTCACAGCAGGCAGCTACTGACATAACTATGTGACCTTTCTTTGCATTCATTGGCCAGAAGCAGGCACTTCTCTCCATGGATTTTAAAAAGGCAGTCCCAGTGACCAGTTAGAAGCTAGAGTAGGAAGTTAGAACAAAAAAATTGCTAAAATTTACATACATTTGGGTGACTTTAAGATAAGAGGGCTAACATTCCCACTCCACAATATAGGATCATAGAAGATCCTGTGTTTGAAGAGACCCACAATGATCATCAAAGTCCAACTCTTGGCCTTGTAAAGGACCACACCATGTGCCTGAGAGCATTGTCTAAATGCTCTTGGAACTCTGTCAGTCTTGGTGCTGTGACCAGTCCACTGGGCAGTCTGTTCCAGTGTGCAAACACCCTCTGGTGAAGCATCTTTTCCTAATATCCAACCTAAACTTCCCCTGACAAAGCTTCAGGCCATTTCCTTGGGTCTTGTCACTGGACACCACAGAGAAAAATCAGTGCTTGCCCCTCCTCTTCCTCCCACATAAGGTAGACTTCAATGAGGTCTCCCCTTAGTCTCCCCTTCTCCAGGCTAAACAGACCAAGAGATCTCACCCACTCCTCATACACCTTCCCTTCCAGACCCTTCACCATTGTTGCTGCCCTCCTTTAGATGCTCTCTAATTGTTTCATACTTTTCTTATATTGTGGCACCCAAAACTGCCCCCATCACTCGAGGTGAGGCCACCCCAGTGCAGAGCAGAGCAGGACAATCCCCTCCCTTGCCAATGGCTGGTGATGCTGTGACTGATGCCCACCAGGACACACTTGTCCTTCTTGACTGCCAGGGCACTGCTGGCTCATGGTCAGCTTGCTATTTCAGAGCCCCCAGGTCCTTTTCCATAGTGTTGTTCTCCAGCATCTTGTTCCCCAGTCTGCCACACTGTAGATCCAGGTGAGAAATAAGGAACTTACTTGCAAGATGCAAAGGTTTGCATGCATGTCAGAAATTAAGCTACTAGGGAGCCAAGAAGAGTCATCAGGGTGTTCAGACAAAATTGAGACACTCACTGTAGAAACGCATGATGTGTGGGTCTTGTAAACTTCCTGCAATTGTTCCCCTCTGTGTTCTGGCAAGAAGAAAAAAGTATTTATTAAGAAAACAAAAAAGAAAAAAAATTTTCTCTGAGGAAAAAATTCTTCAGAAGCCTCAAGTACTGGCTGAGTTTTGAAGCCAAAGGAAATGTAGCATTACATTGGATAATTGATTTGTAGATACACACTCATGAAGAGTTTTATTGTGACCTGTGTGAGCATATCTTTACCTCTCGAGGATTTTCTTTTTGTAAGTCTTTTCAAAAGTGCATTTTTTTATGTCTGCAAATGTATAGTGCTCTAAAAGAAGAAGCAAAGTATTCAGCTAGTACTTATTTATCACATGGTCATGGGGGAGTTCATAATGATATTAAAAAACCCCCTCAAAATATAGGAAGTTGGGATGTCTGTTTTAAGTTTTAAATAGCCAAATAGTTAGCAAAATAGTTGTCATAGTAATAATTAATATCTGCACTTAACATAGCTGTGCAATAATTAATCTTCCCAGCAATATCTTGATGGACAGCATTCCTACTGGAGGGTTTTCCCAAGCACTACATGAAAGAGAATTTTTGAAAGCTCAGTTAATGCAGTGGAAGCCCTGGAAGCAACATATGCTTAATTTGGTAAAACACTGTCATTTTTTAATCAACCTGCTAGAATTTAATTGTTTCAACCTATGCTACAGTGATCGACACTACCTCAGGTTAAAGTAAAAATATTTTGGCTTAAATATTCTATGTACTACACTACACAAGACTGTCCCCATGAGTGATAACTTGCCAGACTGCTTAGGAATTCTATTGGATCTCCTCATTTTGAAGCCAGAAACACATATAGGAAATACAACAATTATGAGCTTATTTCACTGATTCATGCACAAATATTAACAAAACATGCACAGTGATGTTTGAATTTGCTTTACCTAATCATATTCCTATCACAATTAGGGATTTAGAAACAAGATAGTCAAAACAATTAGAGAACCCTTATTTGTTAAATATACTTTGCTAAAAACTTTTAAATTTAATTTTCAAATCATCGGATGTCCAATGTCATAAACTGGGGTTTGGAAAGAGATTCCATACATGAAGAGAAGAGCCCCAAATATTAACTGATTCTTCAGTCAAACAATCAAGCTTTTTTCAAATTGTTATGGTTTAGAAATCACTCGTCTCTCTTAATTGAAATCAAATAACTGATGAGACACTGCTACTGGTAACTAAAGCATCTGATCCTGTGACAAAGAATCACTGAAACAATTACGTGATAGACCTAATATGTAGCAACATTACCATGGTCCACTGTAAATGATAACATGGCTAGCCAAACCTAATACTTCATTGTTACTTACTACAAGCCTTTTTATTGTCTTGAAACCAGGAATTTGAGAAGGAATTCCACTGAAAGCTCTGAAAACAGCATCACAACACAGAGTATTGAGGGAACTGGTGAAGGAACTTGCCAAAGCAATCCCAGCAGTCTATCAGCATTCTTGGCTAACTGGTGAAGTTCCAGCACCCTGGAAATTGACAAATATAACATCCATTAGCAAGAAGGCTCAGAAGATGATCTGGGGAGCTACAGGCCTGTCAGCCTAACCTTGGTTCTGGGCAATGTTATGGAAAACATCATCCTGAGTGGCATTGTAGGGCACATGCAGGACAAGCAGGGCATCAGCCAGCATGGATTTATGAAAGGCAAGTGCTGCTTTACTGACCTGATTTCCTTCTATGATAAGGTGACCCATTTGGAAGATGAGGTGAGGCCTGTGGTCTGTCTGGATTTTAGTAAAGCATCTTATACTGTCACCCATAGCATCCTCCTAGGAAAACTGGCTGCTTGCAAGTCAGATGGGAGTTCTTTTCGATGCATAAAAAACTAGTTGGATGGGCCAGGCCCAGAGAGTTGCAATGAATGGTACTACATCCTGTTGGTAGACAGTCTCCAGCTGTGCTTCCCACGTCTCCAGCTGTGTTTCCCAGGATTCAGTTTTTCTCCCAGTCCTATTTAACATCTTTATTGATAGTCTGGATATAGGGTTTGAGCGTACCTCAGTAAATTTGCAGACAACACTAAGTTGGTTGAAAGTGTTGATCTGCTCAAGGATAGGAAGCCTGTGGAGAGAGACCTGGACAGATTTGATCATTGTGCTGAGGACAGCTCCATGAGGTTCAATAAAGCAAAGTCCTTGGTCCTGCACTTACATTACCACAAGCCCATGCAATGCTGCAGAGGGAGGACTGGTCTGAGAGCTGTTCAGCAGAAAGGGACCTGGGGGTGTTTGTTAACAGCCATCTGAACATGAGCCAGCGTGTGACCCACTGGCCAAAAAGGCCAGGGGCATCCTGGTCTGTATCAGTAACAGCGTGGCCAGCAGTACCAGGGAAGAGACCATCCCTGTACTCAGCACTGGTGAGGCTGCATGTCGAGTGCTGCCTTCAGTTCTGGGCCCCTCACTTTAAAAAGGACATTGAGGAGCAGGGGCAAGGGCCATAAGGCTCAGGAAGGGACTAGAAGATGTTTTGTGGGAACAGCTGAGGGATCTCACTTTGTTTAGTCTCAGAAGAGGAGAAGCAGGGGACACCTCTACAACTCCCTGAAATGAGGTTGCAGTGAGGTGGGCGGGTCTCTTCTACTGTCACTGCAGTGAGAGGACAAGAGGAAATTACCTTAAGCTGAGACCAGAGATTCAGATTAGATATTAGAAAAATATTTTCACAATTCACATGGTCTGACATCGGAATATGTTGCCAAGCGGTGGAGTCACCATCCCTGGAAGTGTTTAAAAGGCATCTTGATCTGGCATAGGTGATGTGGTTTAGGGGTTACAGTGACAGTGCTGGGGTGGATGGTTGGACTTCAATGGTGTTAAAGGTCTCTTCCAACCCTGACAATTCTATGATTATCTATGATTATGCACTGTAACTCTAAAAGAACTAGAAGCAAATAAAACATTCTGTTCTTGCACAAGAAGAGCATTTTCCTTCAGGGTGATATGACTGCATTAGAAACAAATGAAAATATTTAAATAATTCTTATTAATAACTTGGATGATCATATAAGACAGATGAATCAGAGAAAATTCTGTGACACCTGCCTAACCAAATCAAAGAATTTCAAGTGTTCAAGAGATTTAAAAATATGAATAAATTTACTTTTGTTTAGTAGATAGTAGATATTCCTTTCCTGAATGGCCTTACTCTTACTTGAGGAAAGTAAGAGGAAATGAGTCTCTGCTAAAGAAAAAGGATTAAAATTGTTGATTTGCTTGTACCTAGTGAATGAAATTTTGTTCTTGTGATTCCATAAACTAGATGCTCAGACCTGACCATTTTTGGGTCAGCAAGTTCTAAACAAAACAAAACAAAACACATCAGTCACAAAAACTTGGCCTTCTTCATGACAAATTATATTATCTTTGTTTATAAGAGGCATTTTTCTCCCAAAAGATCACTACAAGGATTTCCTACTTTGTCTTAAAAAGACACTCTTTTTTACCTAAAAGCTTGGGTTTTGGTGTGGGGTTTTGTTTGTTGTTTTTAATGGTTTTGTTTATTTGCTTTTTAAGGTTACTGATTTTCAAGTAAAAGACAGAATATAGTTAGTCCATCACTAACTTCTGCATTGTGCTTCCTATAGAGAGTATGTACTGAAAAGTGTGGTTGGCAGCAGTTCTACTACTTCCAAGCCAAATTCTCTCAAAACCAGGAGAAACACCAATACATAATTTCCTTCAGCAGCTACTCTTCCATGCCCTTTTCCAGTCATCATCATCTTTCTCCCAAACCATCTGTTTTCTCTTCTTTGCTCTACTTGTGAATTTTCCACCTCCCTTAGAGCTAAACATACCTCTAAAGCCTCCAGCCCACAGCTTCACATTCCATCTTTTTCTCCCTATCTACACAACCCCAAGTCTCTCAGACCAGATCAGGCTTGAAGAACAAATTCTCACCATCCCTATTTACCAGTGGTGCCAACAAATCATCCTTTTCTGCACACTCCATGACTCTGCTTCTTCAAGTTCCTCCCTCACGCTCCAGCTCTTACCATTTCTTGATGTATGATGTTAATAAATGCTGTTCTTTGACTTCTGTAGACAAGCACTCAAATGGCCACCAGTGTCTTGCCATATCTCTAATACTGCTGGTTATCAAAATGTTGATAGTTACAGCCTTCTTCAGATCCTCTGCTCCACTACAAATACCTTCACTTACACAGCAATTATAAACTGCTCAAAATCACAGAATTACAAACTGACCAATTTGTTTTCCTTCTCTCTTAATTCGATAAAACAAGGAGAGAGGACTTAAAACTCCGTAGAAAAGTTTGTAGTCCCCCCATGTTCTACAACTGGCACCATTGCTGCTGAGATGATTTAACGAGTTAGGTCACACAGCTAAGGCAACCATATTGCCAAATTATCTGCATTTTACCACTCTGCACAGTACAATTTCCTTAAATTCTGTGGTCACAAACTCACTTCTACCTATTTTCTTGTGGTACTTCACATTCGCACCAGCAACTCCAGGAGCACTCAGGGGACTCATAAATGAAAAGTGAACAGTGAAAGTAAACTACACTGTGAACAAGAACAGTAAGACTGACAGAGACTGCTCATTTTAGTACTAACATGACTTGTAGGATGAGCAGCTTCAGAAGAAAATATAATTTTATGCCATGGAAATCTACACAAGGTGTTTGCACACTGAAACACACCTAACAAGTTTTAAAGAGGTTTGCTAAGTGTTGATTATACGGCCTAGAAATTCCAGTTACGCTATTAACCTGTTTATGAAGTCATTCATTCTGTGCTTAAAATGTTCTCACTGCAGCTTTTATTAGCCTTTAGAGCATGCTTTCCACTTCTCCTTTTTAAGAGGACCACAGGGTGACTCAGAAAGCTTTTTGCAATCCTATTGGCCCATAAGTCCATTCTGATCTAATCAATTCAGCTGTAAGTACAAGGTTGTTTCACTGTACAATCCCTGAAAGTATCTAGCTCACCAAACACTGAGAATTCATGGTTCCAGCTTTTGAATAGTTACTGAATCTAAAACTGAGTGATTAAAGTATTATGGAAACAGCAAAAACAATTTCAAATAAAATAACTATAATGAAGATATATATAATTGCTGCAGGACTGGAAGATGACAATTCGCAGTTCTCATATCAACTCTTCTCCTAATTCTTTCCTGATCTTTAAGAACTGAGGGAAGACTTCTAGCAATTTTTGACAGAAAAATAAATGCAAATCAGCTTCTTTATCTTCTTACTTCCCAGAATCATAACATTTGTGAGGAAAGGGAACTGTCATTTGAAAATGTGCATATTTTTGGGCTTTAAAACTCACTTGAGCCGGCAGCATGCCTCTGACCAGGCTATAATCCCTCTTTCTTACAGTGAATTTAGACAAAAACCCAACTTTCCCTTCTTCCTGAAATACACTTATGCTGTATTCCCAAGTTTCAATGAAATCTGGTTTCCCAGATGCATACTCACTGCCTCAAATAAGGGCTCTACATCCCATTAACTTATTTGGTGCTGACAAACATCTTCTGAAAAGGGTATGCCACCAACACTATAGGGCATAGCCACATTCAGGTTCAAAGCCTGGTCTTAAGGTTAGCCTAAACACGATCTCGTAGGAAGGAAGGTCTCCATTTTTTTTTTCTTTGCAAAACCTATTGTAGGATGACAGGTTACGAAGCTCACTTCTGATACGGTTTGGAAGTGGCATCAATAGTACCCATATAACTCTCAGAGACTGCCTGCAGCTGAATGAATCAATGCTTGTCAGTTGCTTGGCTGGGAGGTACTTTCCATACCCTTTTCTAAATTTTATGTTGATGTGTTTTTCTAAGGTTGTGAGGAAAATTATACTTCCCTTTAAAACAGCATGAATCATACACTAGAAGAAGAATCTGCAATATGCTTGTTCATATTCAATTAAATAATTTTGCTAGGCAAGAAAGGAAGGGAAATTACATGGGAAAGATACAAGTATATGCAATCAAACAGTTAAAAACCAGATTATATTGCACTAGAGAAAGAGTATTGGGCTTAAGATACTGATAATTGGTCAAACTGTAGAAATCAGAGCCAAATTCCATCAAACACCCTTCTCATTCTACAACAGCATTAAATCCTCTCTAAATTCTCCCATGGATTCATTGCATTGTACCAATCAGCTGCCTAATCCACATGCAGATTTCTATTTCCACAACACACTATGCTCAGCAATTAGGCAAGCTTTTAACAAGAATGACTTTTTCATTTTACTTAAGAGACATGAGGTTTTTCACATCTTGTAAGGCTCAAAATCACCACTGTTAAGGAGAGTGATCCACTGCATTCAAACACTCCCCCTCAAGAGACACAGTTTATTAACACTACCCAAAAAGCTCTCTGATCCCCACAGGTCTATGGCACATTGCAGTCCCTAATCCCAGCCTTCAGTGAAACCATGGATATTTATGACTTTTATGTGAATTAAGTCAAGCCCCGTATCCCATAAGAGCTACGTCATGATATGATATATCCACTGCCAATTTATATTATCAGTTTCATAGCCTGGGTCTCTGCAGAACCTTACTCTTCACTGAGCTGCTTTAAAAATGAGCAGATTTTATAAATCATAAGGAATAGATGTAGAGCACTAAGCCGCAAGCAGAAAATAAATGAATACACAAAAATTTGGTCTGAATTGGGTTTTGCCTCATTAGCTGATCACTCCAACAGCATTCCTATTTGAAAGCATTTCCAGTTATGCAATTGAAACATCCTGAAAGTCATCCAGTTTGCATGAATAAAAGTATCTGAACTAATCGAAACATGCAGCTCCCCTCTCAGGCTGATTTTTAGGTCTTTGGCTCTGTGTATTAAAGGTGAAGTTGATAAATTGGGCTGAAAAACAATTTGTATATTCAGTGACCTCCTACAGACAGATTCTCTAAACGTGAATATGATCAGCTGCATTTTACATTCTTGACTTCTGAGACCTACAGAAACAGTCTTCTCCCTTGCCAGCTGTAACAACCAAATGAAACAAAACCAATTGCAATTGCATCCCAAATTCACACACTGTTAAAGAAAGGAGCACTTCTTTGATATCTGTTCATAAAAAAAATACTGCATTACAGGCTAGACTTGGACAAAAGGAACAACAAAAAAGATTGTTTTATTAAATGACTGTCACAAACCTCCTGGGACTTCTGAGCTAATTAGACAGTTTGGAATTTGTGACCAAAGCATGATGGGAAATGGAAGCTGTGGAAAATTCAGATATGGCTCTTCTACAAGTAATCACCAGCTTTATCAGTGTGGGCTCTGAGCACTCTGAGTGTCCATTTGTGATTGGCCACTTCTTCAGTCCACATATCTTTCCAACTGTTTGAACCAGCATCCTAACAAATGTCTGAAAATGAAAATATCCTCTACTCAGATATCAGCTCTTGACTTAAATAACTTCATTTCCCATGAAAAATTGTTCAAATGTTTAGTTACGATCCCTGTCAAAAAATAAATTCCTGAACCACATCATAGAACAACTTAAGCATTTAAAAAAGAATATATTTTTCTTTCTTTCTTTCTTTCTTTTTTCTTTAATATATTTATTGGTTTCAGACACTGGTCTGATGTGAGCATTGAATTAAACAGTGTCTTTTGGTAGCTTGCTGTTTGAGTCAAACACTTTATAAAATAGCAACAAGGTTGCTCTATTAAGATCCTCAAACTGTGCCTGGGAGCAATGCAGGTGAGAGGCAGCAAACTGTGACAGTCCCCATCCTAACAGGGAAAGCAGGCAAGAGGAGGCAAGACAAGAGATACCCTTTTAGGAGAGTTTTTTTGACAAATAAACATACCATTGCCTTTCTCTTCCAAGAGACCATATAGACCATTAGTCCCTTAGAGGGGAGCGAAGTAGGAGACTCACCCAGCCTGCCACACTTCAGGGCTCAGGGTGAAAGCAGGACTCTAGTTAAGTTCTGTAAAATGTATAACATTATGAAAAATACTTATAGAAAACATCTACTTAATATTAATTGCATCAAAAGGTTATTTCATGAAAATATTCATACGCCTGAGTAATATAACAGAGGCCTTTTATTTTTTTTTAATTTATTTTATTTTTTTTTAATCTGGTCATGTTTTTCTCTTTCTTCCTTAAGAAATCTAGGTTCAGAACATCAGATTACTACCAGGAATCTAGAATAAAGCAAATGCCTTTTCTGTGCCCAAACAAAATGCTGCACTAGAGCAAGATCTGTATGTTGTAAAAAGCCCACTTCTAAATTCAAGATCAATTGATGATTTCAGTTAATAACTCAGTTAAAACTGATTGTTCATGCACGCACCTAACATTCAGAATCAAATATCTCTCAAATGACCTCAGAATGTCTAAAGTTAGAAAATCTGCGTTTTTCTTCCTCTAGAGTAAGTGTAGAGTTCACAAGAAAAAACTTTAAAAATATGCTAAAACTTTGTATCAATAAAATTTAAAAAGGAAAGATAAAAGGACAAGAAAGTAACAAAATTCAATTATTTAAGAAAAACCATTCACAAACTCATGTACTTCAAAGGCTAATGAAAGATATGTTTGGCTTTATTAAATGAAATCAAAGTAATTTTGTCGTGAGCAACTTGAAAGGTTGAATGTTACAAAGCACAAGCAGAATAAGATCATCAAGGTTAAAGTATTTTATGCTGTGAAATAAAGCTATAAACTACATTGACATGAGCCTCCATTCCTCCTTCACAGTCTCAGTAATCACAGAATAATTATATGAAGAAACATTTATGTCAGTCCTCATTTCTTTAGCCACTTGAAATAAAATTAGTAACGACTGGAGAGGGGGAAAACTGCTCATGCATAAAAAAATAAAGGAGAGGCTAAAGAATAATTTTTATTATGGTGATGTTGGCAGCAGGTATGCAATATTTCAGAGCTCTATGTTAATCACCTATTCACAGACAGAAGAAAAAATAGAAGATTTAATACTGAAGCCTCAAAAAGTAAAAAAAAGTTTGCATGTGTTTGCAAATCAGGACTGTCAATGAGACCAGCCAGAGAAGCCAGCTGATGCAACCATAGACACAGCCCCTAAAAATCAGGGGGCAAAATAGTTCCACTTTGTCTTGGTAACACAAGTGCACATTTTTGTGAAAATACCTTCTATAAGAAACCGATCAGTTATTTAAACCCAGGCACTTCCTTCTCCTGCAATTGACAGGATGCAAGAGAGTTTGAATCTCCCATGTCAACTGAGATGCATTCTTTTAATGGACAACTGGAAGGTACTCAAATTATTGAGGAAAAGACTGCAGAAGAACTTACGTAAAACTGCATTTTAAATCTATTTTATGGAGACTTCTAAATGATAAATAACAGAACAACAGTTAATTCTTTCACAGAGTGAAAAAAGAAGAATTAATCACCTGGGCTGAAACAAATTATTCTCTACCAGAATAGCATACTTCTGGCACATTACCCAAATGCAGAAACATGCCTGCCAGGTGCTTATTAGAGTTATTCATTTTAATGGAATTGCACATAAGAATGATCACTAAATGTATCTTTTATCTGATTAATCCCTACAACACCTTTTGCCATGGCTCTTTATTAGAAACAGTAGTGTAAATTGCCAAACAACAATGCTTGGGGAAAAAAGTAACAAATAAGCCACAATTAAAAACAAAGCAAAACAACTGAATTAGATGGCCAGCAGATGAGAAGAGGCTTCCAGTGAGTCTTGAAGATCTCTGTTGCCCAAGCCCTGATGGGCTGCCCAGGTACTCCAATTTTCTAAGTAGGAAACCTTGTAAAGAAGACATAGTGCAACAATGCATATAAAGGGTCTGATTCTGATTTCACACCTACATAGCATCTAGAGTAACTCTCCTGAATGCTGTGGAGCATTGCATGTAGAATTCTTCTCTTTCTCAGTGTAATGGTGGGCCATTCCAAGATTATGGTTCTCCAAAGGAATTCTTCAGCCTCAGCCAAAGCTTGTGAGCCATGTCCCCACAACTTCCTTCAAAAAGGAAGCATCACAATCTTCATGGATGAGTTTCCTGCAACATCATCATCTTCCTCTGAACACTTTCCTGAGGCTCAACAAGTGCTTGAAAGCAAAATGCTCAACTGATGTGCAGATCAGTGTGTTGGCTCTCCTTGCCTTTTCTTTTTTAAAATTCTTTGAAGGAAAACCTAACAAATTCATGCATAAAGCTACAATTGATATATTTCTCTCATCAAAAGTAATTGGAAAGCCAGAATTTCATCTTTGACATATTTGTTGTTTTATATACGAGTGTGAGGTGCCTTTTACAAATTCTTCTAGACAGGGCCTAATATGTAATGCAGTCATACAAATTTCTAGCATAATTCTACCTGAAGATTTGGGTAGAACTAGATGTTAAATTCGTATTTCAATCCTATCACCTTGTTTGGTTGAACTGAATGATCTTGACAGCTTTCTGCATATTTAATTTCTTGAGCTCCAGTTCTTCAGAGAAGAATAAAAATTGTAAGGGACTCATTCCTCACCTGTGCTCACACCTTACCACCAGCATAAGTACATGATATGTTTATATTTCAAGTGCAGGAGTAAGCCTGCCTTAATATTTTAAACCAGCCAGAGAGCTGTGGGGTGCAGTGGGGTGCAATCTGAGAAGGATGCTCAGTCCTGTCAATCACCCAAAAGCACTCAGTCCTGTTAAACCCTATACATTTGACTCAGGCATAGAGCTCTGCATTCTGCTGCTGCTGATAGAAGTGGGATGCATTCATTATTACACAAAGAGCAAACTCAAAGGTAGACAATTTTTGGCAATTAATTTCTGCATGTGTGCCACTACATCTCATCAGACAAAAGCGAAAAACAGCCTCTAAAATACATTCATAAAGCAATTGCCAACTCTGTGTGTTCATGAAACACTGTTTTTAATGTTTACTTGCATAGCTGGAGTAACCATTGATTTTTCATGGAATACAGTAATTACATTCTACCCAAAAGTTTTAATGTTGAACATCTTAATTATTTACAACATAATGTGTTTAATGGTGCAGAGTATTACTTACTTTGGGTAATATATCTCAAACATTATGATACATCAAGCCAGGCAATAAAATTATTATGCAGAGAGAGACAGCGTTACACTTATCCTTCATTGCTGATGTCCCTACTTGTCTTCTAAGCCTGTGAGTAATTCCTCTCTTTAATTTACTCAGCTGCCTGGAGGGTTTTCTAGAAAACTTTTTGATGATCTCAAACTTAACTGAATATGAAATGGAAAGTACATGCCATTCAATTTAGGTTTAACAGTTTATTATTGAGATGCTGGTCCTTTGATGGACCATCTTGCATTAGCAAACACCTAAAATATTTAAGCCTTCTGGCTAAAAACCGAAATAAAAATTATAGATTCCACTAATGATGGTCTAGCAATTTCCTTTCTCCTTTGGTAATTTATACTTGTCTTTCCCCTTTGGTAATATCAATTTGTAGGCAGTATTGTAAAAAAAAAAAGAAAAAAGATTTATTTCTAGTTAACATATAAGACATCTCTATATCTCTATATCATGTGTTCCTACAACAACAAGGTGTTATTGTACAGAGAGACCCCAAAAAATATTAGAATACTCAAACAAAAACATATTTAAGATTGGAGTTTGGGCTCCAAACTCAAAGGGACAATGTCTTCTAGAAGTGCAATTTTTAAAACAAAAAATTTTTATAACGTCAAGGATTTAAATGTAGCCTTTCTAATAGAATGCCCTAACAATCCAAAAATTTCATGTTCTGAAAAAAAAAAATAGTGACCTGAGGCTAACTCTCTGCGTAGGACACCTTTTCCCTCCTCACCTAACCTGTACCACCCTGCACTCTGTCTCATTCTGCTCCAGTATTTCTGAGGCAGTTAGCACTCCCCAAAATGAGAGGTGTGTGCATGCATGGTGGTTGCAGCATGCCAAAAACATGAAGTATGTGCTTGCATGTGCTTGGATATGAAGGAAGAATTTGCTGAACCAAACTTATCCCAGCTGTCCAAAGGTGCCGGTCCTTACTGGAAGACATGGAAGCCACAGTGACAGAATATAGTGCCTACAGGAGGCTGAAGGGAATAAGATCATCTCACAACAGGAAAGAAAATAAGGGGTAATTTAAAGTATATTATATATATTTTATAGATAGATATAAAAATGTATTTTGTATAGAACAATTATAAAAAGAGTGGAAAAGAAAGAAAGAAGTTCCTTATCTGAAATGAAACGTTTCCCTGATCATGCTCACAGGTTATGCAATTTATATACTTCAACTTCCCATGGGCTGTATTAACACAATCATGATTTTAGTCCTAAAAATCAAAGGAAGGAAAACTCTTCAAAGAGAGGAAAAATACTTGATATACTATCAGCTCTCTGGAAGCCCTGACTGGCCTTCTTGAGTGTTTTAAGTCTAGCCATACTTAGCCCCTCTCCAAAATCAGAACATGTAATTCCTGAAGGGTTTCACTGTTTCTGGAGAAGTAAAGGTATTAGATGATCACAGCAGGAAACTAGATCAGGAAACTAGATGTTCTGTAATAAGCATTAAATGGAAGAAACAACAGATACATCGCCTACTGTGTTTAAGTCAACACCAAAAAACACTCCTGCATTCACTTAAAAATACCCCTTTAAAATGGGAAGTAGTATAAAACGTTGACAGATTTTCTCTGGGGTTTACTATAGACTGATGGTATTAACTCCCTTCTCTCTTGTTTTTAAAAGAAGTAGAAGCTGCAAAGTTATGCAAGCAAAATCATGTTAAAATACTGTCCAGGGGACGGATGTAACTGGAGACCCAAAGTGACAGCAGCACTGTTCTTCAATCCAAAATAAAAATAGAATAGGGTACTTGTGTGAGCAGTAGTGGTGAAGTATCTAATTCTTGTTAGTGGAGGTTACTTCTTTCCACAGCATCAGTGGGCTCCAGGTTGGGTTTGGGACAGAAAAATTATGACAGGATGGACAGTGATTGTCTGTGTACACTTCTGCGTGTGCATGCGTGAAAAGGAGAGGCATGGGCATGTGCAAACTCACACACTTCCTAAATCTCACAGGAGCTCCCAAGGGGCTCAGACAATCAGCGATCCCAACTTGCTCAACAGATTTATCTTTCTGCTTCCTTCTTGATGCAAAGGGAAGGAAACAAGATCATGCCTTTCCTACCTTCCTCTACATTGTGATATCCCAGCACCAAGCACTGCTGGGGGCAAGGGCAGAGGGCAGCACAGAGCAGGGTTAGATGAACAGACAGTGGGGACAGCATTGCCTGCTGCAGGACTGAGAGAACTGCCTTGGGCTTAGCACTTGAAGTGCAGAGTGAAAGTGCTTGGAAACACTAACTGTTGCTAGCCAAAACTGAAATTCGGCTATTTGACTAGAAAGACTTAAAGCACTCCCACCTTAAATTGATATTGGTATAGGAAAAAGACAAGAAAGTAGGTTTGTTGGCGGGAGGGAAGCAATATCAGGTGGGGGTATTGTCTTTTCAAGACAAGTAACAAATTCTGAGGGAAAATTAAAAAGCCTTGAAAGGGATAGATAAAATACAAGACCTCCGAATCAAAAGGAGAACCACAAAGCCAGGAAAGACTGCCAGGAAAAAAAATTCAATTATACTTGCCTTTCATAGAGTTTCTAATTTCTAAGGATCTGTGTGGAAGCAAAGCATGAAGCACTCTGATCTCAGATGTATAAATTCATGCTCTGATAATAAAACACCTCTGAAAAGAAAAGAGAGGACAATTTCAAAAAAAGTTTAAAGGGAAATAATTATACCTTACTGCAAGGTATGCTAAATAGGACCTCTAAAAGCAGACCTGGATTGGCATGGTTAGATCTGCCCCCTTCCAAAGTGAGATGTGGCATTGGAGATATAAAGATACAAAAGACACTGAGTGCAGTTGGAAACATCATAAGGTGGAAAAGGAAATTTCCCTACACTGTATAGCACAGTGTGAAGACTGTTAAGCTAACTGTAAATCTGCCATATACTCAGTGTTCCAGATCAGAATGACTCTACTGGGCATTCACTGCCCTGACTCCTTCCCCACTCACCCCTGCACACATTAATGTCAATATCTTCACTTAGCTGGTTGAGACCTCAAACTCCACAATGCTGCCATAAAAACAATTACAAAGCTTGGCTAAGAGCAGTATTTTACCAGAGGCAGTAGAAAACACTAGTACACGTCAGATTTGGGGCAGGCTTGTTAACTCCATGCTGTTTCTTCCTAGCTGCAAGGCTGCAATTCCATGCCAATAAAGAAAGACTAATCACTTTTTTATTTTTTCATTAAGCATGTGTTTTAGTTACTTAGGAGGACACTGAACCTACCCTGAGCAGTAACACTGCTAAGGCATCACAGCTAACTTTCTTCTCTCCCTCACAGAAGGAAAGCTGACAGCACCTTCCAAGAACTTCTGTGAGGAAAACTCATTCTCTGGTTCTCTAGCTCTGACAAAAATTTGTTGAAATCTCTTCTTTTTTTTTTTCCTAGGAATATGTCTTCTAGGAATGAGTTTGGGTGCTGAACAAGTTAACAATTAAGAAATGACTTTTTAATGACAGTAAATACATGCTGTCCGCAGGTATTTCTGGGTTTTAATAATTTTTTCATTGTATCAGTGACAGAAACCTTGCTCTCACTGGCTGAAGTCTTCAATCATTCTCCATCCACATCCATCTACCCAACAGAACTCCTGAATTTTCCTTGGGGTGCAAAAGTGATTGCATTTTCTTTGTGCCTTTGTGGGGCAGACAAGAATTTAAAAGGTTTAAGCAAAGTTACAAGAGAAAACGTAATAGTTTTTGGAACTTTTAAAACAATTTACCTTTCATGCTTCATTCTGAGCTCAGCTCAGAGACTACCCTTTCACAGTCAATCTGTCCCAGCCATCTCTCAATACACTGCAAACAAGATTAAGCTTTTGTTAGTGTCTCAAAGTCAATCAGGGTCATCTGCAGCTGGCAAGGATTGAAGGTGTTTTCTAACTTGCTCCTTATCCTTTGACGATAAGGATCACTCCTTTTCAACTACATTCCAAATTGGGGAAAATATTTTTCTCTCAAACTTTGGAGGCTTCTTCCTTGCCTTTAGAGCCATTGACTTTGAAATATATTTTGTCTGTGCAGCCTAACTTTGAAATATTTTCAGTCTTTTAGTTAAAAGAATTCAGCAATGCATTCAGCTCTTTTATAGCTATTTTAACACATACATCTATCCAGCTCTCAACTTTAAGGAGATTGCTTCCATTTCTTGATATTTTATTAATTTCACTCATATTTCTGTTTCTTTGTTGTTTTTTTTTTTCTTAGGTTGGTTGGGTTTTTTATTGTAAAGGACTGTGGTTTTTCTTTTGGATCTAGAGCTCATCCACTGTGTTTGGTACATTCCTTGAGAAGAATTGTTATAGAGACAGGCTCATAAAGGAGATAACTGAAGCCTGCAAAGATAATGGTTTGCATTTCAAAGTGATGTTCTGCTGAAAAATATTTACTCCCCTTCTCCTAACAAATGTTCCAGGAATGAGGGTGTTCATTGCACAAGCACGTCACCATCTGTCAAGCCTTGAGAGGTCAGACAAAATGCTGATCACTCCTGTGCACCTCTGAGCACTAGCTAGAGACACCTTTCATCACACACACTTGTGCCATTGTGGCTTTTGTTCACTGCTCAGTCCCTCAGCTTATTTGCAGCTCTGTCAACACTTGGTCCAGGGACAGTGAGATGCTACCTCACCAAACTGAAGATGGAACATATCACCTAGCATAACATCGAGCTCAAAGCTGGCCAGCTAAATCACTCATGTCCAAGCTGCAAGTTATCTTGAAGTTTCCTCTTGCTGACCCTTCATGCATGAACGTTAGTGAAGTGATCATCCCACACCAAAGTGTAGGGACTTCCACACTGGCATCAGGACAGAAAGGTTCAATAAAAGAAATGAAGTTTTCATCTAGTCCTTCATGAGGGAAAAAAACTTAGGTGATTAAATGCCTGATAAGAGACCTGGTGTGCTCTCTGACCCTGCTAGGAGCTGCTCACTTGAAACTCTCTGTCTCAATCTATCGGCTTCAGTTGGCCATAAAGTACAGAAAAAGCTTTCAGTGTATGAAGTTAAATATTTTTACTGTGATATTGCAACCTTGAGCTGAGGGCTCAGCTGCTAGATGTAAAAAGCAAGAAAGAACCAAAGAAGCATGACAGCAGAAAAACCTTCTGTTTGCAAGAAAAAAAGTATGTTAATGTTTATATCTTGGAAAAGAGTGACTGTTGGGTTTTTCTTTTCTGCTCATACACTGAAATTCTAATCTTTGAGAAGATGAAAGCCTTAAAAATGAACTCCTGCGTGGCTTGTGAGGGCATTTATCCATTTGGATACAACAAAAACGAAACATAAAATATACTCACCTTAAGTATACCCCAGTCTCCTTTCATGTGCAGTCTTAACACAATATAATTAACATAACTCATCACAGACACTCAGAACATGTGGGGTGAAATCCACTTAAAACCAGGACCATAAATACATTAATGAAGTTCTGTGCCTGCTCAAGTGGCTTTGAATGGCAGCAATTAAAGTTTAAATGTATAACCATGCTTTATCCCACAACAAACCACCAAGCCAGATTTGACTCTTTTTGTCTCTTTCTTAGGGCTAACTTCTGAATTCAAATTGATTTTAACAGGACTGTGGGGTACAGATGAGCAAAAATGCATAAGCCTTCAGTGTTACAGATAGATTTAGCAGTAACCTTACTGCTAACAAACAGATAGGCATTGGTGTGCTAGGCCTGATCAGGTGCTAAGTAGTGAAAGAATGCTGTTTGTACCTTCCCATGTCTCATAAGTTTCCTGAAGTTTGTGTATCTGTTATCTTCTTCCTCTTCAAGCTTCCGTTTCCTCTGCCATTTTCAGCCATAAATTTTGCAACATCACATCTCAAGTTGTAGTAAGTGAAGCAACATATATAGATAAAATATATCTATGCACACCCACACACAAGCATGCATAAACACAAGAAGTACATAAAGCTGTACAGGAATAAACTATATTTTAAATGAGCACGTACCAGAGGTTATATCTGGCATTCTCCCTTTTGTCACGCTCTTTTCACTCCACCTCCTGGAGATTTCTTCATTCTGTGATTCTTTTCTGAGCATATGCATATAAATAGAATGTGTATATAGAATTAAACAGCAAGGTATTTGCATCACGTAGGAAAACTCATTCTGTTCAGGAGCACAAACTCTCTGCTTGCAGTTCTGCTTTTATGCAAAACAAAGCCTCTGCATCTCGTGCACTCTTGCCAGATCAGATCTTCCAGAGACTAATTCTGAATGCTGGCAGTAAGATTTGTCAGGTTTTGCAATGTAAGGAAACTGCTGACAGAACTGGCTGAATTACGGCACTGCCGCTTCAGATCTCTGTTACTCCCTCCAAGGTCAGCTGTCCACTTGGAAAGAATGAAAAGACCCAAACAAGCTCAGAGCCAGGCTTGAGCTTTCTCTCCTCCACTCATGCCAGTGAGACAGTAAGATTATTACATATACAAGGGGAAATACAAAGAAGAAAGACAGAAGATCTGAGAAGACATTTCAGAACAGAGATGTTACGAAATGAAGAAAACAACTAGTGTGAATTTTAGCATGTGGTTACTTTAGCTGGCATTTTTTCCAGTTGCAGCAAGCAATTGGACCTGGTCTTCAACCAGCTCCGCAAGAGCAGAAGTCATTTGCAGACATCCTTCTGATGAACCTGGAAGCACACTGATTCCCATTAAGAGAATGTACTCCAGAAGTCCACTGCTTTGGGCATCTATTGCTATCACCAAGTTTTAGATCATCTAGTTCAAGGGGAGTCCATGGGTATGATCCTCCTTCATCTGGAATCTGAAATAATTAAAATGACAGCCTCAAATATTGACAGAGAGTGTTGCCTAGAAGAAATTTGATTAACTGCTCAGGGACATCCATCTTTACTCATTACTTGCTGAAATTGCCCTGTCAGTCAGAGCAGCACAAGCTTTTCGTGTGGAGGATTCCGAAAAATTAGACTGAGCTTCAACCAAGGGACTTTGTCTGCTCAATTTACACTTAATATTATTTGCAAATCACTTCCTTCAAGAGACAAAACTACTGTCAGAAAAGAGTATGATGACAAGTTGCCAAATCTTTTTAATTCTCTTAATCACTTCAGCAGGAAATAGGAATCTTGAGATATCTTGATGCTGTTTCACAGCTAAAAAATGTTGCTAATCAAAAATAAAACAAAAGATAACTCCAAACCAACCAAAAAACCCAAACCTAAACAAAAAACATGTAAACCAAAACTCTCCTTATCTGTCACCTTTGATAGAAAGAGTTATACCAAACATTAATACCACTAAGAGGTTGTCTAGCCTCAGCATTTAATCATACCTGCCATAACATAAAGAATTGAAACATTCTGGAACCAAATCCTTGGAGCAAATTAATTTCTTCTATGATTCTTCTGTGTGGAATATAATTAATATAATAAAATCATTCCTATAATATAATAAAACAGCCTTCACAACTACAGCGTTTAAAAAACTTAAAAAGGAAGGAAAAAAGAAAAAATAAAGGTAGAGACAAAAATCTTTTTTTATCTTCTCTTTTGCACAGTTTCTTGAGCATGTGATTGGACTAAGCCACTGCCTTTGCTAATTGTTTTGTGCAATATCCATTGTCTGCAGAGCTGATGAACATAGCCCAGCCCCTCCACAGGAGAGTACTACTAATGCACTCCTTTGCACAATTCCCAGAGCACAGGAAATGTCACACATTATATGTAGACCTTTTATTTGAGCTTCTCAAAGCTAGCAGGGGTGGTCGGATTAAGGTTTTGGAGAGAGTTTCAGCAGTTGTTCTTTTTTAATCTCTGGAAGTTCCTGTTTAAATTCTCTGTGTCTGGCTACAGACACCTGCAAGGACAGTGCTGTGAGGCAGAACTGGGTCTCGCTGCTGTACACACAGGCACAGCTGGAGATGACTTTCCAAAATGCACTTCTGTAAAAGCCATCCATGATCCATGAACCCATGACAAGCAGAAAATTTATCTAAGTGGTTCTCTGCTCTGTGCCTCATAGCATGCTGCAGATGCACTCT
Source organism: Petroica traversi (assembly GCA_025920805.1). Lineage (NCBI taxonomy): Eukaryota > Metazoa > Chordata > Aves > Passeriformes > Petroicidae > Petroica > Petroica traversi. The sequence continues at coordinate 4,214,279 of JAHLSL010000056.1, forward strand.
GACTGTGGCTCCAAGCACTCTAGACAGCACTGTTTAAGACATCAGAAACTTTTTTAGGCTGGTTGGTTACTAATGAAACCAGTAGCAGAGTTTCAGTGATGTCATATAATAATATTTTAGGAGGTTTCCCAAAATATTAATAAAAAGAGCAGTCAAAGTGAAGACTGCGTCTGCTTTGGGTATACTAATACACAATGCAGCCTGCATAAGAGCATTCAAAAATAGCAGAAAGACATTTTTTACAATAAAAGATAAACTTTAAAAAATATTAAATCTAGATAATTCTTTGCTTGACTTCCTTTGGATAGGTCTAAGTGCTTAAAATATCAAATGAGCCTAATTTTTAATGATGATTTTACAGAGAATAATCAAATACTGCCTGACATTTAGGATTCTGTTCTCTCAGAAATGAATCCTAAATGAGCACTTTAAAATATTTAAAGGCTTACTTTCTCCCTTGACATTGCCTCTTTGCACAAAGACATGAGACAAATAGATACTGAAGAACAAATAAGGCTTTGAAAAGTTGCAAACCCCACCCTGCTACTACACTCCTGTAACATTCACAAAATGTCAAAAAGATCTTGCCTCCCAGTGTTATACTGCTGCCTTTGAAGAAAATAAATGTTAGTTCAAGGATGTTGTTTGAAAGAGAACATAGTCTGTTATTTTTGGTTTCTCCATTAGTAAAATAGTTACTTGCTGTGAAAATCTACCTGACAGATATTTACAAAACATAAAAACACACCTTTTTTATCAAGCTCTAAGTTCATAATAGTTTGGGATGCTCCACCACCCACCCCATTCCCTTGCTCCTACAAAGTGAATCAGAATGTGAACTATTGTAATTAAAGACAGCATCCCTTAGGGTTTATATTCTTGTGATAAGGATTCAACCTTTTCCTGTCCTGGGAAAAAGACTGTATCTAAAGATGCAGCACAGTCCTTTTTCTCAAACACAATGGCTAAATAGAAGTCTGAAAAAAGAACAGTGGAGTGGCTTTGTCAGAGAAATCTACTGCAGCTCTTCAACAGAAATAGCTGACAGTCAGACACACAGTACCTTGCCTTACAGAAATACCTTGAGTCTCCCTATTCTGATTAATTGACCAGATATTTTAGTTGGAATCCAATTTAGTTGACTGTGACTGATCCACGTTACATTTAAAAAGTGGCAAGGCACACTCTTCATCTAAAGACTTGCGTCAGCCCCAGCCTACGTGTAGTCCATAGACTACTTTACCTTGCATTTGTGAACCTTAATCAGGTGTAAAACAATGATCCTGGCATGAACAAAGACAGACTATTTGACATCACAGCGTTTCTGGGAAAAAAACCTAAGCAAGGTATTTATGAGAATTGTTGCATTCTCAAAGCTATTCCAAAGCAAAAAACCAAAAGGCAAAGCTATTCCAAAGCAAAAAAATAAGCTCTCCCACTTCTGACACAGACTTTTGGGTCTAGATGTGTGAAGGGAACATCTACAGCTGGCTGTAGGTTGTGGCAGACTCTGACAAACATAATCCCTGGAGACAGCAGCCTGAACGTGGGAAGTTAGCAGAAGAGAACCAGAGAGGAGTGGGAGGAAAGATATTGATCTCTGTCATTCTCCTTACCACAGCCTAGCTTCTCTGGTATGCTGCGTGGCTTTAAGGGGCAATGCATTTTGAGGTAATTATAGCACTACCCAAAGATATCCTGAGGGAGGGTGCCCAGTGCTTCTGCTTCTCCTAGAAGCTCCACATGATTAATGCCCAAAGACTCCTTACTTAAGTGTCAGAAGCTTATCTATACACTTTCTATTGCTATAGTGCAGTTCACAGCTAGAAATCAAGACAAAGCAAGACTGAGATCTGAGGGAAGTATAGATTAGAACTACATAATGAGGAAAGAGTCATTACTTTTCATTTCAAGAAACTGTGTATCTCTAACAACTTGCTAACCAAAAATGGATGGAAGAAGTGACCTTTAAGCTGAGCTAGCTAACATTTAAACAAGAAAATAATAACTATATTGGTTCTTACTCTCAGCTTATTTGCTTAGTACACATTAAGTTAGTATCTATCCATCTGAATGAGCAAGATCTGGGTTTTTCACTACAAATACTTCACATGAAGGTGAACAAAAGAAAAACAGCTCATTTCTCTCTTACCTAAGAATACCAAGCCTCTCATTTAAGAAACCAACTTGTGCAGGTCACAAGTGACAGCAAACATTTAGCACCAGCACACTTGGCTGCCACTGGGCCAATGTGGAAGGGAGGGGAAATCAGAGTCCTGCACGGAGTGTGCAGGGCAGCAGGGCCCATGGCATGATTCACTGACATGGCTCAGAAATAGTACTAGGAGAATAAAGTAGAACCTTCAAGTGACTCAGTCAGCTATGGGCACAGCTTGAAATTACCTGTGTCTCCATGAGGAATTCAAGAAGGTCTAGAGGAAACTGTAAAGCTTCCAGCTCTCAACTGCTCCGTCCTCCTGCAAGGTAACTGCACAGGGCTAGAATTCATGACTGACCAAATCTTGACACTGAAATTAAAATTTCTATCATGTTTTGAGTGATGACAAGTTTTCCACAGGAAAAAACCACAAACACATCTTAACTGACAAAGTTGGGCTTTTTTTCATAAAAATACAAGTTTAGTCATAAGGACAAGGCATACGGAAAAATCCACTGGATTATAAGAGGCCCTGTAAAGAAACCAGCATTCCAAAATACATTTGATTGCATTGACAAGTCATTTTCCTTTGTTCAGGTAATGGCTGGGAACTCTCAAAACTTTGTGGATCTAATAAAGTTTCAGTACCTTCACTATCCTGTCCAGTTTTCAGCTCTGTGAATCCTGACATGAAAGTCAGAATTAAGAATTCCCCAAGGCCATGGTTCAAACCAGTCAGCCCTCTTAGCCTCCCTCCTGCACAGCTCAGAAATCCCCCACTGGCCACAGAGCTCTTGGGTCACTTTTCTCACAAAGAACTGCTACAGGGAGCGGCTTCTTGCCTTACTGGCTACTGACTTCTCAGGCAGACCAATACCATCAGACTAGTGCTGATTTGCTGGTATTTCCAAAATAAAAGTTTTGAAACATGAATTTCTGAAAAGTAATCAGTTTGGATTGACTCAGAGGAAAAACCCCCACAAGTTCTGAAATGTCAAAATTCCATTTCTTTAACAACACTCAGTAGCCTTAAAACTTGGCAGGAACTGGATAGTTCATCATATCTATACTTGATGGTGTCTGAAAAGAAACAACAAATTTACTGAGAGGGGTCTTTCTCTTGAATTTATGTCTGATCTCTCATTTTTGGACACAGTTGGTGGACATTTGCATATAAGTTTGTGACCATTTTCTTTACACACTGTCAAGACGAGTTATTTACTCTGTACATAACTTTCATTGCTTGATGATGTCATCTCTAGAAAACAAATCTTTCTTCACTTCATAATTTTCCCAGCAGCTCCCATTAGGACGTTCTCCAAAATCAGATCAGATTCTCTTTCCCAAGAACGTGTAGTATAAAGGCAAAATGATCAACGCAGAAGGCAATAAGTAATCTACTCGCAGAAAACCTCAGAGATTGTCAGGCAATCACCAAAAGCTTGGTGGATGTCTTAAAGGAATGATATTTTTGGTATTGTATAATCATACAGAACTGATAAAGGCAGTCCTGGGACTTTTTTACAACAGGGAGATTGTAAAGCAAGCTTTAATTTAATTTACTGCTGAAGGAGTTTTATATACCAGGGAAAATTCATTCCAGAGAGATTTTTAGAAGTTAAAAAACACAAACAACTGTATATGCGTAAACCTGAATTTTCAAGCAGGAGCACCAAGATTTAGATCCACGACTGTCAGATGCAGCAAAGCAACCCATAAACCTTGATTCTATTGCTTTTGCCACCACAAGTAGGAGTACAGGATAGGGATTTGGTGCAGAACATGCCTGCATGTTGCCTTACCATACATTCATGCCCCAAATAAAGATCTGTTCAGAGTAGACACTAGCTTGGCTTCCTGTAAACTTGGGGAGAACTAAAGCAGTTAAATATCTTACTCAAGTGATGCAACATTGTTCTCTTTCTCCCTCCCGACTTTTGGTTCTGACGTTTCCTGGCTCACATTTAACATACTCAACTAATCAAAACTTCATTAAGATGTCAAGGAGACAGGTACAACCAGAAATTTCAAGGGAGCACATTTTTGCCCATAATTTATTTAAAATTCACTCATTACGGAGAAGTAAGCACAGGGTTGTCACAATGAATCCATCTCTCTTAACACAGGATGATTATCCATTATATTTGGAAACAACTCAGTAGCACTGAAGAGGAGACACAAGGGGTCTAAGACTGGAGCATGACCTAATGTTTTTTAATTGGTGAGGCAACAAGGGCTAAATAACTTTTCATTCCTACCAGGAAAAAACAGTAATCCAGCCATAGAGGAAAAAGTAAAACAACGGATATCTATAGAGAAATTGGAAAGACACCAAAAAATGGAGAAAAAAAACCCTATGAAACTTTGAAAAAAAAAATTCATTTTGCAATAAGCAAGGCATGTTAAAATAATTTAAGAAATAAACTAGGACACCAGAAACTAGAATTATCATTAATCATTACTTCATTTTCCTGTAAATTTCCAAGACTTAGTTCTTAAGTTTTCAAAAGCATATCTGAACAGTGTACAAAGTGGGGTCTGTGACTCTAGACTCACAAGTGCCCTGTCCTGTGTATCTGTGTGCATAAAGCTCTGAGCACAAATGGTGTGTGGGTGTGCACATGCATGTACACACAGTCTGTACCACACCGGACCACTTGTGGATCTGCATTGAGAACAGGGTCTGTTTTGAAGAGCCAATGTCTGCTGGAGGTGACAAAAGGAAAAGCAGCAAGGTAGCTCTGACTGCCTATTTTCAGCTTTGGATGTTGCATACAGTCAGGGCTATTCAAAAGTGTCTAATACAATTTTCTTTAGATAAGTATTACATAAAAGTAATATTACATTAGTAATATTTAGAAACATACACTAGATAGTCCTCTGGTAAGTCTTAGGCCTGCACCAGTTTACGTGAATTCCTTCAAGAGGGAACCACTTTCTTTATCCTTTTGGTCCTTTGGAATCACATACTAATGAGATCAGACATCTTTCCAATCAGAAAACTTGTCAAATAAAAAGATATGGCCTACAAATATATTTGATCACATTGCCATTACAAAATACCATTTCAGAGGTGAACAGACTCAGACTAAGCTCAGCATGGCTCCTGAACGTAACAATTTCCACATACTGGTTTTGGCTGGGGTAGAGTTAATTTTCTTTAACCATGGCTGGTATGGTGTTTTGGATTTGTGCTGGACACAGGGTTGATAATACAGAGATGAATTTGTTATTGCTGAGCAGAGCTTACACAGAGCCAAGACCTTTTCTGCTTTCATGCCGCCATGCCAGCCAGGGCGCTGGGAGGGCATGGGAGGGTGGGAGGAGACACAGCCAGGACAGGTGACCCCAACTGACCAAAGGGATATTCCAGACCATGTGAAATCATGGTCAATATATAAAGTGGGTAGCAGGAGTAAGGAGGGGACATTTGGAGTTTGTCTTCCCAAGTAACCATTAAGCAGGAAGGGGCCCTGCTCTCCTGGAGATGGCTGAACACCTGCCCGCCCATGGGAAGCAGTGAATTAATTCCTTGTTTTGCTTTGTTTGTATGTGCAGTTTTTTCTCTCTCTGTTAAACTGTCATTATCTCAACCCAGGAGGTTTTTTTGCTTTTACCCTTCCACTTCTCTCTACAATTCTACTGGTTGACCAGTGAGTGAGCAGCTGTGTGGGGCTTGGCTGCTGCCTGGGGTGAAACCATGACAGTCCCTCATTTCAGAGAAGGGGAGCACTGAGGTCTGAAGCAAGCTGACACCCCACTGTGTAGCACTGGCAGTAAGTTAAGGTTAGGAAGGTGCTCCCACTCTAACCCCACTTCTGTGCTGCACAATCTGCCCCCTGTGAAACAATGAATTTGGAAAGAAACCATGGTGACTGAAGCTGGTTTAAACTCACTAGTTAATTTTGATAGAATAAGCATGAGCTGCCATGCTCAGAGACACTGCTTTCCCTTACCTTTTTTCCCCCCCTCAAACTTTAATTTGTTCTCTTACTCACTGCCATAGCTTTACTCAAAAGAGTGGGATATGCACGTATGCTTGCAAGTTCCAGACTTGTCCTTAAAGGAAAGAATAACAGGGAAGGGAGAAGTGAGATTTCACCTATTTTGCTGCCATAGGCAAAGAGCTTCCCATACACTAACTGAACCACTGCAGTAATGCCAGTTCCTTTCTGATAAGGAATTTCAAAGCCATGAAAAAAACACAGATGAATGAGTAAAAAGATCAGAGCCTGACCAGTTCTGGAGAGCTGGGACAGTTTTGAACTGGTCAGGGAATTCATACTCAGAGACAGTCAGTCTAGCTGGCCTCAGGGAGCCACTGAAGCTCCCAGCTTTGAGTGTCAAGCTATTTACAAAAACAACATTTTTGTACTCATTGCCTTCTTAAAATAGTACAAAATGTACACAACATGTCCCATGAAGTTCTCTCAAAGAAAAGGCCAGCATTCACTGTAGATTTTTTGTAAAAGTATGCTTATTCTCCACATTATGATAATTTAAGCATGATATAAACACACTGATGTCTATGTAGGTACTTGTGATAAAACCCCAAGCAGACAAGTTCAAAATCAGACCAAAACAGGGAACCTGTTACATACCTTAAAAAAAAATACATGGCTTCTCTATTATGATGTGGCATGATGAATGAAGTGTACTGTGCTAAGTTTATAAGCAAAGTGCTAGCCAAACCCCAACACAAAAAAAAGAGAAAACCTCTTCAGAAGCATGACAAACACCAGCTAGGAGATTTTTCACACTGCCTGTTTTAAAGTAACCAAAAAAAGCAACAGAAGAATAATCTACTCCATCTGCAAGGTCTAACCCCATAGTTGCACATATCAAATTCACTAGGAATTTGCTTCTTCATTATGCTCCCACAGTCAACAACACTTTAGAATTTAAACATATTTGGCTGAGCTTTATGAAGACTAAGTTGCCATGAAAAAATATGATCTGCTATTAGCGTTTTGCAGAGCTGTATTAAAAATCCCAAAATATTAATCTTTACCATCCCAGAGTTTCCCAAGCTTAAGGGGACCAGAAGTGTTGCAGAGGATTTTGGGGCAGCACAAAGGAGAGGAATGATCCCCATGGGTTCCCCCAGGGCAGCCGTTCTAGCTAACAGAAGGAAGGAAGGAAGGAAGGAAGGAAGGAGCACAAGTCAGGCTCCAGGGAACAGCCAGAAAAGCTCCCCAGGTCCAGAGTGGTGAAAGAGCTGAAGAGCATGACATGAAGATGAGCCTAAGGGTGCTGAGAAGAGGCAGAGAGCAAAACTGAAGAAGAGGAAGAGCAATGTTTATATTCAGTGACTGACAGAGGGATGTGCACAGAAGGCTGAGGAACAGTTTTCAAGTATACTTTTGCAATTTCCATTGCATTCCTTAAAAATAGATTTGTCCCAGGTGATTCCAGTTTCAGCCTTAGTCAGAAAACCCTTGATAACCCGAAATACACACTTGTTTTGGATTTGTACCAGAAACATACAATGGCAACATACCAATCCAACAGGTGGCTATTAACATCATGACTTCAAGCAGAAAAACCTATATTGCTGATTTTTTGTACTTCTTCAGGAATTAATTTTCCATTGTTCTCTAAGTTTCTGTGGCCATTTTTTACAAACTAAGTCACTTTATTTATCTGGAAAACTACAGATTCTAGAAAAATGAAGGTTACTTCTGGTCCAATTTTCTCCCTCTGTCTTCCTCCACAGTCATGACTGCTCCCTGTATTATTCCCATCAGTTTTCAGTCTGAATCTAGTTCTAGAACACATTCAGGGACAATATTTCTACCACTTCTTTTATTCATTCAGTGGAGCCCACTGCTAGCAATGCCATGTACTTTTGGCTGCAGTCCTGTGAATTGCACATAAATCTCACATTAGTTCCTGCATATCTTGAACAACTGCAAGAGGATGCTTTCCCATTCTGCTTCATTCCTCCTCTAATGAAATGAAACCTTCCTTGCATAGAAAAATACCTGGCTCAGAGTATTAATCTCCTTCACAACTACATTTTGGATTACATGCAGAACATAATGAATTGCATCTAACACAGACCTTGGAGGGCACATCTCCTCAGCCAGCTGCCCTTTCTGCTGTGTACCTGGAGGAGGTACATGAAATATACCCCTTATTCTAACAGTAGTTTAGCTTTTGCTAACAGCACAAAGCTGTTTGCATATTGCAGTCATAAGCTGCACCTGAGCTATTTGAAAGAATGCTCAAGACTTTCTCAGAACCTTGAGCCTTTGAAAGCACCTCTTACCAAGATATCTTCCTAGTAGTGCAAATAATTACTCTTAGCATTGTTTTGATTCATCTTGCCTACTTCGTTTTCTACAACTTCCACTTGAAAAGTTGGTCATATTTATAATGTGTTTTCATCGTTTTAGCATGAAGTGCTTCTCCTGCTTCTAACTGTGGTTGTTCCATTTGCATAACATTCCAAATTAAAAATTCAGCTCGCCCGGGGTTTTATATCCGTAAGACTTAGTATTGAGCTAAAAGACATAATAAGCATACAGGATGTTCATTTTTCTAACTATTGACAATAAGGCTATATATATTTTTTACAGACATAATTGCATAGCTCTAGGGAATACCTCAAGGTAACAATTGCATGAAATTAAAAGTATCCATTTAAATCTGTCTTGAGATCAGTCAAACGTAAATGACAATTTATTTTTTTTATTTTAACTTTATCAGAATAGTAATACCTGACAGTCTAACCAATTTTAATTAACAGCTCATTGTGATGGAAACTTGTTACTTAGGGAGAGACACTGTGTATAAATATGCCCATTTTTTTCCATAATTAGTGTGGGTGAAAGACAGTTTGGGGAATCCATCATCGTACAACACATGAATTTCAATTTGATTTTATAAACAATCTCTTTTCTTAAACCTTTTCCTGTATTCTATGTGCTACTCAACATATTTGGGGGAAGGAAGGAAGTGTGTAGGAAGATCTGCCTCAAAACAGGCTGATTATTAAAGATTATCATTACCTGAACCAATGCTACCTGGGGAAAACAAAGAGGAGCAATATCCTGGATAAAGCTGTTTTTCCCTAACTTATCTGGAGTTAGTTGAAAGAATCATATTTCCACAGTAGCAGAACAAAGGCTCGGGTGTCAGGCTTGGGACCACAGAGCTTAAAAGAGTTGTGGTTGGAGGAAAGGGGATTGAGGGGAGGCCAATACTTGAACAAATGATGAAAAGTTGAGCACCAGGGGAGAGGTGACTGTTTGCTTACATCACCAGGTAAGAAAAAAGCTGTCAGCAGACATTCAAACGTGCAATTCAGACAAGAAGCCACACAAAAGGGAATGTCAATCCTGTAAAATTTGTGCCTAATATCAGTTATTGTTCCCCAGCAAAAAGGGCGGCTGGGGCAGCATTTTTAATTGCTTTGTGCACAACTGCCCAGCTCTTGCAGTAGCTTGGGAAAGCTACATGGTTTCTGAATTTTCACAAAACTTCATTTTGTCTCCTTTCCATGTGGTATTGAATTCTGGAGCTGTGGGATACACTGTTTTCTGCACTGAGCTGGGGAGGCACCAAGGCAGCTGTGTCATGAATCAATTGGCACATACAGACAGTGAACAGAGTGCTTGTGCTTAAGCAGCAAGCCAGGAAACCTGGGAAAAAAAGGATGACAGGGTTTATCCAGTCTTGGAGTAGCAAACATCTTCATCTGGTGTTCTGAGGCCCAGCAGGACTTGCCTAGTGCCTGCACCCCTGGGAATGTTCAGCTGGAACATTTTCCTCTGGGAAATGGCTGAACAGCAAAGCTATTCAGCAGAGACTAGGATATAACACCAGTAAATGTATTAAATAGTAAAGTAAAAAATTCACCTCTGGCAGTTCAATTTCTGAACTTGTAATTGCCTCAAAATGTCATTAAACTACTTTGTTATAAAGACAGTATTTTAAGAGGCAAAAGCAGAGGAATAGAAAGTAGTTCAAAGATTTCTTTTCTTTCTTTTTTTTTATTTTTTTTTTTTACTAATATTAAGTAATTACCATCGAAATCCAGGTGCTTAAACCCAAGAATGAATCTCCGGAACCAGTGGGTGCAGCTCAGCAAGAGCTGAACTTCAGCCCTCTGCATGCAGCTCAAATTGGCCAGAGCTCTTCTTTCAGAACTCCTAGTGAGCCCACAGCACTGGAACACGGGAAGCACCAGGCTGAGCACCTGCAGGCTACCAACACCACAACTGCCAACAGCTGGGGCACAAAGAAAATTCCTGGAGGATTTCACACTTGCAGTTCTGACAGGCAAATAGAAACACTTAGTTATGATGATTTTTCCAATAAGCATCTGGGCAATGTGGAGCATAGAGTGTACCTCATGCTGAGAAGCAGTAAATGTTTCTCACTGTCGCATATGAAACCCTTAAAGGGAGCCCATAACCTAAAACACAGTGTAGCACAGCCACTGGGGAAGCAGTGGTAATGAGGATCAAGACAATTGTTCTCTTCACTCCCAACAATCATGATGAGGTGTTCAGAGCTCTGACATTTAAGGTCCCCAAACGATTATTTTAATTAACTTAAATTTGCCCATTTCATGTTTCCAAAACATAGGGTAGCCTACTCTTGCTGTTGCCTCTTGTGAAGCTTCTAGGAGAATTGGAGGGGTGAAAAGATATGTTTAAATATAACAAAACCCTGAAACTCTCCAAACTGGGCAGTTATCAGGTGGGATATCAACTGCTTATGCACTGTCCCACCACCACTGGCTGCCGACTCCAGTGCCAGATCACTCAGGTCAGCCTTCACAGGGTTCCACAGCATAGGAACATCATCCCCTGTTCCAACCATACAAATATTTAATTACTGATATAGAGAGTGCAGTGACAGCAGGAAGACCAATCTCATCAAAACAACAAAAACAAAAAAAAAGTCTGCTACTTTTACTCTGTGTCAAAACTCAGAGTCCTCCAAACCTACAAGACAGTGCACTTAAATTGTCATTTCAAAGAAAAATTAGCAATCAATCAGAGTTAGTGCCCAATGAAGATGGATAACTTCCAGAGAGACAAAATCTCTACCTTTTCACAACCTAAGCAAAAAACATGGCACCAGTTCACAAGTTACAACCACAAGGCTAATTGTCCTCAGTTGGCTCAAGTTCTGCCAGGAAAACACAGCATCATCCCAACAGTTCTGGCGCAGTTCTCAGCTGGATCAAATACAGTGGAATGACCTCTGATATGAACAAAACAGGCCACTTACACCCCCCCCCTCTCCAAAGATACTTTATACCATGAGAAACAAAAAATTTATTGGAGGGACCTGTAACCCACTTCCATAATAGGCTATGGGTGTAGCAATTTTGGCTGAAGAAAACCACGCAGCTCTTCCAGGATATGTGTTGTGGCAGGTTTTACACAAGAATAGGCATCTGAAAAGTTAAGAAAAGGAAACAGAGCATCTTAAAAGTCCATCCAGGAAGATGTATTTCAAAGCAGAACTAATTTTTTGGATTGTTGTGCAATTAGAGAAAATATAGCCCAGCTTTTTAAACTACAACAGACTTATTTTCTTCACACTTTTATTAACTTGCATTTGATTTCCTTGAAATGCTATAGGTCCTCCACATAAAATGTGTCTCACAAATGCAATTCTGAACCAAAAAGCTTCCTGAGTGCTGGTTGTCTGTGAGTTTATCCCTGTGGGCTCACTGAAGAAGGTGTGTTGGAAAGGGATTAATATTGGAAAAAAAATCTCTGAAGTAATTCAGTAATCACGGATCTTTTGGTATACAGTTTCAGAGCTTCCTGTAGCTTGGCTGTCTGTCAGGATTTATTAAATCCGGGTGCCACGTTGGGATAAACATTTGTCTCCACTTTTCATAACATGTTCATCTATACCATAAATAGTTAGAACTACTTAAAAATCCCAGGTTGCAATCCACAAACAGAAATATTTGACACAATGATAATCTCTCTCCGGTCTTCTCCTCTGTCCCTCTGTGAGATCAGCAGGATGTCCTCAGGCTGCAACAACAAATTGGCCAAGGAACAACAGGTCTTCAGGATCTCTCTGGAAAAGCTTTTCCCCTTTACAGCAGTCCCTACACTCATTGCTTTTACCCTTCTGTGAACTTACACCAATATTTGGATTTTAAATTAAAAGTTGATGGTGAAGTCACAGCCATGGGATACACACAGACAGCTGGCTTGGCATTGTGGGGGCATCAAGGATTATTCTGCAAATATTAAAAGAGCATGGTCAGAACAGCATCTCAAATGGCACCTGTTGGTTCTTTGTGTGCCACAGAACAATACAAATAAAAGATGACAAATATCCCATATTATTTGGGATGTCTCCAAAGATTTTACTATGACATTTTTCAGGGAAATGCTAGTGCTGGTTTAATGCTATGCTGCAACAGAGAAATACTTCATGAAGAAACCTTATGCAAATAAAAGCAGTGCCACTGCACACAGGCAGAACTGCAAATAAACTACTAATGTATCATTTAGAAGAGAAGGGGCAGCAAACCTAAGCTCCAAGTATGTCTGCCAAAGTCACTGAAAACCATTTCGGGCAACAGATTCCACTCTGTATCTCACAAACCAAAGATGCACTTCCCCATTCGGAATCACCATGTTCTGCTTTCCTGGATCGCTCCAGCGTTCCCAGGCACAGCAAAGACACAGAGGATGCTATGGGCCAGTGTTCCTCAGTTCCTTCAAAAGGAGTAGGTATAATAACTTCTCTCATTGCTATCATGTTTTATGGAAGAATTTCTCACAGTTTCTCTAAAAGCCATTTCTCCTTTCCTAAAATTTCCTCTAAGCATTAAGAAAGCATACCATGGAAAAGACCGAGGAGCAGCTGCTAGGGAGTTACCGCAAAGCACCCACCTTAGAACTTCACCACAGAGAAACAAATCTGAGATTCTAACTTATAAGATTATTTAAACAGAAAATTCTAAAAGTAAAAACTGGGTAGAGTCTATTTAATTCCCAGTATCGTAAGACACTGACATTTAAAATACTTATTCCCAAATTCCTTGGTATGCTGAACTTACAAAGACTTATAATTTAAAAGAATCTGTTAGCCACGCTCTGTCAGCAGCATGAGGGGCCAATTTGAGATATTTAGGGGTTCCTCTTATTAGCTGAGCAGTCATGGTTTGAGTCCCATGCAGACATCTGGAGGGACTTAGCTACTTTCATTAAGAATCTTTACTCAAAATAGCCCTTCAATTACAAGAGAATAAAGTAAAAACATGTTTTGGGTGGAGGATAAAGGACTCAGTGGGAAACAAACTTTGGAAAGTGATAAATCAGCTATATCTTCTAGGTAAGGCACTCCCATCCCCCGGATTTCTTGGCAAAGCATCTAACTTTAGTTCTTTTCTCACAGCTGTGACAACTGAACCAATGTCTCAGAGCTGGCATGAGCCATATCACTCATTCTCTGCTGTCACAGTTGTAGTTTGCTGTTCAGGTTCAGCTCTGGGCACAAAGAGATGAATGGCTCTGAAGGCACTACTTAAAGCTCTCTCAGCTGCAGTGCACATGCTTTTATTTGCTGATAAGTAGAAAAGGAATCCTTCACAGGAGGCCACCTCTTAATTCAATCACAGCCTTCCAGAGTTTCAGCACAAGAAATGGATGTATTCCCTGCCAACCTCCTCAGAGCCACAGAGGCTCAGTGCTGAGTCTCCAAGGTGGAACAAACAGGTGCATGAACACTTAAATGGCCCTTTCAAAGAGTTATACAGACCTAGTGGGAGAAAAAGGCAATAGCTGCTATTTTTTCCTTTATTTAGCCTGTCTTGCTGTGGAAATGTGGCTGAGGCAATATTTGCCTATGTCTACCATTTCTTCTAAGTTTCTTGCTCCTTTTCTTACTCTTGTCTTTACCACTGCTAACTTTAGAACCTAAAACAATGTTTCAGCATGGTAAACGTCTGAGGTTCCTTATAAAAAAAAAAAAATCACCCAAACAGAGGAGAAATATCCAGTAAGCCCCACAAGTAAAGGAATCAGTGCAATGAAAACTTGTCCTGTTTAAGACACCAGAAAACTCACAGAAGAAGGAGCTCTTAGTCATGCTGGCTAGAATTTATAGACACAAAACTGAAAACCAAAAGCTCTTGGTTCCGGTGTTATGAGTGTGCTGTGTTCAGGTTTTCAGTCACTTACTCTTTACATGCACAGGACCGCATTGCACACAATTCCGAGCAGCCAGGGTGTTCTACCTTTCCTCCATCTCCTTCGTCTCACTGGAGCCACAAAGCTACTCTGGGCTCTTCAACTCCCTGCTCAGCAACAAATGCAAGCAGCAATCTCACACCTTCAGGCCACAAATCACTTTCTGAAGCAAAAGGAAAAAAAAATTAAAAAAAAAATTCTGCTTTTTAATTAGCTACTTCCCTCAACAAACAAGGCATAGAGGCTTCAAAGCAGAAAGGAATGTGCAAACTGGAGAAGTACAAGCTTATAAAGAGAGGAATCCTTACTAAATAGAGGACCAGACATAGACAAGCGAAATGCTGGTTCAGCTCAGGAAATATCATTGACTAATATTCATGAACTACAGTGATGCAGGTGATTTCCTGGGTCCTCCATTGACGTGGGGAGCCAAAATACATGAATTGTCCTATACAGGATAAAGATGCCGCAGGCAGAATTAGTCATTGTGAGAGCATGACCAGTAGAGGTTGATGGTGCTGGTCATGAATTTTAAGAGCCAGACTGTGGACAGGCATCTCAGCAGAACAGCAGAGGACAACCCATTAAGAAGAAATATGACATCTTCAGGTGATAGGTCACCACAGAATTTCTATTTTGAGCCCCCTAGTCAGCTGTGTGATAGATCATGATTACCACCTGACTTGTAACAGTGTCTTGTGTGAGGGAATATGTTTTGCCTAAACCTCAGGAAAGGGACATTGTCAGATGCAGTGCTGAACAGAGGTCTGAATCAGGTCTATGCTTCATCAAGGGCCTAAGACATAAAACAAGTCTCTCTGTTATGATTTGGGTTGAGTATATTTTTTCCCTGAAACAGAGCCATTTGATATACTTTTGCAGCACACCATAAGTCAGAAGAACTCCGTCAGAAGTTTTGTGGTGAAAACTTACTAAAAACATGCCCTAAACTGCCCAAAAAAACCCACCCAAAACCCAAACTGAAGACAGACAGCATTCTCAGACCTCGATTTAAAAAAAAAAAAAAGTCTCACCATTTGCCTTGGCATTCTTACAGTGTAGCATACCAGACCTGCACCTCCTAGTAATCTGTTAAAATATTTATGTGCTTGCAATATTTTAAATGCATTGGTATTCTGGATGTTTTGGGAAGGCTGGGGAGACCAAGGAACAAAGGAACACATGTTTCAGCACCAGCCTAAAGCACAACAATGTGATGAGGAGCTCTGGGCTGGCAGCAGACATCATGGCCTGCCAGAATCCATGCATCAGAACAGGTAGACTTGTACAGGCTATTTTAATTGAGACAAATGTATGTCTGGAGAACTGTATGTTCTGGAAGTAGTGTTGAGTTGTTGTCTCCAATGTTTTGCTGTGGGTTCCACTGTGGTTTTACACCCCACACCCTACCACAATTTTCTATTCTTCCCCAAAAGCACCAGAACTCAAACAATAGATCACCATTTTACAACCAGAGGTAACTCACTTTGGGCAGGGTCACTACAAACAGCAATTTCCCTGAGCAAAAATGTTTTGTTGTCCTCATTATGAATTAAAAATAAACTTTTCTGATCATCTGTGCCAGGGCAGCACAGCCTTGCCAGAATAGATCAAGTTCACACCCACAGAGCTCTCCTTCAAATACTGATGCTGAAATCCTAGTAAGATGTGCCAATGCCTGTTTCCTATCTCTCCTGTGCAGGGAAAGGGGGTCTCTGGCTGGCTGACAGTTGAAAAGATCCTGATGCCTACTTTCCAGCCAGATGACAGATGTATAAGAAAGGCTGTCAACTCATTTCTCATAAAGCAATTTTAAAAAGTCTGGCATCTTTCCGTTCACACTCAGTATGAACAACACACTGAACCCCCAAATTCCACCAGTATGAACCTTCCAGGTCTAGACTAAATGTAACCTCAACCGCTATTTTGTGTGAGGTCAAATGTATGAATTGTTCTATTTAGTGAAATATCTCACCACAGTATTTTGCTGCAACAGTCCATTAAATTTTATGCCTCTGCATTTAGGAATGATGGCTACCTAGAGAAAGTAACTATCACTGCACCTTAGCCACATTAAATTCTGCACAGAGGTGAGAACATTTCACTTGATATAAAACAAACAGAAACAATCAAACAAACAAACAAGAGTTTTAAGTTGTCCTAAAAGGGAAAATAATACATTTGTACTTTCCCTGGTCAAAGCATAAGCTCACCATTTGATTGCAAGTTGTTTGATAGCAATCTGTTAATACTTGTATAAAGGTCCTTGAGGAATCAGAGGGAAAACAGAACAGAGAAAAGAGCAACATAAAGCAAACTTCAGGGCGTCTGAAGAATACCCAAGCAGTGGAAGAAGTGAAAATGATTAATGGTATGGTATCAGCACACAACAGCACTGTGAAAGTAAGATAACTGTGGTTTAGAAAGCAGGGCCATTAACACACAAGGTGAAATGGCCATGAAAACACTGGTGGCTGAAGGACAAGGTAGCAGGAAACTAAATAAAGTTACTGTTGCCTGTAATACCAGGTACTAAAAAGCCAGGGCAGCAGGCCAACATACTGATGAGAAATTGCAAAGCAAGGTAATTATTCCTCCCCTCCCATGAAAAAGCAGCAGGGTTAATTTTATCCGGGAACAAAAACCATATGCCCCTGAAGGAGCATTACAGGATCAGCTCAATAGTCTAACCTAGCTGTCTAATAAGAACTTTATTTTCCTTACGCACTTGGCAATGGAGAAAAAAAAAGATCACGTGGCACCTTGCAAATTGTTTCTCTTTCTCAGAATAACTTTTAAAAAGGAAAAATATTTTAAAATATGACCTTTTAGGAAAAAAAATAGTTTTGTTCCTTTCAAAAATTCTAGAATCTAGATGAATTGCCAGAAACTCAGCGAAAGTCTGAACTTGGGCTCATATTCTGAGCAAAATTCTGATCACCAATATGAAATGTGAATTCTGCCTCTGTTGTTTTGTTTAAAGAGCACATGTGGGTTTTCCATGAAGTTCAAACAACTATTCTTCTTTTACACTGCCAGACAACAAAATCTGATACAACTAAAATTATATAGCACCCTTCTAGCTCACATTTAGAGGAAAACCTTCTAGATGAAAAACAAGTAGAAGGTATGTAGCTATGCTGTACATGTACATAGCATATGCTATGCTATGTACATGTTGCTATGCTGGCAGATAGACGCAATATGATTCACAATGGACTTCAACTTCTTTTAGGTAGTGGAGACAGGTAATTGAGATTCAGAGAAGCATAAGGGAAATGGCACTTCCTATCAGTGCAAAGAGTAGAGAAACTGCCCTTTTACACATTAGCTTTATCTCTATTCCAGTACAATCCTCCATTTAATGTTTTATCTGATGATGCCATATATTTTCCAGGCTGCTGCTGAGCCCCTCTGGGATGTTACAGATACCATCATCACTGCACTCAAGGGAAGCTTCCTACAGAATATGCAGGACTTTTAGAGAAGTGATATGAAACCAAGCTAAACTATCTCCTCTGGTACTATTTAAATCATACCTTTCTTGTTACAGGTGTTCATGCAGCAATCTACCGTAAGGTCCATTTTCAACAACAAGTTCTGTCCCTCACTATTTTCTATGCTGCCTTAAAAAAAAGAAAAAAAAAAAGGTAACACAAATTCTTTAAAAATGTAGATGGACCATTAACAGCATCCAAACAGTTTTTGAATTGCCATGATGTTTTGATACAGCAAAAGGTTTTTAAAGACTCTTATGATAGAGGCATCATAGAATGGCTTGCTTTCAGTGTGGAACCCAGTAGCTTATATTTTTATTTCCTATTATTCTACTTGGCCAGAAGGCTCAGCAGGCCTCTCTGCCATTGCAGCCAGTGCAGTGCACAGCAGCATTCCTGCTGAGTGGCTGGAACAGCCAGTGACTGATTACATTGTCTGCTCTTATGCTGTCCTATAACCTTGTCTGATCCCATAATGGTGAAGGACTTGACTCTCCTGATGACCTCTTCCTCCCTGACCTTCATTCAGCCATTGCCAACTGAGACCATGGTACATGAGATCCACCTTTAAAGGAAAAGGTTTTTAAAGTTTTTGCTGAGACCTACACTGAAGGTATTTCCTGTTTAGACATCTGTCCAAAACTATTCAAAATATTTTTCCCGCCACTTCATGTTCATTTTACGTGATTTCACAGAACAAAGTAAGCTTGCAATTGTATGTTCCTCATCTCTGCACTGGATCCATTTTAATACCAATAAAGTCTGCAAAAGCATTATTGAAGTCTTCAAACCATATGTTAACTAGCCTCAGAGACTCTTGCCTTATAAACATGAACTAAAGAGCTCTTCATAAAAATAACCCCTTTTTACAGCTCCTCATGATTCAGATCCTGAGTTCTCAGCCTTTTACACAGAACATGAAAGAGGGAAGCTGAAAGATGAGGTCCAGAGCAGTTAATTTTGGTAAGCATCTCATTTTGCTTTACCTCCTACTTCATGTAGTCCAAATGCTAAGAAGTTATCCATCTCAAAGTGAAGATACTCCATCTTACAGGAAGCTGATAGCCACTGCTACTTTTAAAAGGCAATTCTTAGCCTGGGCTAGAGATCTCAACACAGCACTTTTCCAGGGGCGAGCGTGATCTGTATCTGAGCAAGTAAAGGTCCCTGGAGATCGTGAGGCAGTGGAGAGATCAGCAGGATGCCCAAGGACAGGCACCCTGCATTTCAGCCTCACAGAGCCTGCCCTCAGGCCTGATGTGGAGCAAAGGTGCTAAAATACCCCTCTATCCCCTGCTGTTCTGGCAATAGTGTTGATCCAATGATATCACTTACCATCAACAGACTTACCACCGACAACTCTCTCGCATAGGGAGTGCCTACGCTAATTTTGTTCTGCTTATATAACAACTCAATCAGAGAAGTTCTTTCCTGCTTATATTTTATATGCTTTAATAATAAGCAGACGTTTCTTAAAAACTGGCAGATTCTTGCAGCCAGAGACTGTTCAGAAGTTACAGATTACTGTGTCTACTCCTTGTCAAGGGGGATGTTTTTTTGCTTAGGCCTAATTTAACCATAATCCTACCTAAACTTTGTGTTGTTTCATAATTTCTATGTCTGTAATTTATCTAGATTAGATATTTTGAGTCAAAAAGTTATGATTATAGTGAAGTTAACTGTATTTTTGTTGATGACAGAAATTATATAAACTTTCCTTGCTAGTTTATCTTCTTAAACACTGAGTTTTGAAGGAGAGTTTTTCAAGGGCACAAAACCCAGAGAAGTCTCTCTTGCATAAGGAGTTATTTGAAATCTGGCACCACACTTTAAATTTGGTCTGTACCCTAACTCTGCCGGCCTTTAAATGGACTTGGGCTTGTGATCAATGGGTTTGCTCTTAAAAATCTGTTCATGACCATTTTCAGAAATTGCTTGCCTAAGAGCTAAGGAGAATAGGTTCTATGGTTAGAGCCTGCTTGTCAATACAACAGGTGGGAGTCAGCACTTGCTTCCTCCTCCCTATCTTCAGCCTATTGCTTGAGCCCTTCCTGCCAGGGTGACATTTTTAAAACAGTGCTGCTAGGGGTGTGAGTTGCCAGGAAGGTTTCCCAGGTACTTCATGGGCTTGCAAACATGGATACAGTTGTCCTAGAGCTTATGGCCATAGTACAGCTTATATCCACTCCTGAATTAATATCAACTTTAAGTCTAGTGACACAATATTGTGTTAACATAGTTCTATTCACCAAAAAAAAAAAAATAGAGGAGTCCTTAGCCTCATGTTATTTCAGTTCCATCTGCAAAATAATGATTTCTTTTTCCATAACAAGAATTGCAATATTACATTACAAAGCTTCTCACAAAAATCCTGGCTTCAGATATTCTCAGAATCACTCTGCAAATCTACCTCGTGTTCATTCCCATCACTGAGACTGCTGGTTTTGGGTGGCATTGTGTAGTTTTGTTGTGAGCTGATCTGGCTTTAAAACATCTCTGTACTTTTGACAGATTAACTTTGAGACTGACCAGTTACCAGAGCAGGCTCACACAACACAGGCATATGCTAAACATAGATTATTTAAGATAGAAGGGTAAGATTATTTTCCTTGAGGGAAGACAACATTTATGCCAGCATTCCATCCAAAACACAATCCCAAGTACAATCCCAAGCGCTCCAGAAATGTGGGCTATACCAAGTAATCTGTTGAGATACATCATATTGAGAAAATTGAACTGCTGTAACACTGTACCTTTATTCCAATTGCAATGTGAGACATGCTGTTAGCTTTCGAAATGAGATACTTGAGAGAGAATATCCCAGATTTCCTCTTCCACCCTGCTTTTCTCCCCAGTGACATCACTTCAAAGTCACCTCTTGGCAGATGTTGCTGATGGTCTGCAAATTCCCCATCCTCCCATGCAAAACTGGTCTCAGGTTTTGCGTAAGTTTTCAATTACAATACTTTCTCCCATCTCCTTTTCCTCATGGAGGTCATGCACTGTCCTGCAGCAGTCTCTGCTCCATGGGCACATCACACCAGCAGTAGCCCAAAGACCCCACTCAGCTCTGGTACTTCCTGAGATGGCCACATTCTGTTGTTTTGGTTTAAACCTCCCCTTCTTAAGTAAACTCCATTTTGGTTACCCCTAAATATTAGATTCTCAAAAGAGATGTGGACAGGCTGGAGAGAGTCCCAGGAAGGGCCACAGAGCTGATCAGAGGGGTAGGAAGCCTGTCATATGAAAAAAGTCTTAGAGGACTTGGCTTGTTCAGCCTTATGAAAAGAGGTTTATGGGAGACCGCCTCATCACATTCCAGTACTTAAAGAGTGTTAGCAAAGAAGATGGAGGCTCCTTTTTTACAAGATATTATATGGGAAAAATGAGGGGTAAAGGATACAAGTTACTCATAGGATTCCAATTGAATGCAAGCAGAATTTTTTTTCATGACAAGAACAATTGCCATCGGTATTTGGAATAATCTCCCCAAGGAATTGGTGAATTCCCCAGCATTAGACACTTTTAGATGGACATGGAAAGGGACAACTTTTCTAGACCATGCTTTTGCCAAGAAAGTTTGGCTCAAATGCTGCTTGAGTTCCCTACCAGCATGGTACAATTCTATGATAATAATAATTATTTTTTAATGAAACTAAACATTGTGTTCAGATAAGTATTTAATATGGCTCTTGGGTAGTTCCCAAGATAACTGCTGAATCCCAAAAACCAGACCTGCTATGAAGATATTAGGAGCCCTTAGAGTTAAAACTAGATAAATCTCTGCATACTCATCATGAAGTGATGAACAATTAGACTCTTCATTGCTCACAGTACATGCAAGTTTCTTCATTTGTATGAAAATCCTCCATGCAGGAGAGCATTTTGTTGCTTCCCTTTCAACCATTGCACATTCCCATCACCAAGATAATGTGAGGTTTATACAGGTATCAACACATAGTTGGTCTCTTCTGCATGAACCCATCTACCCACATACAGACTTTTTTTTTTAATGGACAAAGACAGCTCTGCATGAGGGAAGGAAATGCTTGCTATGAATAAAAGAACATAAAAAACTAATTCTCCATTCTGCACCATGCAAGAGAGCTAAATAAAGAGAATCTGTTGTGGCACCTCTTCCAGCTGTGCTCTTTCTGCAGTGGTAACCTCTGTCTCTGCTTCACTTACTCCTACAGAAAGTTAAGAATCATGTACATTTTTCATTTCACAAGCCTGTCATGCTGAAAAGATATTTTAGAAGTTTTCTCAGAGACAATGTTATTTGCTGAATAGAAACAGCTTTTAAAAGTAAAGTTCCTACTTAGGAATACATTTTGCCATCAAACTAAAATTTTGGATGTGAAATAATTAGAAGGCAAGATAACCATACCAAAAGAAATGCTAAACGAGGAAAGCAAATATACATTGATTCTCCTAGTGCTTTCACAGCTGCACCCAAGATTGTTCAGACAACACTGGTATTCATTAAAAGCATCAAGTCTCTGAAAAATCAATTAAGGATGAAAACAGTGAATTCACTCATGAATATCTTACATGAGAAAGCAAGCTGAACTTGCGACATAAACCCCTGCAGAAGCATCCTTTCCACTGGATGTCAGAATGAAAGAAAAAATTAGAAGTCACCACTTCAGACTAACATCAGATCACCTTAAACCTAAGGAACCATTTGTATATTTCAACAGGCCAGAGCACTGCTGTTTACACTCTACTTAAATCCCTTCACAAATATGGACACTATACTTCTCTGTTTAATGTCCCAGGTAATAGTCTTCTTTTATATAAAATTTGAGTCCTATCAACAATCTTATGCAGTATCTGTGAAAAAACATTCCACAATTCCTCCAAAATTATTCTCTTGTATCTGTCTTTGCACTGACTCACCTTCACTAGCAAATATTCCAAATGACTTCTTACCTCAAAAAATCCCCTCCCTACAGTTAGTCTTGCTACCTGCCAGTCTTTTCCTAAAAACAGCTGCTCCAATCCTTTGTCTTCCTGTTTTGATGCTTACCTGATATACTCATTTTTGCCTCACCAAAGGAGAGTTTCAAGCCCGCTCTCTAGTAGTTTGACTCCATGGTGAATAGGAGTCGCAGATACAGGGATTAGAAATCAAAACTTTATCCCAGCTTTCCTTAAAAGTTCGGTTTTCAAATGACTTGCAAGTGACCCAGGTTTTTTTTCTGCTCATTTTAAACCCACTCATATTTTCAAAACTATTTATAAAAATAATATTCCCGAGCAGATTCTCCCTATGATAGATGACATTGATTCTGCTTGCTTTGCAAGAGACGCCTGATGAGTGAAGGCCTGTCTGTGAAAAAAAACATTACGATGATCCATAGGTACAAGAAGAACATGCCCAGAAAATCTGATTTCCACTGCCAGCAATGCTGTGCTGCCTCAGAAACTGACCTCAACATCACTGTGTCTTGGAACATGTACCACCTTAGATGTAGGGGAGAGGAACCCGTCCTGCAGGAAGCAGGTTTTCATAAACAACTCAGAAAACATTTAAGGAGGGGCTTTACTGTGCTAGAAAATCTGAAAGACACAGATGGTTCTCACAGCTTCCAACATGAAGTCACTGCAATTTCACTGCAGTTAAGAGATCTCCTTTCCATGTGCTGGTGCCAGGGTAAGCCTGTGCTTGACCTAGGCTCACTACTGCAAGGGATAAAAATCTACTGCACTGCCTAAAAGAGAAGAGGCCATAGCAGGACTTGTCCATTTTTTCTTGGATAAGAAAATAACTCCAGTGCTTCCTAACCACTGTGCAGACACTGACAAGGAGGAAAATGTAGCTGTACTAAATGAAGCAATTTTTAGAAATACAGAACTAAATCAAATTATAATAATCCAAAATCCATATATGAGTGAACTGCACTCAAATCTGTTTCTAAACAAGAGCACAAACTGATTTGCCTTCCAATAGAAGACTGAAGTGTGACACATCTACCTCACAGAAGTGATAGGAAAGCACTTCACAGAAGAAAAAACACAGCCATGAAACCTCAAATCAAATAAACTACTTCTCACTGGACGATGGTATTAGAATTCATAATCTTGAGATTGGTAACGCTATGTACCTAGCAAAAAAGAATCTGGAGCAATGTAGGCATAGCTCCTTGTAACTGGTGGGAATCTTCATATCCATCTAGAAAATCTTTTGATAATGAGCAGTAGAGAAAGGAGAAAAAGTACCTGTACGTACAGAACCCAAACAATGTTATGTAATACTGCACTGCTAATTAAATATACAGTCACAGCTAAGAAAGAGCAAAAATCTGCATCCATCAAGAAAAAAGCCTTGCAGACCTGGGGAAATGGCATGAAGTCCTGTTAGGAGAGGTTTAGGCTGGATACTAGAAAAAAGTTTTTCAGCCATAGTGGGTGACTGAGCACTGGAACAGGCTCCTCAGGAAAGTGGTCACAGCACCAAGCCCGGCAGAATTCAAGAAGTGTTAGAACAACACCCTTGGGCGCATGGTGTGACTCTTGGGAATGGTGCTGTGCAGGGCTGAGTTGGACTCGATGATCCTTGTGGGTCCCTTCCAACTCAGCTTAGTCTGTGATTCTGTGATATAGAAACAAGCATGTTCAGACCTGAGAGATACAGTGATAGGAGCTTACCAGGAGAATCTTGTTATAAAATCAAATCTTTTACACAGTTTCCAATGTGCATGAATTCAAGAGGCTCACTTGAATTTGACTGTATTCAACAATGTTTTCTCAGGAGCACACACAATTCCTCAGGCCCAAGACACACAGAATGACTTAGGTAAAAGTTCCTTCTAGAAAAACTCTAAGTCTTCTCTAGAGTTCCTAAAATCTTCCCATCTTCTTTGAGCTAACAATGTGCTACCATAGTTTTGCTGTATCTTTGTCCTTCCTTCCTCCCACGTAAAAGCAATTTTTATGCTAGTGATACATAATCCACCATTACCTGTTATTTCACAGGCACAGCCAGACTGCCTGGCATTAAAAAAGGACTAAAAATATCCTGCTAAGAACCTTTTCTTTCTGTCTACCTCAATACTTCATGTATCTACACACACATTGTTTAATGACTACATTTCTATATGTCTCATTATTTCTGCTCGAAAACTGGATGAACTAGAGTCATACTTAAAATTTAACCTTTGCTCTAATTGCATTTCTCTGCTCATTGATTTATTTTTTTTAATTATAATATTGCTGATGCCCTTGGTATTGTATCTGCTGCAATACAGTCAACTGTCAATATATATGGCCTCACAATTTGCCCTTGACTTTCTCAGCATGTCCTCTGGGCCCACATTCCTGTACACGTAGTTCCAGGTCATATTAGTGAAATACTTATTTGCATATTTCATTGATTTTTCATAGCCAAGCAAAAAGTGCCATGGTCACTTATTGATTTTCCCTTTGGCTATAGTTATGAGAAAACTGATCATTTAATCATCTCTGAATGCCCAGACAACTTCAATGATGCAGCAAAAATTTGTCCGTACTCATCTATCTCCAGACTAAAATGGAGCCATAAGTAACAATTACAGTGAAACCAAATAGCACGCCTAGAAGGGAAGAAACTTTTTAATTACTATTTTTAAAGTCAAATATAGTACTCAGAAAGAAAATGGATGTAATGGAAAACCTTTACAAATACAAACATTCTGGAAAACACAGGATTGCTCTTAAAGGATTCTGCATAGCGTTTCATTTTTACCATTTACCTTAACCCGTCTTCCAGAAAAGACTGCAAAGAAAGGTGGTCATTTTCATGACAAAAATGCATTTTCTAGATGTTTCAGCTGACAAGCAGTCTCAAGCTTCCTCTGGTCTAGAACACTGGCAAACCTAGAGAGGCAGGGTAGGACTTACCATTATATTTATCTACTTATAGGCAGAGAATCCAACAGATGAATGTAAGCAAAGCAAAACTTCAACGGGAAGCTTATAAGGAAGAAAATAGCAGGAAATGGGACAACACAAACCAATATTTCAACTGGAGCAGACAAGTCAACATATGTAAATTCTTTGTCCACTGCCACAAATTCAGTAAACTTCTCAGAGAGGTAAAGGCAAACAGCAAGTTCCCCCTATGCTTCAGTATTTTTCAGACTGTGAGAAAGCCAGTATTCTGGAAAGGTCAATGCTCTTGCCACTGAAGAATACACCTTTTCTGGGAAATCTATTGTCTGGCATCTTTATCTCACATCTGAGGCTGGATGTGGACATTCTCCATCTGCAACCCCTGGTTCTTCCAGCAAAGTAAAATTTCAAGTTTCAAGAACCCCTTGTATATTAGCCTGATCCCACTTACCTCTCTGATTCTGCCCAAACTTCTTTCAGCCTATCAAGTATTGCAGCTCCCCAGAACAGTCAGTGGCATGAAGGAATTTACTGAAACCTCCTACAGAGTGCAGGAACCTCTCCCAGTTTCTTTCCTCCAGCGTAGGCCAGAGCTCCTTTACACAGAGAAAGTTCCACTCCAGATAGAAACTGGACACATTTCTCTCCAATCCTCACTAGCAAATAAGAATTGAACTGTAGTCGTTTTCTGGGAAAGTTCAAGGAACAAGATCACCCATGGCAGCAAAGAGAGTAAAGAAAAACACTTCTATGAGAATTTAATGGGCAAACGAGGATGGCAGAGAGGACAAATACCCTAGAAAAGTCACTAGCCATCGCTAGCTTTATTACCATAACAACCCTCTTATTGCCTACGATGACCAGCTTCCCTTGTGACTGAGGCTGCTGCGTGAAGCATTTTAGGATTCCAACATCTACTCAGCCAAAGACACAACTAAGCCCAGCTAGCAGAGAACAACAAAACTTCAAATACTCAGGTCTTTTGGTATCGAAAAGCCTTTCATCTGAAAGACACAACAGCTTCTCATATTTGCCCCAGACCTACTATTATTTTTGCACATTCTCATAAGACCAAAAATAAAAGACGTATGATATCATATGACTTTGTTCACTCCCTCTTTCTACATTCACTAAGATTTGTGATATCTGAACTCTAACCACAATGTGGGCATTTTTATGGTCAACATCATATCTTTCACACTGCCATTTGTTTTATAAAATTACTTCCATTGTCATGGACTTGAGATTTACAGCTAAAGCTGGCAGAACCATTTCTGAGCACAGTATATCAAGAGGAAAAAAAAGGAAAAATAGTTCATGAAGAGAAACTCACTACTACCTTAATTATTGAGAGACTGCTACATCACAAAAGCAATGAGGAGATTTCAGAAATTGACAAAGTCACAGAACTCATAATTTCAGAAGAACCATTCATTTTAAAACTCACCAAAAGTTGCTTTTGACAGTGAGAGTTGGAGACCTTTACAAGCACTGACACTTTTACTCTGCATTTCTCAGTCAGGACAATCATTCCAGCATTTTCCTTTGTTGCCCACCTCCAGCTGATGTCAGGCCATCAGCCAGTTTTCTTCATTTCTTTAGTTTTTGACACTCAGCATGCCATTGTTTATGCCTCATCTGCCTTTTCCTGTGGATGGAGACAGATTTATTTTTGAGTTTTCTATTTTGCTGCATTACTTAGTTCATTGTCCAATCAGGTCACAAATCAAAGTATGCTTCAAAATCATGACTAAGTAATCCACATACCCTATACTCTCCTGCCATCGGGCATGAATTTCACATACTTATCACTTAATTTATCCATTGACAATAACACTCTGTGCTATCAGTCAGCCTGGTTATATGATGAGAATAACATCCACAGATTTTTATTTTTCAATTCACACGAGGGACTGACATAACCCCATCTGTATCACCTACCCAGCTAAACAAAGGTTTGATAGCACACACACAATCACAGTGCTTATTTATATGCTCAATATAAAAATGGTCTCTGTATCTCATTGGTATCACAAAATATTTCTCTAAATAGCTTTGATATTTCATGGGAGGGCTCATTATTGCAATAAATTACACCGTATAGAATTTAGAAGTATAAAACAAATAAATCAAACTTCAGGTGTGGATGTGTTGTTGCAAACCAGCTACAACATAGCAATATACTCAGTGCTGCACACACACAGAGCCAAGACTGAATTTGTGATTACTGAGCCACATCATCAAAAAACCTTCCATGATTCTGCTATGCAAAGTGGGGATGAACAGAAGATTTGTGAGCGCTGCAAATATTCTTGCTAGGGATATGCTTGGCTCTACAGGAACACGTGGTATTGTGTTTAGTAAGACAAATGAAGCCAGATGAATATGAAAGG
Source organism: Petroica traversi (assembly GCA_025920805.1). Taxonomy (NCBI): domain Eukaryota; kingdom Metazoa; phylum Chordata; class Aves; order Passeriformes; family Petroicidae; genus Petroica; species Petroica traversi. The sequence continues at coordinate 4,242,384 of JAHLSL010000056.1, forward strand.
CAGCACCTAAGTAATTACAGTTCTCCTTTTCACCATAGGGCACATGAGAAGAACACAACCCAACTGGTGGGGTCAATTTCCTTGGCTGGTAACCTGTTACAGGGCAAGTGACAACAATCCTTTGTTTATACAGCTATTTCAATACTTTTGCTGAGATGCTGGCAAGCACAGGGTAAGCTCTGTTTCTGCATGGAAAGCTCTGTAATATCCCTTGAGAAATCAGACACCTGCAGGGAGCCAGCCATATGCACACATTTTGCAGGTGGGCTTTACCTGCTATTTTTGTAAAGAACAGGCTCTACGTTGTGCCTCTGCTATTAAACAGAGCAAACACTGCAAGAGCGATATTTTTTTATATAAGCATATTCTTTGCAAAGTTAAAAGTAGTATTAGATAGAGCAAATATACTTCTATTTTCTAGACAGAGCAGCTCTCTGAATTCTGTTGTATTGTATGATAGAATATATTCCCTTACCCACTTGCTTAAGTTTCAAAATGAGGAACACTTTTATGACAGGCAAATGCAAATAAAGTGAAGAAAAGATTTCTCCAAGTAATTTGCTTTTGCATGAGTTCATCTTCACTGCTGACCCTATACTTGCAACATGTGAAAATTTCCCAACACAATACAATCAGCCTCATCTTGTTTTTTTAAAATGATGTTGAAGTCAGGTGCAGCAAAATAAAAATGCATTAAAGTTTTCTTATGTCTTGAATAGGACCAGAAGCTTGTTAAAAGTTAGAAAATTATTACAAAATGGTAATTTAAAAAGATTTAAGAAAACCCAAAAACATAGAATCTTAAGAAAAAAAACTAAGAATTTCAAGGACTGTACTATTCCAGAGGTGCCTATAGTTTTACAAGAAATTGACAAAAATTGAAAATGCAGTAAGATTATCTGAACACTGACATATAAGTTCAGCCACTGAGAAAGCCTTTTCCTGCTCTGGTGGTGAGTGCTGTAATGGTATACTTTATTTCAGAATGGCAAGAAAACTAACAAGGAGATTAAGAGAACTAATTGGAGCTATGCCAAGGATTCTTATGGAGAGTTCAAAATGACATGGATCCCTGGAAAACACAAACCCAAAAAACCTGACACAGGTTTTTCATATTCTGGCAAGTGCTGCGATAGTTAGTTAGTTAACAAGCCCTTGCTACCTCTTCTGAATGTTTATGATTGTCAACACAAATTTCCTTAGGTTAAACAAGGTCAATGAAGGATGTAAAGGGAATTCACCATAATTAGAGCCTCTTAAAATGTCACACAGGATGCACATGTGGAAGTTTAGCATGCACAGAGTGGTTCACAGCCCTTAGTTACCTTCAGTGGTGTTTGTTACACATAGACAAATGATTCGTTGTTCTGCAAACTGAGCAGTGCACTGCTGCAGTTGCTCTGCCAGCAGCAACATAAGAGCCATGTCAAAGCCAGCCTTCTGTTTTGCTGGGCATGAAGCAGGTTTGAAAATACTACTGCTTGCTAAATACCAATGGAAAGGGCAGGATCTCCTTTGGTGGCCCACATGGATGCTCAGTAGCTCTCAGGAAGTTTAAAGGGTCTTTGACCTTCCAATAAAACATTGTCTGAATTTAAAAACTTCATGGCCCTGCTACATTTTCCTTTCACAAACACAAGATCATCAACCCTTGCTGTTATAACCTTTGGTTCACAGGACATGAGTACTGAAGCTTTGTAATTCTCATGTTGGTATCTGCCGAGTTGCAGATATCTTTCTGTTCTAAGACAGAGCAAAGTCCAGGTATGTATAGTGCAGAAAAAAAAAAAAAAAAAAGGTTGGTAGGAATTTTAAGGTTTCGCATCATCTAACCAGAAAAATAGGTCTCCAGACAAAACTCTTTACATGCTAGTATTCCTCACACCAATCTATGGGCAGTTTAGAGCATTGAGCTCTAAAGCAACCACTATTTTAAACAGGCAAAAACATTACTATGCATTTACTGTAAAAAAAAAAGCTGATTTAAAACTTTGAGAAAACCTGCATTCTGCCAGCTGCCTACCAAGGTGGAAACCAGGTTCCTGCAGTGCCCATAACCTTGACCGCCTAGGAAGACAGCTGCCTGGGGAACGGCTTTAAACAAAAGAATCTGTATTTCTGTTGAATGGTTCACTGGGTTTCTCCTCACAAATATTTAAACTACATCCAAAAAAAATACTATTTTTTTAAAGCATTTGATCCAGTTTGGTACCAAAATAATTCCTTGTCCCAACCTTTCCTACTCCACAAGCTAGGAAGAATATTTTCCTCCCTATGAAAATTGCATGGGAGAGAAATTCCTTTTTCTAGCCAGCACCATCTGGATATAAAGCTTAAAATGTCAAGAGGGCATGAAGGGAGCTGCAGCAGGCCAGCTTCCTACACAGGGAAGGCTAATGTTAATTTACATACTCATTAAAATTCAGCATGCTTCAAAAAGATAGAAGAAAATTGAAGGAGATAATATGTAAATGAAGCAAAAAAGTAACAAAAAGCAGAGATAGCCTAAAAGCAGGAAAGAGAGAAAAAAATACTGCAGACATTGAACAATCTGAGAAAGGGGACTGCTGAAAAGTCAGAACTTAATTCAAAACTTAAGAGAAAAAAAAATCACTTTAGAGGAAAAAACAGTAAATAAGCCTGCCCCGGCAGGTGTTACGCTTGTTTGAACTGGGGTTTCATCTAACAGCAGGAGCTATTTCCAGAGCCCAACCCCACGTCAGTTACGTAGAGACAAAAGATGCTGAATGTACAAGACTCTCAGTGGACCATCACTGCTCCCAGTGCTCCAGAAGATCTTTCCCAGTTTGACTTTATACATTGAGACAACAAAGCATGGTAAGTGCAGAAGAAGCATTTTTAGAGGGAAGGTCCCCTGAAGCTACTATAACTGGTCCAAGCAAGTTTTCCTCAGTTCAGAGGATAGCATGGGGCAGTCACATCCATTTTCATCATTACCACAGAGGGCTAAAAGGCCCAGGGTGTCCTCCCCCTCACGCAAGCATATGGGCAGCCTTATAACATGACAGTCCCAGGTTCACAAAGGCAATTTATGTTGGTTTCTCAACATCTTTCTGTTGTGTTTACACCAACTTTCTTCACGGGACTCCAGAAACATGGGGAACGTTTTAGCAATTGTTCTCCATACCACTGTATTGTTCGGTGTTAAAGAAAGAAAAGGGAACACTGACATGCATCATGGGATGTCAGAACCATAATAAAGCCTCTGGAGTTCATTAGCAGAATTTTTTATCCTTCTTACTCTCCTCATTGGAATCAGTCTGGAACATGAAATTTGCAGCATACAAAAATTGTAAAATATCCAACAAGAAAGGGTAAATTAAATAATTCTCTAAAATTTCATGTAAACTTTGCACATCTACCTAAATAATCACTAGAACCCTGAAGAAGAATATATAAACTAGTTGGAAGGACTCTAGCTATATATGCATTCCACCATCAGTATCAAAAAGCCAAGTATACACGAGAATAAAAGCCATCTTTTACAGATATAGAAATCCTAATTGCAGAGGGTCAAAGAAAAAAAAAAACTAGTAGAATGTGCTAATATCAATATTTCACACACTGAACCATAGGATACAGCAGCAATATTCCACCTGCTGTTCTCACCAATATCAACAACATATTCACTCTAAATAAAAGTTTTTTGCTGCGCCTTGAAGATATTAAGATGCAGGATAATGTAATTGAGAGTGGTCTACCATCTTGTTCAATGCTACCTTGAAACCCAAGATACTTTTATTGAACACCTATTGTAAATTCAATAATTTTTTCTACTTTGAAAGTGTCATACATGGCAAACACTCCAGAAACACATTCTGTTGACAAAAGTGAAGTTAAAAGAAACTGCTGAACACGTGGTAGGAATATCCTCAGGTAGACATATTGGAAAAACATCTGCCACAAGAATAAGGTTAATTGGATTTTTAGCAATCATTTGTTCATCAAGATTCACATCATCAGCATCTCCCCCATGAACTGTGGCCTCATAATGTTCCCAAAAGCAGCCATAATGACAGAGCTGCTCTGATGTTTCTCCTCAGGAAAGGATCACGTTCTACAACAAACCTGAAAACATGAGTATGACGAAATGTGGGATTACATTTGAGAGCAGTTGAAGCTTCAGGATTTCATTACCCAGATTTTCTCTTTGCCAATTTCTTTCTCAAATATTCTTTCTTTTTTACCTAATTCCCATCCTTCCCTTGCCTTCCTTCCCTTTGCTAGATGCAAAGTTAATATTCCACAGTTCTGTTATTAGCCTTAAATTAATATTTTACTTTTATAGTCAATATGTATGCTAACCAGCATAAGAAAATTACCATGGATCTGTGTACCACACAACTTGTGAAAATACCAAGCCCAGAATCACTGAAGTTTTGTTCTGTGCTCTGACCTTTGCTATGAAAATGAAAAATAAAAAATAACCCATTCCATGAAATTGCTTCTCCTGGCAGATTTGTCACACAGTGGTTTTCATTCAGTGCTGTGACCCAGCACGTTGCAAAAGCCTGGGATCGATGGGCTCCAAGCAGATAGAAAAGCACAAATACACAGTCACTGACAATCCAGGCCTGAACCAGCCCAAGGAGGTGCCTGCATTTCACAGCAAGATGCCTAGTGCCAGCTGGGAACACCTGACCAGCAAAAGTGTCACTTGCACTTACAGATGTCACCACTTTTCATCTCTACACATTAGAGAATTTGCAAGGTAAAATAAATTCCAAATTCAACCCTCAGGTCAGCAAGCAAATCCTTTAAAGCAAAGATTCTTCCTGACAATCATCAAAGAAGTTTAAGGACAGCAGATTCATTTGCTCTTTACAGCTTTCAGAGTAACTTTTTTAATTTAAAGTGAATACCATCTTTATTTAACAAAGTGCTTAAGCACAAAGGGCTACAACTTTAAACACCAGCATTTAAGGGTGGAGCCAGGGTGAGGACCTAAAACATGTCAACTCTCAACTCTGTATCTAGATACCAAATCAGCAAGATGCAGACCAAGTCTACACAAGCTATTTCTTAATTTGGCACCTTGTATGACTTCAGCCTCATATTCCTAAGAAAGTAATATCCTCGTGTCCTCATTCTGTCACTCTAGATTTCAATGGTGCACAGAGTTTTGTCAGCTGGATTCCTGACACACATTCAAAACAGGAAAATGGCTTAAAAAAGGCAAAAAATACATGCCTGTCTCTTCTGCTCCCCCTCCATTATTAAACAAGAGCCCAACAAGCAAACTCCTAGGGATTTTATTTTTTCATCTTGCTAGGAGTCATGATCTCTTCTGAATCAATTACAACAGCACAAAGAAGATGCTCTGCCTCACAAAAACATGCACTTAAAGACTGTGAAGCAGCATTGATTCATTTCTTATCTGAGAAGACGTTGCTGCAATTAAGATTAGCAACACTAACAACTCTCAGAGTCCTTGACTCCCAAGCAGTGTAAGTCAGTAGTTTTATTGTGTGAGGTGACCTGTGATCCAGCAGATATATGGCAAAATCTGTAGTGTCTTAGGGGCAGACACAGCACTGCTCTCTTAGTACCCTAAGCCAGCTGCAGAACTGACTCACTGAAATTCCAGAACATAATTCAACAGTCTCAAAAGCATGTAGCAGATTATAAAGACAGATAGCCAGCCAAGTTTACATCACACTGTATATAGAAATTGAACCTGGTGCTCTTAAAAAAAAATTTGAAAGCAGTTTCCATTTATTTTTCTATGTCAATAGAAAGATTTTAGCCAACAAGTGTATTATTATAATCTAAAGTTCTTGCAAAAAAGAACACTTACTAAAAAACATTCAATAATTTTTCAAAAGTGTGTTTGAAAAGGTTTAATCCTTGAATTAAGGAAAGCAAGTGAATTTCAGGATATTCAACACTAGACCTACAAAACAAATTGACTTCTTTTTTCAGTAGATGAAATGCAAAAGTGTGGTGCATAGAAATCAGTTTAAAGATGACCCAAAAAAGTATTTTTCACTTTCAACTGACCTAAAAAATTTAAAATATTTCAGTTTGGGTTGAAACATGACATTTTATTTCCTTTGAGATTGTTTTTTCTGTTCTTTAAATTATGTTTACCAGAGCTTCCAATAAAAAAATATCACTTAGAAAAAATCACAGAATCACAGAGGGTTTTGTGTTGGAAGGACAGCGTTCAAGAAGTGTTTGGACAACACTCTCAGGCACATGGTGTAATTCTTGGGGATAGTCTTGTTCAAGGTGAGGAGTTTGATTCAGTGATGCTTTGAGTCCCTTCCAACTCAATATTCTGTAATTCTGTGGTTCTGTGAACCTCAGGGGATCATCTTGGCCACCACCTCTTGAATATCTCCAGAGACAGAGACTTCGCTACCTCATTTCCTCACTGTTCTTTTCATTTTTATTGAAGATGAGACTGTTTCCAAATCTCACCAAAATCTACAGGTGATTTTGCTGAGTTACAAGAGCATTTTTTGGCAACAACCATTTTTTTTGTTTGACTTTGCTGGTCAGCTTGAGCTACCAAGTCACAAATGCCCAGTGACAACCTGCAGCAAAACTCATAGCAAGCAGCATATACATATATCAGCTCTGGACTTAATCTGATGAGGCATAAGCCTACAAGGAAGGCAGCAGGATTTTTCTCTCTGCCTCAGATTGAATTCAAATTGCTTAGTGCGACACGGAGGAAAGGGGCCAGTAGTAAGGGGAGCTCCCCAAAATTATTTTAGCCAGCGATGATGTAAATCTGAATTCAATTCTGTATTCTGGCAGGAAGATAAGGATGAGAAGGAGAAGGCATATGGTACATAGTCCCAAGACTGTCTGTGCAGCTCAGGAATAGCTAGAGCATGTTATACCTCACCTTGTACTTCCTCAGAAAAGACTTCTTTCCCCTTCTCATTAAACACATAGTGAATAAATAGAAAACAGAAATACAAACCCCAACAATCTTCTGCCCCTAGCAGGAAACAAATTATTCCAGGACTAAAATTTCACACTACAGACAGCAAGTTTCCCTCATTGTCTTGTCATGGTTTGTTCATGTGAGAATGGTTAGATAGGTAACTTAAAGGGGGTGAGAAGCTCTGATACACAAAGGAAATAAAAAAAAAAATTGGGAAGCATTAGGACAGATGTTAGTAATTTATCTGCAGTGTAAAAACACTGGTGAGATGAATAAGTAACTGTGAGAAGAAGCAGAAGGAAGAAAATAGACAGAGGAACTCTGCAAGGAGGAGAAAGAATGCAAAGAAATAAATTGAAAAGAAGGAGTGATTACATGGGTAAAGATTCTGAGTGCTACAAGAGCCTGCTGAACACAAGATAATTCAGTGGGGCAGGATTGCTCTGTAGTGTGCGGATCTCTTGATCTAAGATCAGAGCCAATGCCTTTTGGGACACAAAAGCAACTGGGTCACTAACAACAGAAATGTCCACACCTTTCAAAATGCTGCACAGTCCCTTCTGAATTTTTGGAAAATACCACAGGCTCGGGAGGGTCTATCTCAGAGGCCTCAGAGAAAACAAGGTAACCCAGATACTGAGCTGATAATCCCATACAGGCAATTGTGTCTTCTATCAGTCACTACTGAACTTCCTTCAGGTCTGGATGCTGAGGGATACAACTTTTACAATGAAGTACAAATTACGTTTGGCTTATATCTGAGCTTAAGAAGTCCACGTGTTTTACAGAACCAGTCCTTTAATATTGTTTCCTTGGCAAGTTTTCACTTTTGATCCAAGTTCTCATTGCTCTTTCAACCACCTGCATTTGAATCCTTTGTACCAGTTGATACAAATATAACTGGTGATAGGCTTTCTATTATTTCTTCTAGACTTCACCGTGGCTCACAGCCATTTCTCAATCCTCAAAGAGTTACTTCTGTACAATTAAGACGGTGTATGTGGATAAAGATGAAATCTGTCACATCTCTTTCTCCAGAATATTCACTGCTCCCAGGACTTAACCCATACACTGCATTTACAAGATGAAACACCTCTCGTTTTTTTCAATAAATATCATGAAAATATATTAGATTTACACAGCGATATTTGGCAGGATTTTCATATTTATCAAAGATAAATTGAATATGTGGTTCTTCTACACAGAGTGAATTAGCTGAATAAATAATGTATTAGGAGAATTTCTCTTCTTATCTATGTCTGATTCACTCTCAGATATGCATATATATGTTTGCACTGGCATCAGTCACGTTGCAGAGCACATAAACAGATGCAAATGTGTTTGTAGTCAGTTCCTTTAACATTCAGGGTAGAAAACTCACCAGTAACACTGATTTTAGTAAAAAACAAAAAAACAAAAACCCCACCTCTTCAGGTATAGGAAACAAATTAATTTATTTTCTTTGTTCCAGCTTTTCTTTTTTGTTTGTTTGTTTTAATTTTATCTATTAAAGTTTTAACACAGGAAACACACAGAACCAGCTCTAAAGCCTTTATCAATTGCTTCTCACACAGCACTGCAAAACATTTTCCAATAAATCTTAATTATGGAAAGCCAGCACTAGAAGCACCAGGTTCAGAAGAGCAGTTGGCTTACCAAGAATTTTGGACACATATCTGTCCACCAGGCCACTTGTCCGCACCCCTGGCCACTGTCACAGCACCCACATACCTGTTTAGACAGACAGCTGATGGCTGCATAGAATCAGGCTTGATATACACTTGTCAAGTGTATGAAACAACACAGGTGCTTATCTGTATAACTCTGAAGGAGAACTTCATGATACCCTATGAATTTTCTCACTTGCTGGCACATGGAAATACAACCTCTTGGTAGTGGTGCTGCAGAGAAGTGTTCAGTCTCACAAGGAAGACTTGCTCTCCCTCACACTGGATCTACTGTGAAGTCAATGACAACTGCTCACAGTTTGAAAGGAAAAAGAAAAGTTGTGGTTGAGAAGACTGTTCCTCTTCCAAAAGAAAAGGGAGAAAAAGCAACTTAATTCCAGCAAAGATGAAAATTGTGTAAGGTACTTCGCTTCTTCAAAAAACATCTCAAACCTTTGAAAAGTATGCACAGTTTCCCACATACATTTAGTGGCATAAGCATGCAATATTTAACTAATACTGAATTCTTCTTTACTTCATAAAAAAAAATATGTCATGCAATTAATATAGTAACTCACAACTTTTTCAGTGGAAGACATCTCTCTTCAGTCTTTTTCTATTTTTAATTTTTCAATTGCAAGAGGCATAAGATATTTATTATTTAGATCTGTAAGAAAGACAAGTATAGAAGTGAGGTTGGCTGTAAAGACAATCACTCACTACTCAGGAGCAAAAAGCTTTTTTTTTTTTGCTTGAAGACATAGTAGTACTTTTTCTGTTCATCAACAGTTGCTCCAAAGAGCAAAGGAATCTTCTGTTTCCCATATCCACTCGGTTAGATGCATGACATGAATAACTGGATTAAATTGCAAATTCAGATTTGACAACATAGAGTTTCAAATTAGTAAAGACAGCAAAGCACTAGACAGATCTTTGGACTGTGAGACTATCTTCAGATTTCCTTAACAGAAATGTGTATGTTTTCACAGAATATACTGAGTTGGAAGAGACCCACAGAGTCCACTTCCTGACCCTTCAAGGGACTGACCCCAAGAGTCACACCATGTGCCTGAGAGCACTGTCTAAACACTTCTTGAACTCTATCAGATTGGTGCTGTGACCACTCCCCTGTGGATCCTGTTCCAGAACTCAACCATCCTCAGGGTGAAGAACATCTTTCTGATATCCAGCCTAAACCTCCCCAGGCACAACTTCAGGCCATTCCCTTAGATCCTGTCACTAGTGACCAGAGTAAAAGAGAGTGGACAACAACAACAGCATCCAAGCATGCAGGTGCTTTGGCAGTCTTCACCTGCATCAGTGAAATATCTACAGTCGCAAACACCTGAGCAAATTGTGTTGGCAGAAAAATTGAGAGGTAGCTGGAAATACTTGAACACAGACTAGCCCAAATCTCAGTGTGTCAGAAGCCAAGAAAGTTTGAGCAAGTAACTCACCAGCCAAGATTCATCTGCCTTGGCCTTATAGTCCACTGAGAAAGACAGAGCAGAAGAGGAAATCAGATCTGTGACTCTAGATCTGCTCATCCAGCATGAAAACAAAGCCCGAACATTTGTCTGCACCTTCCATAAAAAAATTATGAATGCTTATAACTGCAAAAAAGTCAAAAGCTAGAGCTCCAAAATTTATTTGAATTTCAATTGCACACAAACCTTATCCAGCTATTCACTGATTGACTTTCTATTCCTTTTGCAATTGGAAAGGTGAATGCATTCCATCTGCCTGCTCCAGTCAAACACAGGCCACTACAGGTGACAGAACCCTAGATGGAAAAAAATTCGGTCCTTACTGCACATGCCAAAGATACAACAGATTTGTTACCTTATACTGAGCAATAGAGAAGCACTCAGATGTCAAATGGCTGTTTTTCCCATATCCTGTAATTTCCCTTATTGTAGAAGGGTTTTTTTATGTCTCAAAGAAGTAGGACTGTCCCAGATTAAAGCAACAGAGATAAACAGCAGCATCTTGCACAGGCTGTGTGCCAAGAAACAGCCTAAATTCACCACCAAAAATTAAAACATACAAACAAAACAAGTGACACAACAACAAAAAACCCCAAAAACCCATACCCCAAAATACCCAACAAAAAAATACGAGGAACATGGGTTCTCTACTTGCAAGCCTTATAGCAAATCTTTGATGTTCAGCTTTCTCTTCTCACATCTGTGAAATAAGGTGTTATCTGACTGTATCAAAGGAATGACCATGAGATTTAGCCATAAACTGAAAAACACAGTCGATATGTTGTAGACCGCCTTCAGAAAACTAGGATTATTAAACTGATGAAACAACAAAACATTTAGCATCACAATAATTTAGCTTCAGATTAAAAAAAAATAATAATCACACTACTGAATATTCTCTTTCAAAACAATTCCCATCATAAGTTCACTTGCAAATTTCAAAACAGGACCTCAACCTTTCCTACATTCAATACAGATTTAGAAAAAGCCTTACAGAAGAGAAAGAATCAGTATTTCCTTTTCTCCTGTGGGAGATCAGGCTGTGAGATTTTAAAATACAGCTGGAGGAGCCACTAGATGATTTCTGGTGCAAGCTTCCCAGAATAGTACTTTAAACGAGACCTTGGGCAATACTTCTTCTTTCAAGGGAAACAATAGAATTACTCAGATGCCTACACATGTGCTCCACCACTTTAAGGAAAACTGTACTTTTGGCCAGAAATATCTTTTAGTTTTTATACTTAGAAAAAAAGTAAAATAACAGTACCAACAGGAGAACACAAGAAAGTGCTGCCATCTTCAGTAAATTTTCCCTGCAGCAGCCAGGACATACCTGCTTTGGGTGCAGTTTTGACGCTCAGGCAGTACAATAGGGTGGACTTGTAGTCTGAGAAACCCATCGTCTCATCTACCCACTTTTAGTCATCACAAATCTGCAGCTAAATATCTGCCAGCCTGAGAGTGGACCAGATAACACTTTTGAGCCAGAAACTCACATGATGTGATGGTTTGCCAATGAGAAAACCTGGAGAACTCCCATATTCTGCCATTACTCCTGCATTCCTATCAGAAGAGGGAGAGCAATATCATTATAAGAAAGGAATCACCAATATGAATGTGAGGATAAATTTCAATGGGCCAGCACTGACTGGACTTGTTCCCTTACATACAATTATAAGATTGTAGTATAAGCTATCATGAGAAAATTATGAGAGCTCAGACCTCTGTTAAGAAATTTCAGTCTTGCTTAGAGCATTGCTTTGTTTTGTCCATACAGAGCAATCATCATTATATCTATTTACTGATCATGAAGAAATAGAGTGCCTGAAGAGCAGCTGTCTCTCAATTTGCAGTTTTCATACTCTTTCTGTGAATGATCCTACTGTGCAAACACATTTACATTTGAAAACACACAACATATGGTAAGAATTACATTTAACAGAAGTCTTGCTTTCCTTGTGACCATGCAAGCCGGGCTGGCTGTCATCATTCCTGCACCACCAACCTGCCTTCAGCCCAATAATCTACAAAACCACAGGCGGGTTTTGAGCCACCATAGAATGAAATTGAAACCGTGGCAGTGGGGAGAGAAGAGGCTTAGGGCAGTAAGGCTGTAAGCCTGTTGCTTGCAGACAGAGCTAGAGTCCTTCAGAGTGGCACAGTGTGAGGAACAGTGATGGAAGCAGCAAATGGCTGGGTAGGTGCCACAAAAGCCTAAGTCAGGATTGGGTATTCACTGCCTGACCCCAGAACAGAGGGGACCTGCAGTCACTTTAGGAGACGTCCAGAAACAGCTAAGTAGCATCAGGTGAGAGCCACAACCCAGTCAGGACTGTGAACCTCATATCTGGACCCCCCCATGCTGCCATTTTCTGGACTGATTTTCCCTCCCACAGGACACAAGTCATTCCCATCATGTCTCTCACTAACATCAGTTACAGAATAACTGGGTCCAAGAAAACGAAATGAGCCTGCCTGTGATATAAATGACACTCCCACTGCAGCTGAATCTGTCAACAGCAGGTTTTAGCTCTCCAGACTGATCTAGACTGAATAGCTTTTTGAAACTCTGAACAGCTATCTTAACTGAATTTCCATGTTGCTTTTTTTCTTGCAAGATAAAACAGCAAAATATGATTCTTGCAAAAGTAAATTAGACCAGCCACTGGGGAAGCAAAACTTGTACACTGAGTGATTGCTTTGGCTCCGAGCAAATTTAATCTTTTCCCATCTCTTCCTTTCCTCTTTTTTTCTGGCATTAGGCAAAAGCTTCATGTCTGACCACGCTATTTTGATGCACTTTGATCTAAATTACGTTTTGACAATATAGGATTAAAATACCTGTTATGTAAAGGAGCATGGTCTATGCATATTCATCCCTGCAAACTATCTGGAGAATTCATTTGATTAAATACCTACCAGTTTTGACATAAGAACAAGTACTACCATTAAATCTCTATCAAGAAAGGATAAATCGATACAAAACTCTGTAAGAGAATCTAAGTAACCAAGATTTAGTCTCTTCCAGTAATATAATGCTTTGTTTTCCCTCTTCAAATGACAGATGCTTGAAAATTTAGATTTTTCTTTGAGACTAAGAACCTTATTTTAATTTTATGTTTAATTGGTCATTAATTCCAGATTTTTCCATTCACATGAGAGAATTTATCACAGTAAAAGGGACCCTGAAAAAACAGACTGAAAACATAGGGGTACAGACACATCTTTAAGGATGACCAGCACTGCTTTTTTTCCTGCTGTTTTTTCTAAAGGTATTTCTTTGCTCTGTTTACCTTCCTACACATGTCATTGATTTTTATCTGGTTTTACATTACCACATCCTAAAATAAGCTGAATGCCTCTGAATGACTGTTTCTTCCTAAAGCCATTCAGATTTTTCAAGCAACACAGAGAAGATACTCAAGGAAAGATATATTACCAGCAATGCATGTTACTTAAAAACTGCTGGCAAGTTGGTGATATCTTCTTACTCACTATCACTTAACAGGAAAAGTGAGAAGACATACATTAAACCTTCATGATTGCTGATTTTTAAATATTCAGCCATGTGTCTCTACTCCACTGCAGCTCTGAACTCCTAAATAAAACACTGAACTTCCATCTCCTTCTGGGAACATCCTCTTCAGAGCTTACTGCTTCTCCTGTGGTGAGAATGGTAAACTCTTCCAAAGACCAGCGTCCAAGGTCTCCAGTTTGGCAGATCACATTGCTCTGTTCCCACCAAAAACCCACAATATACACACTGTTAGGCTATACCTGGGCAACAGGACAGATTTTTTCCTGAAGTGCTGTTTATGAACTGCAAATTATACCTTTGGTAAAATTGTACCTTTAAAAGCACTGGTACCCAGGAATAAACCATGAGGAAAGTTCTGACAGAGGATGGATAGCCCAACAACAATAGGCTGATCCTAACTACTGCATTCTTTGCAAAGTGACACCCATGGTATTTTGCAGGAATGTAACTATTGCCTAGTGCTTTCTTCTTGCACTTCATTGCCATTATTATTACTTTAAAATATTGCTGCCTCTGTATTTTAAGACTGAGGAAACTAGCAGTGCTAAGAGACTTGGGCATGATCCTCTCTACTGCTTGGTGGGAAATGCTATGTGCCTCAGAGGTGAAAAGGCAGTCTGATAGTTGTCCATAATTAAGCTTATCCAACCTTGGATTCTCACAGATAACAGATACACATAGGATACGTATGCTCAGCTCATTTCCTTTAGACTTAATTTCCCCAAGTGCAAGAAACCTGATGGCAGGATTTACAGTAATGGGGATTGTATTTGTGCCTGGTGAGGAAAGGGGGCAAGGTGTGGGAAAAATAACACTCACTTTTCAAAGCTCTCTCTAAGGGCTTTCAACCCCAATAAACTATTCAACAAGTACAAGAGAGTCTTCTCTTCATTCCAGGAAGTGCAGATAGGGGAATCTTGGGGGATTACTGCAGATGGGGGAATCTGTCAGGCAAAAAGCCTGTAAAGTATTATAAAATGGTGTTTGAGTAACAAACATAGAAGAACTTTCTGAGATATTTTATTATGTCATGGAAAAAAAAACCCCAAGATTATATTTCCAGTCCATACATTCCCCACCTGCTGTAAATACAGGATAACTAATGGGATTTGAGATGCAACTTTATCTCATTGTTTCAGAATAAGAAGTTTTAAGCCCAGTACCCACTCCTTTATCTGCTCCAGTGCACATCCCACAATCTGATTCTATCTGCTCCCTTTCAACTGAATCATAAGTAGTATTCCCACATCCTCAACAATGCTTTTGTTATTGAAACAGTTCCAAGCATTTGATTAAAAAAAAAAAAAAAAATCAAACCTTTGCTACTTTTTCATTCACCAATGTCTATAAAATGAGTTCTGGAAACTTCCATACCAACATCCAGACTCTCCTGGTTCCTTGAGTCATTGACTGCATTGCTGGAGTGCAGACAGCCACCCTCACATTGCTTACAGGGCAAACAAGCACACTGTAATTGGACATTCCAGTGTTTGCCCTCTCCCCTCTAACCACCCCTCACACCACCTCAGCAGGGTAATGAAGCAGAGGATTTACAGGGAAAAGACTCATCTTGAGGCACAACACATTTGCAGTGAAGGGTTCCACTTTTTTGTGAAGCAGCTTTGTCACTTTTCCCAAGTTCCTCAGAAACAACCAGAAGCTACGCAATGCTTGACAGTTATGTATCAACAGCCCTGAGGATTTTTCCCATCCACTATTTTGGGAGAAACATGTCTTCCTCATGCTGTAAGGAAGAAACATAAGGATCTAAAATGTTATGTACTAAATAGACATACCACCCTACTGCAGGGCAGACACATTCAAACGAGCAAAGAGTTGCAAGCACTGGCTTACCATAATTTTTCCTTCATTTGGCTAGAACACACTTGTTCCGCTAATTGATACTCCTACCACAGTGTCAAACAAACAAATCAGATTAAACACATTTTGCCAGTATTTTGTCACATTCTGGGTTTCCTGGCAATAGTTGCTGTCTGTATATCCTGGGGCACCAACAGATGTAAGGTCTGATAAAAGCTGCTTCCCCAGTTTCATGTCCAAGAAAAATGTAGGCTTTATTCTGAAATGTATGCACGCATGGCAGATTTTAAAAAGACCACAATTAACCCTCTGCCCCACTGAATTTCAAATTCTGAACAGTTTTTTAAGCTTCTCCAGCCTACTCCGCATCTCTCTACAGGCTACATGATCCTAGAAGAGAGGCTGAAATTGTCTTTTTTTTTCTGTAAAAGATGCCAAAAGAATCCATCCATTCATTAGCACCTCAAGAAAATAACATGGGAAGAAATTTAGCTCAGGCAGACCCAGATAGCTAGTGCTTAATCAATCAGTTCTCAAAGTTGCTGTCATTGAGCACTGCTCCAAAGTAAGCCAATTTGGCACACACAGACACTTCAAACACTGAAGAATATCTGAGTGGGCTACAACAAACAGCACCAGATAAAGTTTCTTTAAAAAACATTCATTGAAACTGACGAGGTTTACAAAATTCCACCAAATAACAACAGTGACCCACAAAACTTGGACACCACATGATGTCAGAACCAAACCCGGACTCAAACTACTCTTTAGTTTGGTGCTTGATTTCCTCAAGAACATCTGGAGATTGTAAGCATTTAAGGTAAGCATTCAAATAAGCATCCAACAGTGTTTGCTTCTCCTAACAAGTTGTCCTGGGTTGGCCCTATGACCTGTTTGTATCCCCAATCGTCCTCTTGCTTATGCTGGACATTAAGTTCTGCAGCTTTAAATTGGTCCCAGAAAGGGTCCTGATATATCTTGTGAAGGAAGGAGTCAGTCTACTTGCACCAGCTGAATTACTTTTTCCAGAAAGACTGATCTATTCTGCCTCTGGAGGCAACATGCATTTTTACCTCAACATTTCTCTTATGCATATGCACTAAATGGTAGACTTAAAAGTTTTTAAATAACACAGAACAGAGAAAAAATTGAACAGAAAAGTAAAACAACTGAAGTTGATGAATCAATTTGGTTAACAGCTATTCTGCTTAAGAGACAGCTTTGATTCTATCACAGCTCTCATCTCAAACAGATATTGATCCAAGTAATTTACATTTCTTTTTACCATAGAATACCAGGGGTTTCAACTTTGCTTCATACATGACACTAGGGAAGTCAGGGTTTGCCACTGCAGATAAAATCTAGAAGGCTCCATCAAAAAGTCAGGATTTGGACCCTTAATGATTGTTCATATATGCTGACCCTAAGTTTTATTCCGGAGCCATTACTGTTGACCTGCTGAAGCACAAAACACTCCAGTTTTACCAGGAGGAGGTTTTAGCCCACTTGGGCCCATGAAACTAAAGAGGGTGAGAGACAGGTGTGATACATCAACTTGGTGTCCAGGACTTACACAAAATAATTCTGAAATACTTTTCAGATACTCTGTTCTTAGATTTTTCTCTGCTACCCAGCTCCCAGGGATTCATCTCTTATTGTATGCTGTGAACATAACTGCAGAGAGCCATTTCATTATAACAAGCTCATTTTGTAACCAGCCACAACAGTAACAGCTGTTCACTCCAGAGCCAGCACAGACATGCTGCACCCAAGTGGCACACTGAGCACTGGCACTTTAGCTACCCAAATCAAAGGCAATAATAACAAAAGTATGTGCTGGGGAGATGCCAAAAAGGGTCTCACCTGATTCTGAGTGGTCCAGGATTGCAGCAAACCTTATTGTCCATGACTGTAATGATAAACAAGAGATTTTTGTAGGGCATAATTTCAAATTAATGTACAATATAAAAAAAATAAACAAGATCTGTCCAAACTAGAAGAACAGAAGAGTCCATGAAATACCATAGAAAACAGAGGGACCAAAAAAAGAATTTGAGGAGTGCCTTCCATATACTCAAAACTAGTCACTACGATATACCTTAGCTATCTACAAGTCCAGCAAGGAAGCTGAAAGGACTTCTTGATGACTGTGTTACACATCAGGCACTCAGGAATGATGAGGCCACAGCCAAGAAGTTCAGTGCACTCCTTTGGGCAGGTGCTACTACAGAAGGTATTGGAGTGATCCCACTCCTTATGCATTCATCACAGCAGATAGCTCAGGGAAGCGGTATCAGTTTAAAGCAAGGACACAGGCAGCATTGGACCAAAGAGACAAATTGGAGGTTATTGCATCACCAGGAGTGAATGGCATTCACCTGAGAGCTCTGTGGAAACTCAGGTCCACATCTGCAGAACTTCTGGCTAAGGTTTTCAGATGATAAACACAAAAAGCTGCTTTGTTACAGGACTGTCAAATGAGTCCAAAAAGGGCCCTAAAGAATGCCAACGGGACAACTGCAGAGTGATTTCCAGAAAGAGTATGACTGGACAATAAAGGCTCTTTCATAAATAATTCTATGAGCCTTCAAGCCTAACAATCACTTTTCAGGATGAAGAAAAGTAAGCAGTACAGTCTTTGAGGAATCAGAGTTGAGACTTTTTCTACACCATATCTTCACCAGTGACCTGGACAGCTAAACCTCAGTTTGTAAATGCTACTAAACTCTTGCAAGCAGTTGAATGCTATGCTGATGACAAGAAACTTCAAAAGGAGTTCCTGGAACCAACTGAGCAGACCAAAAACCTGTCAGGAGAGAAAACTGCAGTGAAAAGAAGGTATACGAGGTTATTCTTTCACAGTGTAACATCCCTGTATGTTCACTTCTTGTGTACTGCATGCAGTTCTTGTCTCAAGGATGAAGTTGAGCTGGAAAGAGAATCATGGAAGAAACACTGGAATGGACCTCAAAGTCATCAAGCGCAACTCCACTGCTCAAACAGGCTCAGCTAGAGAAAGTGATCCAGGACCATGTCTGGCTGGGTTTAAATGTATCCATAAATGGAGACACCACAAATTCTCTGGGCAACCTGTTCCAATTTTCACCACCCTCACAGCAAAAAAATTGTTTTCTGGCATCAGATGGAATCTCATCTGTATTAATTTATGCCTGCTGCCTCTCAGCAATTAAACAATTGATGAGGGCATCCAGAGGACAAGTGCTTTACACAGAGGCCCTACAGGCTGAGAGACTAGGAGGAGAAGGGGGAGTAGTTTCCCTGAGGTTTACGGTCATGAGCATGATGAATGATCCTAATGGAAAACTGCTGTTATCATCTCTGGCAAGCCAAAAGACCAAACCACCATCTAAGGATATGCTTCTATAGCTCTTATGTCAATTCACATGTCACCTATGAGCCATGGAAAAGTGATGACTCAATGATGACTCAAGGTGACAGTAAATTTTGTTGTTTCCCACTTGTCAAAGACAACATATTACTCCAACTGCCTGCTGCCTCCACTGGTTCCATACTGACTAAAAAAGTAAGTAAAATATTTTGTGTCTTTGACACTGGAGTAACTTCTGGCATGCCAGGGGCAACCTTTCAGATGACTGACACCATACTCTGTCCTATCCACACGCAAAAAGTTTCTTGCATAGAAGCAGAGACAGTCTACCTAACTAGTGTCTGGTCTGAAGTATGATTCTCTTAAAAAAATAGTGAAGAGCTAAGTTAACAGAAACTCATTTAAAAAAATAGGAAAGCAAGTCTTCAGCTAATGGGAGAAAGAAAAATCATATTTACATTATATAGAAATGAATTTTATTTAAAGAAAAACGTAAGGTTCTTGTTAGCACTAGCATTGTGAATCTTGTAAGTTTTCCACTCCTTCATTTTCAGTGCTGAAGAAAGATACTGAACTATGTTTGTTTCATTTGCTGGATTAACATTTACTTTTCTACTTATTTAATCAGTTGCATTAGCAAATGTGTAAATGCTTCTAGAACTGGGACACCAGTAAATCTTACAATGTCTTGTTTAGGCCAGCCTGACATTGACAGCACTTCAGTATTAAAGCTATACAAGTCTACAAAGTAATACACCCCCAGCTGGGCCACTCCCAGCATCAGTGCTACCAGACTTTGCACGCTGTAACAAAATTCTGGATGTACTGCCTCCTTACATTCAGCCACGCCAGCGTTGTACCATTTTGGCAGCAATGGGCTAACAGATGGTAATTCTGCAAAGCTTTTCCATGGAGATCATTAATAACATCAAGTTCATTTGATACTTCAGTCACATCTATCCCTTCGGAAGGGTTGCAGCAATCTATTCTTTTCCCACATGCAAGAAAAACGGAGGGACTACAAGTCAGTTCTGTGCTCTTCTAACCCTTGATTCTTTTGAAACTGAGAAGCTTCCTGTTAAGTGAATTCTTGGAGTTGCTTCCACATATTATCACTGAATAAAAGATCCCAAGAACTGTCATCAGAGCAAGGACGAAATGGCAGAATATTTATGGTGGACCCATATAGTCTTTCTAATTGCATAATCTTTTCTAGTAAGTTGTAACAATGTTAGAGATTAATAAGAAATATCTTGGAGCTTCTACAATACAAATTTTGTAGAAGTTTGTACTTAGTCACCAACTTCAGCCTCTCTTTTCCGCTCCTGGAATCTCACACAAATTGCTAATTCTAGCTATAAATGAGCAGTAGTTCGCATTTCATATCAGGAAAACAAGTAAAGATTTAGGCCTATATATTTCCTTTAAGTGAATTTGTCTCCTAAGTAATTCACATAATTCCCAGGGTCAATCACTCAGTTTTAAAGCACAGAACAGCACACTTCTATTGCTCTTAAACAAAAATAAAACTGCTCAGATTTTATCGATAGTTCTGAACAAGAAGACACTTGTGGTCTGTCCAAGACCATATAGAAAGTCAGTTGCAGAGTTGGAAATACAACCCATCTTTCAGATTCCTGTTCCAATTTTATCATCAGAAGATTTTTTCTTTCTGAAAATACTTTCCTCTTTCATAGAACTCTCCTTTTCTTTTAATTTTTTACAAGATATTTCACTTAGGTATGAAGAAACTTTCCCGACAAAGCTCCTTTGCAAAAACCTCTTAACTGCTGACAGTTAAGCTTAAATGAACTTGCATTTTCCAAACCAGTCTGCTTCCAGCATAAAACAGCTCCACTCTCAAATACGCTCTGCTGCCACTTTCCGACAATACTTATCAAAGTACCATTTATCTGAAGAAATTCAAAGAGTTTCAGCCCAGTCAAATAAAGAGACATCTTGAACACAGGAAATGCAGAATTACTTGTCTGAGCTTGAAAACATATAGTTGGCTTGGAGAACTTGTATTTTACTCCCTTCATTTTGACAGGCACATAATTTTTCATGAAAGCTTTTGCCCAACAGCCTTGACCCTGCAAGACAAGTGCTGCCTCTCCAAGCCAGCAGTTGTTATACTTTGACTATTATCTACATACACAACACAGCAATTAAAGCCTAGATTTAAGTTTTAAATACTTACTCAAACTGACTCTCCTCATTAGTTCAATAATTAAGGCTGCGTTTTACTTAACATGATAAAGACAGGTGAAGAAGAAAGAAAATACTCTCCCCTGTGTATTCTCTCATTTTTTTGGGCCACTTGGAACTAAATTTGTTCTTGTGTCAATTCCCTTCTTATGGCAGCCCAGGATTCTCTGAGCAGATTAAAATTATTCCCCTGAAGGCTTCCCACCTCACTCATGTTCAGATCCACCAGGTCAGAGGGTAAAGCAAAGAAGCCATGCTGCTCTGCGAACTTGATTGTCTCTTCCTGTTGACCTGCCCTGGACTTTCCAGCCAAGGTCAACCTTTTTTATTCTCTCTCCCTCTCTCAGTTATTTTTGTATGCTTATCACCTCTATTCTTTTGTTCTCCTTGAGAAACGTGCATTTCCTCCTACATTCCTCTCACTGAAAACAGAGGGCAAAACAGAATTGCCCCAGTTCTATTTGCAGGGGTTTTTTTTTTCTCAAATATAATTGCAAAAGTTCAGTGCTCCCCATTGTCTCTGCTTTGGTGCCTGTGTGATGATGAACTCATCAGTCAAGCAGCATAATAGAATTATTTCAGATTAACAGCTTCACACATATCCACCTCATTTTAAATAGTGCACACCCAGAGTCCCAAGGGTGTCACAATATTTTCTGACAACATTCCTTCGCGTCCACTCACACTCATGCATAACCCTGACTTTGCACAAGAGCTCATTCAAGCATTGCCTTGGAGAACCAACATCCAGTAACAGGTGGCAGTACAAAACTTCTCTTCTTTCTTCTTGATCCGAAAAAACATCTACACAATAATAACCTCCATACTCAGATCTAAAATATTTTAGCACCCTTAAAACACTAATTCACAACATGAGGTTAGTTCCATTAAAGCCCAATCATGGGCTCTAAACTCAAGATCAGCAGTAACCACAGCCTAGGGCACTCACTGGCTGCTACATAAATGTCTGTGTCCAACACAGTTCTCTCATACAGTGTCACTTACCTTTAAGCCAGTCCAGCAGAAATATTGTGTTAACTGTCTTTAAGATCAGTGTTATTGGATCAAGTAAATAACACTAATTTTCATTTGGTTCTGTGTTCACAGAGACCAAGGAGTGGATATGAAGAGAAAACAGGGCCTTTTTTCTTCTTTGAGAGGATCTTTGTCGACCAGGGCTGCACAGAAGTGTAGCAGTCAGGATGAGAGAGAGATAAAGATCAATCAATCTGTAACTATGTGAAGGTACTAAAAATACTATGATGAGAAGAATGAGGAGGAAGAGGATTAAAGTTTCCCTATTGCCCTTAGTGAGGAGCAGCTAAGCAGCAGCACAATAAAGGTTGGCAGCCACTGGGCTTCCCACATAAGAGAACAAAATGTCCAAGCACTGCCAGTCCTGAAAGCAAAAGTGTGTCACTCCCCCATCCTATTTGCAGGCTAAAAAAAAATAAAATCAACAGCAGCTTTCAAGATACAGAAGTCACAAAAGATCCTGTGACATGACTTTACAGTGGCTGGGACATGCCATCCTAGTCAGAAACTGTGATTGTCACAGCTGCTTCCTGCAACACAGCACTTCCCCTTCCCTCTGCTCCCAAAATGTTTTGGGTTTGGGTTTTTTCCTAGCCAATTCACCCAAAGGCCAAGAATCCACTGACATGTTTGTAAGATTTTAAGGTCTGCCTCTTCTGCCAGGTCTTCTGAGAGAGAAGAAACAAGGCAAAACAGATGAGTTTCAGCGAAGTCTCATCAACTGGTAATCAGTGCTTATGTAAATGTTAACAGGAGAACATTCTAGGAACTAATTTCTCAATACACTTTCAAACATCTTCAAAAGATATTCCTCTTACTGGTAGCTACTAAAATAAGCATTCAATTTTATTCTCATAATAAGCAGATCTTAAGGGCATGAATACAGCTAATTAAGCTTTCTGGTATTCATACAGTTTGCTTTGCCAACACAAAGGCAAAAATTATCTATAAAAATTAAAAATATTCCTCCTCCAGACTGCCTCATACTGAGGTGCTGTAAGGTATTCCTCCCTGCAACTGGGAACATCATCAGGACAAATACAATACTTTGCAGAGATGCAAATCCCTGTAGTTCTCCCAGCAGTAGCTATCAGGAAGCAGACTATCATTCTTGCTTGACTGCTGTAGAGAAACAAGGAAAACAGAATGCAGTTTACAACCTGTTCAAATTGCATCCATTTATTTAAAAGTTAAATTTAACCCCAGAGGAAGCCATAAGTGCCTCAAAAAGCAGGGTAATGGGTCAACCTACAAGGCAGAGTTTCACCTAGCTCCCAGACATGTCTGTGGCTTATGACTGATTTCCAAGCTGTTCTATCTCAAAAATACAAGTGATCTGAAGAGAACACAAAGAAAGGAATAATATCAAATGCCTAAAATATTTCCAAAATGTCAGAGCATTCCAGGGTGGTCTTTTTGTTTGTTTGTTCGTTTGTTTTGGTCAGATACATGAAATCCATTCAAAGAACTCTTGACTAAAAAGGCAATTTAATTCTAAATCCTACAACCCTCCCAGGTAAGTCTGTTCCTTCCTTCCTTTCCAGCACATCAAAAAGACCACTCTTGCCATCATGACAGAGCTGCACATTGTTTAAACACATATTTATGGCAAGAAGGTTCTCTCTTGACTGGCACAGTGAACTATTAAACAATTACTGGGAAGTGATAATGTGTTATCAAAATAATAGTCTATTGGTGCTACAGGTGTATTTTTATTTCAGAACATCTGAAGCCCCCAGCAGGTTTCAAAGGATAGTAACAGAAGAGGCCTTGCAGTGGTGGGTACGGGATAAAATGCTGCATAGCTGCTCAATGAAAAAATCTGGAAAAGGCAACCTGTACTTTTGGTTCTCCAGCACTTGTGCCAGTTTTTGCTTCCAGCAGCACATAAAGTTGAGCAGACACAGGGAAAACAAAGAGACTCTTGTGACTTATGTGCCATAGTGCCTTATCAAATGTTGCCTGTGATTCAAGCACCAGGAATTGAGGCCATAATCTCACCTGCACTTCCTGGGGCTACAAGCAGCACAGTCCAAAGAACACCTGCTCAGTAACAGTACAGGACTCTCAGTGGCTGAAAAGTAAAGGCTTCTAAAACTGTGGTGCTTCTCACAGACTGAGCCCCAGTGTCCTGAGCTCCATAATCAAACATCCTTTATTATACTCCAAAATAAATCCATAGTCAGAAAACCTTAGATGTTTTTCAGGGTGGTGATAATTTAAAAAAAATTACAGAGCTGGTCAAATAGCCAAACAGGAGACAACACAATTTTTCATTCTATCAGTGGTCTTACAACCACAGAAACGCTCCTAAACATCTGGCACATCTCTGGCCAGGGCATAACATCAGAACAAGCCCTGAGAAAGGGCTCCATAGGCAGCAGAGGTGGTTAATTATGCTTTCTGGCTTCAGGTCAGCATTTCTATGCCAGATTAGCAATACCCAGCAATGTATCCATGCTAATCTATGTTAAGTTAGCAATTACCCACCACACAGGGGACACAAGGCATGCCTACAGAACTGGAAGTATCTTTAGTCCTCTTTCCAAAAGCTGTTACAAATGCTTTCTACATTATCTGAAGCACACTTCTCATAGCAATAAGAAAACTATCATAAAACCATAGGATAAAATACCTTAGCTCTATGGGCTGAATTACATTTTGAGCAGGTTGGTTTTTTGGTTCTTTTTATAGAAAGAAACACAACATTGAGTCAAACTAAAGTTATACTACAGTGTCTATAATGAGATTTCCTTTGCTATCAGAAGCAAAGGTCATCATGTTGATATTCCACAAAAGTCTGTAGCTTTCAAGGCATTTTGAATAATGTAAAGAATATGTCTGCATTTGCAGAAGTCGCCTCAAAATGGCTAATGACATTGTCAGCACAAGGAGGTTAGTCAACATTTCTAGCATCCACACAAAGGTCAAAGCAAATAAAATTACTGGGAGTGTTGAGCCCAAGGGCACTCTCTAAAATACTGTTTGAACACAATCCATCAATATGTACTTTTTCTTTTCTATAACCCACATAATCACCAGCCCTGTTTCACCATAAATCTGTTGTTCAGAAGTGCTCAAAAGTGTCACAGTATTGGTCATCTGTGTCAATTGCCCAAGAGTGATTTAGTAAAATGTCTGGCTAAACAGGTCACCATCCCAGTGGCACATAATAAATCAGGAAGCACTTGACAATATTGCTATTACAATAGGTGTGACTGACAGTGCTGCCAACTATTAACATTTCCAGGCATTTCCATGAGAACTCCCTGTTTTCAGCTCCTTGCAGCTTTGACAAGCTTTTCAAACTTTTCCATGCCAAAGTTCAGCATTTTTATTTTGTCTAATGGAAATTTTAGCCAAAACAGGTCACTTTTTGTGCAAGCAGGCCAGGGTACAGTATGTTTCTATTCCGTTAAGAAAAAAATAAGAATATAGTTTTCTAGAATATCCAGCACTGGCGCTTTCAAGAAGCCATCTTGACATTCAACAAGGATGGTCTGCATTTATGGCTGTGATCCCAGCTACCCAAACATCACCTTAGATAAGGTCAAGTTGACAGGTGGAGAAAAAAAAATAAAAATCTTTCCATTACAGTTTGTTAGATGCTACAAGCATCATAATGGTACTATCTGCATCCCACTGTGCCTGCTGATCAAGCAGTTCAGCTGCCTTACAGGTGTTGCTCCCAGCTGCTTTGGGCCAGCCTGAGCCAAGGGACTGATTAAAGATTGATGTCGGAAAAGGGAAGCTTCTTCTGTTAGATTTTAAAGAAACAGAGTGACTAAAATGAGAAAGCAAGAAGCAGGTCTCTAATGCTGCCAGCAGAAATACCCATCAGAGGGATCTGTAGGCTAGAAAGGCACTCACCCAAGAATGTTGCAGCTGACCTTGCAAGGAGGCTCAGAAGCCACTGAGGACTTTAAGGAACCATTTTTTTGCTGGCACTTCTGAAATAAGCTCATCAGGGTTGCAGATGCATGATTTAGAGATTAAGTTTTTGTTATAAATTCAAACAGAAATTTGATTTGCTGGCCCCTCTGCACAGGGATCAACATCATCTGCTCCCTGTACCTCACACCCAGAATGGCAAATGATTCACAAATAGCACCTTTATGGAATATTTATTTATTGATTAAAATAAAATCTTACGGAATCCTTCAGAAAGCTGAGGTATCAAATCATAAACTGAGAATGAAAATGCCCACTTAACAATCAACAATTTAAAAAAAAAAGTGCAGTTAGACTGATCACATTAGCAATCCTAGACATACCAATCCCAAAGCACCTGGACATAAACTAACACTCAGCTACAGTCCAAGAAGGACAATGTACTAATTCATTAGTTCAACGCTCAGAAAACCTCTGAAAAATAAAGTTATTCTCAACCAGATCTACTACAGCAGAGGAAGAAACATGTCCCAAAGCTTGGAAGTTTTTTCCATGAAGTGCCTCAGTCTCTGCTTGTGGAAGAAGTGAAAGTCCATCAGTGACACTGCTCAAATTCACACAGGCAGCTCCAAACTGCTCTGACATGACAGCTGCCTTCCCACAGCCACCACCCAGCCATGAAGTGCGATGGAGCCCTCAGCCACTGTTTAAAAATCCTATGAGGAACCAAGTGCATTCTCCAGAAAAAGCTTTTATTTCTAGGGTTAAAAATATTAATTGGAACCATCTTAACCCAAATACTTAATAGGCTTGAATAACTTGCATACAGACTCCTTACAAGGATCCAGTGACCTGTGGCAGATCTGAATGACTGAGGGTGGACCTCTCCAATGCTACATTGCAACTACAGCACTGTAGCTCTCTCAAGCTTCTCGAGCTGGTTGCAAAGGCCTTCATTGCTCACAAGAAAACTGTTTCACAACTGAGGAAAAACACACTTTAAATATATATAGGAAGAAAATATTCTATTACACTTCAGGGACATATAGAACAAACTCAAAACAAATCAGTTTAAACAACCTGTCAAATATTAAGAGGCTGAGGGGCTGCTAAAACGTAGCAAATAATTTTGAAAGCACATTCTACACCAACAGAAATGCACAGGCTCTTTAAATCAAAGTAAAGGAAAAAAAAATCTTCAGAGTACCTCTGAAAATACCAGCTCTCAAAATTAGGATTTTGAACAAAAAACCTCCCTCTTCCCTTCCTGTTACAGAAAAGAGTGTACTCGTGTTTTGTGCATTCTAGGCACTCATATGCAATTTCCTGGAATCAGAATTTCATCTGCACGGAAAATGAAAAGACTAATTTGTGACCTGCTTGCAATGATGTATTTCTAAGCATCAGATGACAAGCTATTGATAGTCAGGTATCAAATAAAGAGATGCACAGTTAAATTAACATCTCAAGTCTCAAGTACTTAGTAAAACCACATTTCAGCATCCTAAAAACCTGTGGACTTGCCTTCATTTTTCTCTCCGTGGCTAACCAAATATAGTCTTGACTTTTCCCTTTCATAACCACTTGCCAGTTTTTGGCAATCAATCCAATCCTGATACCATGTCCTTCTGTGGAATCCAATCAATCAATTTATTCAACAAAGGTTACATTATCAGGCTTCTCTGAATCAAAATACTAAGGCACTTCAGTTTTCTTATTTGGTTAGGCTATACTTACCTAGAACTACAAACTATCAAAATTCATTTCATGCTTGCAACACACTATTTAAAATAGCCTCTCTCTGCATATGTGCCCAGGAATCTGTCATTAAAACATCCTGGCTGTTAGGAGTCAGACACAACATGTTAATGAAAAACTGTGTGAAAAGATAACTCTGTGAACAAGCCCCACTTCACACTACACTAGAAGAGGCATATTAATCAAGTTCCAGACAGGATTTAAACTCAAAAAGTAATTGCAGGCACTTATCAGCATTGCTCACACCCTTCCTCCTCCTCCTCTCCCCTTGTGTTAGATTAGAAGTTGCAGAGAACACATTATTGCAGAGCACAGTAAAAAAGGACAAGAACTTCAGCCTGATTGCAGTGTTTTGGTCACCACCACTGGTCCAATCAGAGGTCACCCAGAGGTGGCCATGCATTTCTTGTTCACTGAAACAGGAAGATCATGAACTTCATTCTCAGCCTTTTCTAACCTACACTGGCCTTTAGGAGCATTGCTACCTGCCAGAGCATTCCTTTCTAGCATGGGTTGCCTGCACAACTAAAAAAATTCACATGAATCAAAAGCAATCTGCTTAAAGGACATAAAACCTTCCTTCTGGAAGCTTCTCTAACACCCTCAAGGGAATAATCTCTTCTGAAAAATAACTGATACACTAAAACAGACATTAAATTACATTATCTGATATCACACATTTACATGTATGAAACACTAACAGCATTAAAGGCAAGAGCATGAAACACTTTTAAAGTCTTTCATTTAAGCAGAGTGACCCTGCTGCAATGATGTACATATGAAAACTGATGAGTTTTCCCTTTTTTTCCCCTCAGGATCTGAGGCTGCCATCTTGACAGGGTCCTATCAAAATGCAAGCTCTTCTTCTGAAATGCTACACCTCTCTTTTCCACAGTGTACACACTGCCCCTTGCTCTTGTTCTTGGATAAATGTGGACTAATTCCTTCTCTGGAGAACCCATTCTGTATCCTTTCCTCATATTGCAAAGCCATTCTTTCTTTGTTTCACACACAGGTGACCAACACCCACCCTTCTGAAGGCATGAATTGCCATCCACTGTACACAAGTTTTTTCTCAGGTAGCCACAGAAATATACTTATTTCTTACTGAATAGGAAAAAATAATTCCATTTCAGAAGAAAGGTTAGTTCTTGCAGAAGATCCTGTTTGTATTTCCTTCCTTGTGTCTGTCAGGAGCTGACTACCCAGTATAATGTACAGATCTGCAAAAACATTTTACTTTATTTTTCTTTAAATTCATGTCAAGTCATGCACTAGTATACAAATCAAAAATACCCTCATTTGTGCTACTGATGCAAAAGATTTCTCAGGGATTTGAAGACAGGAAAACTGCATTAGTACCTAACGTGTTCTTTAGAGCCACATAAGTTTTTTAATAATCAGTAAGTTAAAGTAGTAATTAGAAATTATTAGTGTTTTTGTTTTCTTATGGACACATTGAAATAGATGAGTTTGTTAAATGTTATTTAGCACTAATATTGCTGTCACAATTGCTTAATATTGAAAGAGTTCCCACTTGATTTCAAGCATTCTTGCTGTTCAAATGAAAAGCTGTTTAGAAAAAAAATGCCTCAATTACAATAAAAATCCCCCAATTCTATCAAGGTTACATTCCATATTTGAATAGCTAACTGATAGCCTATTTGCCAGTGACTGTTGTGTTACTCACACACTACTCAGAAACTGAGTTAGTGTTCAGCAAATCACTTTTTTTTAATGTGATGTGAATATTGCAGTAATAAAGGATTATCTGGTTTGGCTTCTATTTTTTTGCCATCCAGCCTCCACCTTATTTGAATTTCAGAGACTAAGAAACAGCCCACCACATACTATGAACTGTGTAAAAATGGGGCAGCTATGAATTGTGTAGCTGCCCCATTTTTACACAGACACACGGAGAAAAGACCAGCAGAGTCCAGAACTCAGGTCAGTAAGATTCCAGCATCATCTCAAGTATTACACAAGCATCAATAATGACATTTTTTCCGTGGGAATTACCTCTTATTACTGAGTATTTAGGAGAAGACAGCTGCACACTCCCTTTGCTGTGCCAAGCTGCCTGTGACATTTCCCTGCAGGGCCGACTCTCTCTACATACAAGGCTTGGAAGGTGCACCTGGCTCTCATCAGAAGCTGCCTTGCACAATCCAATACTAGTTCCTACTAGATTTTAATTCCAAAAATACTTATTCTTAGATGGCATGGATGATCATGGGACAGGTAATAACTTCTACTTGGTTTCTTTTCCCTCCTCCTTCTCATCCACTGTTTCCAGTGCTGTATTTCAACTTGTTTCACTGAGGAATCCATTGAGAGTGATGACGTCTGCCCTAATGCATTTCCTGCAGCCCCCAAATAAACTGTACTTTTATTTGAACTTCTTACGGTTGCCAAAAGAATTATTCTTGTTCTTCCCTGTCACACACACTGAGGAAGTTGTGGCCCTACAAGACTGACACCAAATAATTGCTCCAGTGATCTGCTACTTTAGTGACTTGGATTCCGTGGTCCCAGTTTTAACCCTCAGTTTTAGGAAAGCAACAGAGAACAGCTATCTGAAAAGTACCATCCCTGTTTCACAGTTTTTCAATTATTTAATGCCAGGTTCCCTCTCCACTCTGCCTGAAACAGGCTGCTAGGTAAGCTACAGAATACACATGAACTGTTTCCAACAGGAGAGATAAGCAAGGAATGATGCTACTCAGCAGGACCTTTCTCCCATGTGCAGTTTCAGTGTTTGGAGACTATTCAAATGTCTGAGAAGACACCAAACTGTTTCAGATGGTGAAAGACAGACTTATCTATAGTTTCAGCCAAGCATTATTTGGGGACCTTTCTTTCAATTTGTTTTTAAGAACTGAAGACATGAATATTAATTAGCCCTGATACTAGCTTCATGTATCAGGGGAAAACAGCATACTATGGTTTTCTCAAGCATCTGCATGGATCAGATTATTTTCCTTATTTACTGTTTTTCTTATGGTAAAGCTTCTTTGACCTGCTATAAAAGATACAAACAGATTTTACAGAATGCCCTATGCAACAGGGATATAAAACAACTCTTTTTGTGTGTCTCTATTATGAAACAATAAAGTATGTGATGCTTCTGGAAAAAAAAAGTACAAGACAGCATCTCCACTTAATTTTTATCTCCTGCCCTAGGGTATCTTTCACCATTTGGATTTTTCCAAATCCATCCAGTAAAAGGAAAACTCTGTCCTGCTAGGATGACAAAAGTCTCACAACAAAAACATTATTAAACTCCAGGGCAAAGGTAGAGTACCTCTCTGTAAAAATGAAATACTGATTAAGCAAACTGTCAGCAACCTGATTGCATAACAGAACAGATTACCCACACAAGAGCAGAAAATCTTGCATGCCTGTACTTTTGCTCAGGCTTTCCCACATAGCTGTCTGCACAACATATTCATTACAAACACACTGAAAAACAGCAAATCTGCATTAACTGAACGTGAAACCAGCACGGCAAAATTCAAAAGGTGCCAAACCACGGCTGAAAGGTTAACCCTGCTTCTTTGGATACACACATAACAAGACAGAATGACCATGTGAGGGTTCATTAAAACACAGTCAGAGCAGTAGACCTGTCAC
The DNA here is from genome assembly GCA_025920805.1 of Petroica traversi. Lineage (NCBI taxonomy): Eukaryota > Metazoa > Chordata > Aves > Passeriformes > Petroicidae > Petroica > Petroica traversi. Next base: position 4,273,690 of record JAHLSL010000056.1, read on the forward strand.
ACATCTCCTTTCTTGGTTCTACAGCATCATGGAACAGCTCCCACTCAGATCTGTGATCCAATTCATCCTATGTGCACCCAGCAGTAAGGAACCACAGATGCCCATCAGCTCCTGTAGTTCTGCCATGCCTCAGTAACAATGGACAAAGGAGTTTATCTCTCCTCTCTTTCTAGCTTCTCACACAGGTGTACAGACAATGGCAGTCATTTTCTTTTAGATTCTAGCCTGACACACTCATTTTACCTTTGTGCTCTGACATTTTAACTCCAGCATCTCCATCTGTTCTCCTCTTCCTTACTAGACTAAAAAGTATCTCTGTTTTATTAATTTATCTGTCTGACCTAAATTCTCCCCAGCACCTGACTGCCTTTCTCCATTCCAAATTTAAAGAGCTCCCAATTATTAGCCTGTTTTCTCTGCCAAAAGTTGCACTATGGCTAAACAAGAAGTCATGCAAATTTGACAGGCAACAGAAAGAAGCAAAATCTTACAGATCCGTCATTTAAAACAAATGCAATTCTACTTTTCAAAATTAGAAGTACGTTTGATAAATAAATTTTTTTCTTCCACTGTTCACCTCCTCAATCCCAAACAGTATTTTAAAATCTATACTTAAGAAAAAACTATAAAGGTCATCAGCAAATAGGCAGGGTGACTTTACAGCTGAGTTCATAACATGAAGAATAATTGCCACTTAGAGCATCAGTCCAAAAGTAAATATTTTGACTTCACCTATTCAGATAAAAGGCAACATCTATGTTGGCCTTAGGTGAACTCTTCCTTGTTCAGCTGTCTACTCTTGGAAAAGTCAAGTGAGTGACCCTGCCCCTTCAATTCCCTTCATCTGAAGAAGCTCTGCTCTTTTTCCTCCCTCCTTATTTGGTAGCAGTGCAGACTAGAACTTCAAGCTGAACTTCATGGCTGCTACTGGCTTGTTTTCTGAAACATTTAAAAAAAATACTAGTCTCAAGTTTTCTTTGATGGAGAATCTGCTAACACAAAGAAGAAGAGAATTTCGGGCCAAGGATACTGCATATAATAGCAGCACAAAGAGCCTGATTCTGTAGGCAAAAAAACACTTCCCAACACACCACTAAATATAAACATCAAAGCAATAAAGAATTGCATTGAAGTGCTAAGCACTGAGGCAGCAAATACCTCCCTCATGATCAGCACTCAAACTCTGTATCATCATTTGACAAAGTCTCAAAACTCAGCACATGTTAATGGGTCATAAATACCCAGCTGCTCAGGGACAGCTACTTTGCCTTGTGTGCAAGCTGTTTCTACAAATGTCCACAAAAATGTATGAAGGCCTACTAAAATGTCTGGGAAATAACAGTGCACATAGCTATTTGCCATCTACACAGAGGGCAGAAGGAAGTCAAATTAGAACCATCACGAGAGGGAAGCAGTGGAGAAATACTGGCAGTACTTTGATGGAGAAGGGAAAAGTTCAGCCTAGCCCTGCAAAGAAAAACAAGGAAAAACAAGCAGCAAGGAAAAATGCAGAGGGGAGGTAAAAGATCCTGCTGACCTGCTAAGTGACTAGCAGAAATGAGGGGAGAAGAGAAAATGGAAACTTATCTGGGACTCTTCACGTTCTCTCCAAGATTAAGATCACTGTGCTGCACACAGCTCCAGAGGTTACTCTCCTTTGGAGAACACAGCTCTCTCCTCTCAGTGCTCATTTCAGTAATATTCTGGGGTCTTAAATGATTTTCTTCGAAAGATATCATACAGATATACAAAGAAATTACAATTTTGATATTCTTAAAGAGCTCAGAACACAATAATAGGACAGAACTGGTATTAAAATCTAATTTTTAAGCATACTGTCTTTGGTTTAAGAACATTCGAAAGTCAGTGTTAGAGGTGCTATATACTTTTTGTCATATAATTGATAGCAAATTGTTTTAAATAAATGTAATACTGAGCTGCAAAGTAAGACTTCTTACTCTCCTTGTTTTTATAAAACAATCTTTACCACTAACAAAGGCTGCTAAATGTCATATCTTTAAAAGAAAAAAACATAAATCAAAATACATATATAAAGCTTTTTAAAAACCCACTGTTTCCTCAAGTGTCATAGAGAGAAAAAACCCCAAAAAAATCCATGAAGGTTCATGAACAAACCTGTCTTGTGAAACTACAAATGTCAGAGTCAGGAAATTAATTTTGCTTTAGTATCTAAGTCAAAATAATTTGAATATCACAGGAAATAGTGGATATAACTCTTCTGCTGCTAATATCTTTCTGGATCTTCTATAATGGATCATGAGGACCTATCAGCTTTGAAAAAAATTAAGAAACATTCTTCTTTTTTCTACATTAGACAAAACAAATGTACTTACTAAAATCTTGTACATAAATTCTATTCAGTAAGTAGCCAGGAGAGCAGAAACTGAGTTAACAAATGTCTTAAGTTCAAGAATTAAATACTTTTAATTAAAAGTAGAAAAATCAGTCACACAAATAATTCCTGAAAACTGGGTGTTTTTTAAAAGAAAAACCTCTCAGTTTTTCTGCTAAAGAATCATCCTCTCAGACTGACTTTCTTAGAAGACAAACACCTCATTCCAAAACATCAGGTTATGTCTCTCATACCTTCTGTGCTTTAGCACTACCACAGTTAGGTTGCAGTAAGATAAGATGCAACCAAGACCAACAACAAGGACAATTGTGCTTGATCAGTCTCAAATAGTTCTATAAGTTCATCCAAAAAAATAGTGAATAAAGGAGAACTAGCTGACATTTGGTGATGCAAGATGAATTGGGTTTATCCTTGGTCATTGCAGCTGGCAAAACAAAATAAAAATACAAACAGTAAGCTATGTGAGAATAGGAGATGACATAATGTGAATATGGTCATCCCTACCAAAGTTTGATTGTTATACCTGAGGTATGATAGTCAATTTAGATAGCAGAGCAGATTAAAATGTTACCCATTGACAAAGATTGAGACTTGACTGCTGAGTCAAAGAATTGTGAAATTTACTTGACAACATTTTTGTGTGACTGATGACTGTGTTGGAAAAGGGGACTATTCACTCATCCCATAGAAAATGAAGGGACAAATAAAATGAAAATATTCCTTAGTCATTCTCAACATTATGAAGAGGCCACAGAAATAAAAAACACTGAAGGCAAGTCAGACATGTCATACAATGGTTGCAATGACTAGAATCATATGTCCTCAGAGACCAACACAAGATACAGACGGAGCTGACAGCAGAGCACCCTACACAACCTGCCGTAGATAGAGGTTTAAGTTCTCCTAAGTGTGATTACAAACTGGGTACCAGTAAAGATCTGCAGGTGTCAGAGCAGATAAGACAGTGCAACAGCAACAAACTCTAGGGTATCCATCTAAAAAGGCTTGGCAAAACAAACAATTGTCATTTTCCTGTTGTTGTATGACAACAGGAAGTGGTACATGACCAAGTACATGCTTCCAAGAGTGCAAATTAATTAACTATTTTTATGGTGAATCCTACCTCTAAAGATACAAATAACCTTCAGTTACTAAACAAATCAGTGATCTGGATTAGTTCTGTCCTCCAAAGTGTTACCCCACATTTAAACAGATCTACAGAGATGGATAAATATCCTTTAGCCTGTAAAGCACCTCTATATATTCAGTAGGTACAGTCTGACATTTCTCACTTTGCATTTTGGAGCAAAAAAACCCAGGGTTTATTCAAGAATGCTGGTGGGTATGAAAAAAATACGCCTCCTTGACTTGAGAGCCAAAGCTTTTCATTTCAGTACTCGAGTGAATTTATTCAGCAGAGAACCGGGGAATACTAAATAATGTGGCCCTCATAGATGTTATTCCTGTGTTAACTGTACTCACTAGAAGCAGAGATACTGGCATTAACAGGGGCTGGGCTTGCTCAGGCACCAGAGACCACAAAATCTTATCAGTTTGCTGCTTTATCTAAGGCAATTAGCTTTGTTGAGAGGCAAAGTTATTAGCTCAAAGTGATGCTGTGCTTACAACATCAAAATTGCTTCCAAGACTCCATGTGTTACATCTGCAGAGAACTGATGTGCTGCATGAATACAAATCTACTCGAGAAGCACAATGCTACAAGATTTAGACTGACCTCAGAGGATACTCACAATCACAACCATCTTCAAAGTAACCACACACCACGAATGCAAAGAAGCTGACGACAAGACAAAAAATGGAGTTGGCTTTAGACTAAAGAAATGGCAAGGAGTTACCCATAGACAGTTTCTGCAGGAAAAATTGTCTTTTTTTCTGTCTTATTTTTCTGGCAGCAAAGTCATTACATGCATATACACACATGTATCCCAATCGGCACAGGTTAAGACAGCTAAATACTCAAACCAGATATATAGCTAATGTCTGTACATTGTTAAAGAGTTTGCAGGGTTTTCTATCCTCTGAAAGTTAAGAGAAATGCATTAATTTGTCGCTCTCTGCTCCCTGATTTCTACCAATCAGTGGTTTTCAAATGTGATCTGAAGGAACTTGATGTATTTCTTGTAACTGTGAATTCTACACTGTATTAATGACAAGGTCTTTCATTGATTTACTGAAGCTTACTAAATAACACAGAATGAATGTATTGCATATGAGGCTTTGCATACAACAGCAAACGGGATTCAAAATGTCTACAAGAGCAGCTTTTAAGCAGCAGAAAAAAATGAAAAAGAGTCAAGAGTTCTCAATTCCTTGTCTGCTAGTTGCCAATCCTTACTTCAAATAATTATAGTTAATATACTTAGAAAGAACAACACATAATAGATTTTCTCCTTTAAATTATATTTTCTTTTACTATTATTAAGCAAGAATTGAAACTAAAGAACATTTCCTTAATTCCTCATACTGCATTCTACAGACAGGAGTGTGAGGTGGCACTGCCTATGAGGTCCGCAGAGGAGAGATAAAAGCATTTCTAGAGCTTTAGTAAGCCATACATGATTTAATGCCATATGTTGCTCACAAAACAGTTTTTGAATTATTGCAATGAGTGCCTTTTTATAGCCCCAGATTTAGATGAGAGAAGTGTTAGGTGGCTCAGAGTGTAAAATAAATAAATAAATCTTGTTTACTGCTTCTATGCACATGTGACCATCTTGTCACATCACTCCTTTTGCTCCTTTTCTTTGACCTTCAGCTGTTCTATGACACTCTTCCGAGATTCAGGCATCCTCCTACTTCTGAAGGTGGGACAAATAAACTTGGAAATAAAAGCAAAGGACAAAGGAGCTCTACATCTTACTGTATTTCTGCAGCTTTCTTTAAAATATATGTAAAGCAGGGAGGAAAACAAGCCACCTTTGTATTTTGAAAAGCATCACACCTGACCCACATCATTAAGCAGGAATCATTTTTTCTCTGATTAAAGTCAAGGATCTTAGAGTCAAGAAAATGAAAATGGAAAACTTCTTCCATGCAAGAGCCCTGAAAGCATTTTTCCCACTACTCTGATTATTCTCTGATTTTTAAAAAAATGCTGCTATTGGCCACTCCATATTTAAATTGTAATTCATAGCCTCTTGTTCCCTAAAATTTTTGTTACACATCTGTACTAGTTCAAAAACATCAGATCTGGAAACAAGGCATGCAACATGGGATTTGTGCTACAGCAGACAGGACAGCTGCCACAATTGCAGTCTGTTGTAGAGTGCTTTGCCTGCATTCATATTGCATTATTATCTTCTGTCATGAGAATCCGGTTGAATATCTTATCCAGGCTCTAACACATCTTCAGTTGCTCCCCAAAGAACAACCTTAACAAGTCATTCCACAACATCTGTCAGCCTCGTAGTCTGGAATGACCATGTTTTCAGCATTCAGCCTTGCAATCTGCTGGAAATAACTGTCTGAACTGAAAGGCAGTGCTTGTTTTCTGATGAGCACCTTAGGACTTTTCAAATCTTCTCAAGAGAGCAGAGGACTACTGATGATGATGAACATCCATCCTCCTGCCCATTACAAAGTTTTCCTCCCACTGCCACTATCCTAGTGGGCAAACTAGTGAGAGATTTCCTAAACAGCCTGTCAGCAAAACCTCTGCAGATTAAACATACACAGGAGCATGTAACAAACAACAGGAGTTTGCATACACAAATCTTGAATGCAAAATCACATTCCTGTAATACCAGCCGAAAAAAAAAACAGGCAACACCTGTGTAAGTACTGTAATATCCTGTACCAAGTTTTTTTGCTGCTCTTTGAATGCAAGTTGTACTACATAAAGACTTCAGGAGTAGACACGGAGGATATTCCCACATCCACCCGTGCCATGAGCTAAGCTAATAAGGAAAACAAAAAAAAGGAAACTCAGTGAATGGCTAATACAAGCAAAAGCAAGTCTGGCTAATAAGAAGGAATCATGATAGCAATTCCAGCAGAAAAAAATTATTTTGGCCTAACTACATTCGTTTTCACTTCATCCCCTTCAAAAGACAAGACTGTTTCTAGGTATTTTTTCTGATTAAAAATCAGTTCAAAGTTTACTGAAAAACTCCAGGAAAAATTTTGAGGCTGATGGTATTTTTTACTGAGCTCCACTGTTAGGAGTAGATACATGAATTACCAATTTACTGAACCCTGCATTCCAGCTAGGATGCTCCTATTTCCAAAGCACTAGGATAAAAGTGGATACTAATGTTACCTTGGTAATTGATTTTTTAAAAAAAACAATGTTGTACATGTACTAATGGCTCCTCTGTCAAGGGATAAGGTAGAAAGAAGTAAAACCTGTAATTCACTCTATAAAGCAAGCATTCTTAAATTTGGTGGATTAGGAGTAGGGTTTTTTCTGAACAGTCAGATGAATTTTCCCGACAATATTCAGAGAATACCCAAATCCCAAAGTAAGGAACTTGGTTTCAGCAGAGAACAACAAATACATTGACAAAGTTTATCTCCTTTTTCTGGAGAGGAGGGGGGGGGGCAGGGAGGCAGGGTAAAGGGGTAGATATACTCATGATTTTTTTAGAACCATTTGTTTTAATCCTTTTGAGAGCTGATCACACAATGAAGGTCTCACACAATCTGAGAGCTAAGCCAACACATTCTTTGACTCCCAACAGAACATAAGATCTGTTCAGACTAATAGACAAAGTAAACCAGCCTCCTGAGGCCAATAGTGGTAGGCTTGAACACAAATCATCCCCTTGGAAAAAATCGATAAAGATACAAATATAACAGCTATTCCAGGAAATGGCATGACAGCTATGGATGGCATACCCTCCTCCAGGCTTTGAGAAACATCCCATAACCTGGCAAGGAGTCAGGGATACAGCAAGACACTTGGCTACTAAAATGAGGTTACAGGTACTGAGCCAAGCAGGATGATGTGGGTATAAGTGCTGAGTCCACTGGCATGAAGAACCCCAAACCCAACCTCACCCACTGGAGCTGCATTTCTGTTGCTGTAGAATGAACTTCACAGTTTGTCTGCTTCTACTCAGCTCCAAGAACCAAGGGGTAAGGCAAATCCCTCACCTTCAGATAAAATTTCATTGAGTTGGCACTACTCACATTCCTAGGAGATAAGCTTCCCAACTTTCTGAGCCTCACACTCACTCCACATCAGCTTAGGGAAACTTGGAATAATTCATAATCATTATTCAAGAGACTTGAGAGGGCAGACAGCTGAAAGAAGAAGACAGAAACATATATGCTCTCATCTACAAAAGTTTTAAGCCATTCTTTAATAAACGAACACGCAATAGAAGTTCTTGATCTTAATTTGGTCTAGTCATCATACAGAAAGGGGAAAAGCCAGATCCATAACGCTCTTGGGAATTTGCAGGAGCACTAAATTGGAAACATTATCTGCACATGCAACAGCACTCAGTCTGCTCCTCTCAAGCACCTTGCAAAGCATGTGCATGACACCAACCAACAACTTCTCAGCAGCACTAGGTTTAATTTGCTCAAAGTTATGACATCTAGATTCACACATCAATAAGAAGCTTTTATTTCATTCTGTTTGAAATAATTATATAAATATCACTGAACTTCTGATAAATAAATGTTCAAAGCCACAACTGAGATACATTTCATGATTCAAAAGAGGGAACAAAAAGGCAAATAAGAAGAACTTGATGCTATAAAAATCTTGTGATTTCAGCCCAGTCTATTGAACTCAAGGTTTTCAAATACCTAGAGCCATCAACACTAGGGTTGACAGAATTTCCAGTAAAATTACCAGTAAATTCCTATTGTTTCCAAAGATAAAACCTTACAACGAACTTTTCATGTTCAAAGATCTCCAGAAATGGCTAAAACACATCTTCTCATAGTAATCTCCAGAGTACTAAAACTCATATCTACCTCAAAAAAAGACAGCTTGCATCACAGATTCACTTATTTTAAGATATACTAACAATCATATCATGCCAGTAGTACTGCATGGCTTAACTGAGAAAGCTTGAGATTAAGCCTTTGGCCAAAAGCTCAAAGCGATCCTCCAAGACCATCTCAGAAGGGACTAGGGCGTCACACCTATGCTGCAGTTTATGCACAACTGATTCAGCTATTAAAGTACTCAAGTTAGCTACATTGGGAGCATCCATCTTGCATTGCTTTCCCAGCATTAGCCAAATCCCAGGAAAATTCAGAGCTTTAGTCACATTAGGACTGCTTCCATTAGGCAAAGAAGGTGATGAATTATGTCTTCACACTTCCATTTATTTAGAGAACCACTAAAGTCCCTTTTATGTTGTGCTACTCTGCTCTCATGTAACATCTCTCTGTAGCAAAACCTCACTTTACAGAATTAGGAGTATTTTCTCCTTTCCACAGACTTGCCAAAGAGAGTTCAGTGGAGATCTCCAAGTGCACTCAGTTTCTTCAACACACCTTAATCCACCTTCACCCCTTAAACTCTGCCATACATTTCTGCACATAAACAAGTTTTAAATAAGCAGCTTCTCAGGTTTATTGTTATCTTTCCTACCACTTCTCTTCCCCTTCAAGTAATAAGGAATTCTCAGAGACTTTTTTTTTTTTTCAGAGAAGCCCAATATTAAGCAGAATAGAGTAGTGGAGGAGCTTAACAGAAGTTCATCTGAGTAATATAAATTACAGCGGCTTTCACAAGCAAAATCAATGGAATTAGTTGGTTGTTTATTTGGTTGGGGATTTTTTTAATCTTTTGATACATTCCTGAGAGGGAACTTTACTAACTGGGGACATGAGACAGAGTTGGTAAATATTGTAACAATTAACTTTGCATTTATTTGATTACTTGTGGTGTCTTTTTTCCTGTGGGTAAAGAGGAAACAGCAAAGAATAAAGGATGGCTCATTTGCTTCTTCTCATTGCCCTTCATATCCTCTCTCTCTCTCTCTCTGCTGAAGGCTGCTGAGCTACTGCCCCAGATGCAAGAGCAGCATGGTTCACTAGATCCCATAAACAAAGGGTGTGCATGCAGTGTTCTGCAGCAGCAACACCAGAGCTCCCTGCTTGCCTCTCCCCACAGGACAGGAATGCATCAGTCCTCCAACCTACATTGCTTTTACTGGGCTGGCAGCTTGTCTGCTGCCTTGCTCCCTGTAGATATTAGAACAACATAGGACTTCTGGAATATTCAGAGAACTACAAAAAAAGGCCTGGGAGCTTAGCCAATACTAAGCCCCTGCCTCAGGGAAGACCACTAGACACAAATCATTCATGACAGTTTTGTCTCACTTCTTCTTATCAGCCTCCAATGAGGCAGTCACACCTTTCCTAGGCAACCTAATCCATCACTGAGCTCTCTTTGTGGTTACTTTTCTCACCTAAGCCTAGAAAAATCCCTTGTTCTACTGTATTTCTTGCATTGCCCAGCACATCCATAGAGAACAAAGAGCTCCTCTTATTTTTATTTTCATATTCCAGTCTTCTCGTGATGAAGTTTGCTCTTGAGAACAAAATCTCTCAGGTCTCCGTTGCTGATTATGCTCTGGATCCTCCACATTTTTCTTTGGGCTCAGAGTCCCAAACAGGACATCATACTAAACTGAATATGTAACAATGCTAACTGTTAGGGTTATTCATGCCTTATGTATATCCCTCCTATCTCTGGTCCTGCTTGCCTGTCCTGGTTTAGGGCAAATATTTAGGAGGAAACCTCTGGGGGGGTCTCCTCTAGGAAGAGCCGATTCCAATCGCCCCTCCCCCTACTGGTCCGGGAAGAATTTCCTTAGAGAAAAGTGGAAAAAACTATTTATTTAACAGAGAACATGAGAACATCATGGTTTGGCAGCAGTCATGAAAAGATACACTTTTTTAAAGAAAGCCTGTTATTGCCCCACAGGAAATCTGAGGGAAGAAAAATCAGGTTAGAGGATAAGTTCTATGTTACACCAAAGATCAGAGTCTGAAGAAGCAGGGCTCAAACTTACAGAAAGTTATTACCACTATCTTGTTCTTCAATAGCTGGAAAGAGCATCAGCAGACTGAGCATCTTAACTTGACCTTCCAGCCTCCTCCCTCACTGTACCAACCAAGCACATTGCTTATACTTCTCTTGCTACTTCTAAAACCAGACAAAGCAGCCTAGCTGTGTAAGCCCACTGCAAAGTCCCACATCACAACCATCTCTTCTCAAGCATGGTCAAAATCAGTGAAGTGCCTTGATATGAGCAGTTCCCAGTTTCTTAGCTTTTCCCAGCTTGCTGCCAGTAGTTGGTAGGAGTGTTGACAGAAGGGATAGGCACCTCAAGTTACAACAGAGGGAACTACAGCAGAGGGAGACCATTTATTACTTCTGGAACACAGATCACCAAGATTATGTGCTAGGGCAAACAAAGAATGCTTTGCCCATGCTGTACCTCCTGGTCCACAGCACTGTAGGGCACTGGTGTCCAAAATCACGTCATTTAAAACTAAGGTCTTACAGAAAACAGGAAAGAATATCTTATAGACCATAAGGAAGAATAATTGAATGGCTTTACAGAACTGTAATATCTCCACGTGCAGTGCCTACCTTAAGTCAGGCAGAAGGGCTTCCACCAGGCCTTTTCCTTTCAGTAATGCTTTCAGCCTTGATAAAGCAGAATCATAGAACATGCTGAGCTTGAAAGGCCCCATCAGGATCATCAATACAAACAGTATCCTCTCTCTCCCCCAGGAGGGCTGGGGCACCAAATCCCTCTTACCTTTTCTCAGTTCTGCTGACAAGCACCTGCTTCCTCTGGCTGAGCCCTTGATGGTTCCAGAAACAGGTGATGAGCCTCAAGCAGGCTCTGGCCAGCCCTCTCAGATACAGTTTGAGAGTTAAGGCTCTCAGATACTGACTTACTGACCACTCTCCTCCAGGTTTCTGCAAATCTGGAAAATTAGTAGAGGACCAAGGGCATCTATGGCTAGTTTGGGAATGTTTGTCCACATTATACAAGAATCTGCACTACGACTTAGATTAATTTGTATGTCATATATTACACTCTAGAGCTCATGTTTATTACCATATATGTAAGCCCCAAATCACCTTTCCTGTCCATCTTGAAGAGTGGCAAAACAAATACTTAAGTTTAGAAACACTGCACTTCCACAGATCCATTAAGCAAAAGTGAAAGTATATGAATAATTTAATAAGGGACTCACAGCAAAAAAATTTTATTTGGAGTGCTTTTCTGTAACCTTAAATACTGTAGAAACAGAAGAGTTTGCTGCCATGTCCCCAAACTTTGGAGTGCAACTAGTTTGCCTGTCCAGATTACAGCATAATTAACAAATAGCAACCTCATCACGTATATCTTCCCAATATTTTCAAGTACCTTTTACCTTCTTTTTAATTTCCTGCCCTTAACTGTTGTTGTTCACTATTAAATAGTAGTTATTATTTACTCTGGAAGCAATTGAGTACCCATGCTATCAGTGGAATACCTTTATATATCACATATTACTATTTCTTCCAAAGAAGCATCTGTTAAACAAGGTATGAATCTTTGTGAATAAATGCTGCTGGATTTTGGGGTGTGTATGTGTGTCCTATATAGAGACACAAGCATATTGTATATGTGTGTTTCCACAGAGGCAGATACACATACACAATGTGTATGCCACAAAAATGTAAATGGGGATTAGCTAGAAAAATTTATCGAAGACAGAGCTATCAACTCTTTGAAGCACAGAGCTGGTCCTGCTATAAACAAAAATACTATTGAGCCTTAACTATCACTGGTTACCAGTGATTTAATAGTCTCTGTTAACAGACCAGTAAAATGTGTGTGAACTCTTGTCACACCACTTAGCCCGTGACTCCTACATCATATCCCAAGCAAAGGGCACCACATCAGTTTTAACAAAGCTTCCTGATTTCTGTGTGTTTTCAGTGAAATGACTGCAGAGAAAAATCCCTACAGGGTGGAGCTTGGGAGACTCGGTAGGAAGCCTGGCTTGCAGTCCATTTTTCCCTGCAGCCAACAAGCTTAAAGTACTTGCACAGAAGCAAATCTGAGTTGTGTCAGCAGCTGCTGCTGCCTAAAATGTTACAGACCAAGAATAAGGTACTGTCTACTGTTCAGGGGATGAAATTACGAAAAAGCCTTCTCAGAAAATGAGAGAAACCCACTGTAGTGAGGAAAGCATTTTGTTCAACCAGAACAGGAAAACACAAACCTTACTGGCTCTCTTAGTACAGATTTGATTTTTGGATATAAGGTTTGAAAACTTCTCTTCTAGTTTTCAGCTATTCTTAGTTCACTTGTATGGCAAGAGCATGCACTGGCCTTTATTTTGCCGTGGGAGAAGACAACTTGACACTGTTTAAAATAACATTTACCTACACTGTAGGCACACAAAAGCACCAAAATACACAGCCAGACAGAGTTTTAATGGAGCTAAAGTGGATACAGATTTAAATTTTAAATTATGTTTTAAGTTGAATCCTGTTCCATAAATACCTCACTGCAGGGAAACTTTTTACATGAGAAACCTTTCATGAGAAGAGGTTTTCAGTACTTGTGTAAGAAAAAAATGATAGTGGAAATCCATTTGTAGTATTGTAGGATTGTAGTGGAAATCCAAACAATAAAAAATATTACAAACATCAAGAGGAGATGGTGATTAATTTGAATTATTGTATGATGAATAAGCTTTCAAGATTTTGAACCACTCAAAGGCTAATTTGATGTCTTTTTTGTATGATAAAAAAAGAAAATATGTAGTAAAACACTTAAAAATTCTAAACTGCATAACCAGGGCTTCCTGCAGATTTGACGTAACAGAAAAGAGGTTCATTATGTGTGTTTTATACCTCTAAATCAACATGCCACTGAGATTTTTAGACAAGTGAAATAAGGAAACAAAACATGGCAAAAAGAAATGGTAAATACTAATGCACACAAATTATGCCTCTTGAATTCACATCACTTCCATTAAGGAAGTGATAGACATTGTTCTGGTTTTAACACATCTATATAAATGAAGAGAAATCATGAACAAAACCCAATATCAATATTGTTATAGCATAGGTCAGGTTTCAGTGATCTGTTCAATTAAGTTTTAGCAAATGTTTCTCAGTAACTGAAAGATTGTTTGCTCTAAGGTCAATTGTAATGGAGTTTTAAGGTCAGTTCTCCTCCTTTAGAATTAATCTTAATTTTCACCCATTGAAAAATCATCAGGAAGAAAGCCATTTCCAAATACTTAAGTATATTTATTACTCTCATTTCCACCCTGATTACGCAGATAACTGACTAGAATAAACCAATTCACTGCATATTCCAGCAAGGGTGCTGTTATCGGCAATCCACTTCAGCAGAATGACCTACACTGGCAACCTGCCTGCAAACAGCAGTGAATGTCCATAAAAGCCAAAAGATTGCTCTGGGCACCTTTTTAGCACAAGGACACAGCCTATGGAAGGTACCAGTCCCAGAATGCATAGCCTAAGATCAAATCAGTGTGCAACCTTTGGTCCAGGCTTGGCTTGCCAAACACATTTTCATTCCTCTGATTAGTCAAACTCAGTAAGTGCTAACAATTAACACAGAATCATAGGATTGTTTAGACTGGAAAAACCTTTAGGACCATGGAGTCAACTGTTAACCCAACACTGTCAAGTTCACTTTTAAACCATGTTCCCAAGTGCCCCACCTACACTTCCCTGGGCAACCTGTGCCAAAGACTGGTAACCCATTCCATGAAGAAATTGTTCTTAGTATCTTAACTAAACCCTCCTTGGCACAACTTGAGGCTGTGTTCTCTTATTTTGAAGAAGAGAGTGACTCCCACCTACAGCCTCCTTTCAGGGAGTTGTAGAGAGGAATAAGGTCCCCCCTGAGCCTCCTTTTCTCCAGGCTAAACAACCCCAGCTCCCTCCACCACTCCTCATGGGACTTGCACTCCAGACCCTTCACCACATCCACTGCCCTTCACTGAAGAACCTCAGCATCTTTCTTGTATGGATGGACCCAAAACTGAACACAGGATTCCAGGTGGAGCCTTTTCTCTGCTGAACACAGGCCCATGACAAGTGCCCTGGTGCTGCTGCCACACTATTTCTGATACAGGCCAGGATGCCACTGGACTTCTTGGCCACCTGGGCACATGCTGGCATTTCCTTTTGGATTATGAGGGCTCCATCCTGCTCCCTGTTTCTGCCTTCCATCTCAATAGGGTTGAGTACCCAGAGAACAATTGGTCTTATTATTAAAGGCTAAGGCAAAGAAGGCATTAAGATCCTCAGCTTTTGTCACTATGTTTCCCACCACATTCAATAAAAGACGGAAATTGTCTTTAGACCTCCTTTTGCTGCTGATGTATTTACAGAAACATTTTTATTGACTTTTACAGCAGTAGCTAGATTCTTTGAAGAAGGGCTTTGGCCCTTCTAATTTTCTCCCTGTATTACCCCACAATATCCTTGTATTTCTCCTGAGCTGCCTGCCCCTTCTTTGAAGAATGATAAACCCTCTTTTTCTTCCAGAGTTCCACTCAGAAAAAGCACGCAGCTGTTGTCTGCTGCAAGAAGTGGGCCTTTCTGTCTGGTTGGTTGGCTTGATCTCAGAATAGTCTCTGTGTCACAAACAAGTTTGACTTGTAAGAAAAAAGTAATTAAGCAGGTCAGTTCAGAAAAAAAAAACCTATCAGATTCTATTTCAGTGGAATTTACTGCTTGATGTAATTATCCCTTCAAGATCTGAACTGGTGTGCCCTATTACATTCAAAGGAACCCACCTGAGAACCAAGAAAGAAAACTTCACATTTCTTTACTAGAATGATTAAAAAATAATTTAGATCGCTGATGTCTGAAAATGAAGGAAACAAAATTGCATGCAGACCTTGCACCTCTAAACATCTCCTACCTTACACACCAAAGGCTTTTGCTAATTATGCACAAAGCATAATACCTTTATAAGTCAGCAGGGTAAACAGCTAAATAATTCACGTTAGCAAAAGCCAAGCCCTCTCAGTAACTGGCAGTGTAACACAACTGAAAGGAGGCAGGATGGTCTCTTCTTGGAAACACATTGTGATTCTGGGATTCAAACTCAAACAACACAAGGAAATGAAAAGCCACTTCAAAATTAATCTCACAACAAGTGTTCCTGACAAAAAAATATTTCTACTGTATGTCATGACAATACAGCCAGGGAAAAAGTAAATGAAAGTATACAAATTGTTTGTTACTGTATGAGGTATGCGAGAATAAAATATTGCTCATTTAATACACACTATGTTTTGAGAATAATTGTTAGAGAAATCATTAATCAGATCTCTTGCCAGTCACATCCAGGCTATGTAGTGTTTTATGCACAATTAGCATACGTTTAAAAGCCAGGCAGTTCAATAGGACTTAAAAAATTTTAAGCTTGCCGTACTTCATGTTGCATTATTACAAACTAGTGTGTTAGAGTGCTACAAACAGAAATGTTGTATTCATAATCAATAGCATTATAAGATAACTGAAACATAAAAACCAGGCAGATTCAGAAATTTTGAAGATGGAAAGGGACTGTAACCACATCTAGTCTTAATCATGCACAAAAATCAAGATATTTTAGGGTATTAAACAACCCCAGTTCAACAACATGATTGAAAGGCAATACATTTTCCACTATAAATAAAGCAGCAGATACTTGAAGAACTTACTAAATTATAAATAAAAGCTACAGTAAACTGAAAGCAAAATAAGAGATGCTGAGTGAGTCATCAAGAAAGCCACCTCCTTAAACGAATGGATTTCAATAAAGGTCATCAAAATGAGTGAAGCAGAAAGCAAGGCAAAAATTGATAAAAGTAAATAAAGATTCCAGAGTAAAGAGTGACAGTACCCAGCTTCAATACAATCATCAAAGCTTTTGTGTGAAACAATTCACACACAAAAGGAAAAACTGGAAAAAAAAAATTGAAACTAATGGTAAACTCTTTTATGCCTTAGTCAGAATGGTGTTTTGGAGCAAAAGATGCAAAAGAATGGAAAAAAATGTTGGGAGTACAATTGCAGAAGCAAAATCTACGTTGGCCTCCATGTATTCACAAACACTGCAGGCAGCCCATGTGCTGTTCTGATGATTTGCTGCCATCTAGAAATAGAGCTTCATCTATGCAATCACTACTTGGCTGGTCAAAGACTTCAATTTCCAAGCACATCTATCCATCTCATTTTATTAGTCCTAATGTCTTTAGTCAATAAAGTTGACATGTTCAACATTATTTTTAAAAAACCTCAGCCAAATGAATTTAGGTATAAGTTAAATTCATCCAAAATGCATATCAGTAACAACCCCTGAGCTTTCCACATTTTGTTCAAAACTGACTCACTTAAGTGTGTCTTGCAACCACTGTATGATTTTGTTGCACCTCCTCATATTTCAGAGGATCTTGTACATCCCTGCTCAGGCACACAGCTTGTTTGGGTGCTAACTGCTGAACTATTACCCAACTCACATGTGCAGTTTCAAAGTGAGACAGAACTTATTTCTTAGGTAACCATCACACATAGGAATGTAGAAAGAAATGTCTGTAGGGGACGTAGCTGCAAAGCCCCCTGAAGGCAAGAAAATAATCCAATGGATTAGCTCACTCTTTTTTTCTTGAAAGCAAAACTCAGATTGTACATTAGCAGTGGGGTTTTCAGTACAACACAAAAGAAATAACATGGTGCTTTAAGGACTGCGTTGTATCAGCAAACCAAAGATAATTTTCTCCCCTCGCTGTAGAGCGGTCTTTTAAAGCAGCTCTTTTTAGGGGACTGGATTGGGTTTGCTCTCTGCAGCCAAAGCAGAGTAATTTCAGTGCAACTATTTCCCATTCGTGGTGTTTTATGGGGATTAGAAATAGGCTTTTAATGTTTATTAAGCAATGAAGAATGACATTACTTGGAGACATCACTGTGACATAAATCAGCCCAATTTATGATCTAGAAGCCAGGCTGTTCCAAACCAGAAATTATCTCTGTTCTTGGTCACAGCTGTGAGAGTCTTACAAGCACAGCACTTTGCTCTGTTAAGCCTTTTCTTAACCCATCCCTACTGGAAGGAAATCGTAAGATCCTTCAGAGACAAGAAGTAACTGCATTCAGCTTCCTCAGAGGGAGGGATTCACTGCACCTAACACAGGCAGATAAAAGACATGTAAGCATGAGCTCTTTCCAAGACACACCTTACAGTCAAAGTAGATAAAAAGGCATCAAAAGGAGGAAGGTGATTTCATCCTGAAACTGCTTCTAAAGCAGGTTAGCTGCCAGTTCCTCTCCAACGACAGTAAATTCAGGCTAGGATAGCTAGTGGCCTAGTTGCCATGCAGTTTTCTGCTATCTAAAGGCAGAAGACATACATACCACCATAAATATCTGAAAGAAAGCCATAAAACTTCTGAGAACAATCACTGAAACACATTACTTTGAAAAGATCAGACAGTGATGGCACCACCCAGAAACAAAGAGCTTGAACAGAAGGATTCTTCCTGCAAGTGCTACTACTTCAGAGTATCTCAAAATATTTCCTCAAAAAGTTTCCATCAAAAGATTTCCATTCTCTTCCAAGAGATTTCCATCTTCCAACTATTTGTTCCAACTCTGCTTTAAGGTCTCCACTATGATGATAGCAGCCAATTGCTCAAAGCAAATTACATTGATTTTTTCATGATAAAAGTCAGTTTTTGTAAGGCTGTTTCTTTTAAAACATTTTTACGTTAAGTGCTTCAGAGACCAGGTGAAGGAGGAAAAATAAGAATGACCAGCTGAAAACATTCAAGCAATGTCTAATGCTTTAAAATAGAAACTTCAACAGTTGGGAAGACTGCACTTTAACCTTATCACTAGAATATTTTTTCTTATTCATTAGAGTACAAGTATGGTTTAGTCTCAAAGGAAAGACTTGTGAAAAAATAAAATCCTTAACTTGCACTTTGTTATAAAGATTATTTATCTATATTTATGATGTCCTCTGATGAGTTTCAAAATACCTCAAAACCAGTAACAGACATAAGGAATGTACAACATCAGTATTGTATATAATTCCTTTGAAATGTTTATTTTCCTATTGGTCCTCCACAGCACATTCATGAGTTACTCAAGTTCATATCAACTGATCTGCTTAACTGTACACTGTCCTTCCTCTGCCAACTCCAACGCAAATGAGACTAAAACCAGAGCCGAAACCAAACAAGTTCAATTTCAGAGAAACAAAGCAGGGCACCTTGTGCTAATGAGGAATCTTGAGATCAAATTATTTCTAATTTTACCACAATGTTTTAATGGGATTAAACAGGCCCACTGCATTTTCTCTACCTAGAAAATTCTGTCTTCTACCTGTATCATTCCCATTCCTCAGTCAAACAAATTAAGTACAAGGCTGATTAAATAGCATTCCCACCTCTCATTATGGGTTTTGAGTATTTTTAAACCATCCTCCCTATTAGCTTCAGTACTGTAACTATTGCCTGGGAACCAATTCACTTCAGGGCTACAGAGGCCTGGAAAATGTGGGTTTAAAGCTTGTACATGCTTGTGAATATAAAAAGTTTTCACAGTCCTCCATAAACTGGTTAGATATTTTGATAAGCTTGCAGCAAAAAGTAAAGTGAGTTGTCTAAAATCACACCACAAATCTGTACTAAACCCCAAAGGCATCTCACCAGTGCTTTTTAAAAAAAAAAACAAAAACACTCCAAGATAGGGAACTGAATCCAAATAGCAGCAAGAGGTTGAATTCCCAGTCAAAGGATCAACAGAAAGTGAAGACTCTACATTGGATGTGCTGTAGGAAGAACACTTTGAAAAAATGATGGTAGTCCTGGGTTTTTCCATCACAATGTGCTCTGTTAAAAATTTATGACATTGCTATTCCTGGTCCCAAACCACACACTGGAGTAGTTTCACAACAAAATGAAGAGTACTCACAACAGTTCTCCTCACCAGCACCTAAATCAATTTATAATTGCCACTTCAAAGAGCAGACAGTAGGACATCCCAATTATTATGGCTATACACAGGCAAGACAAAAAGTAAAAGTAAAAACTGAAAAAGCTAAAGCAAATTAAGCATAATGTTGCTAAACTGTACTACCAATAGCAAATGCTTCCCACAGGACTCCATGAGAACTGACTGATTGTATTTCTTCAAAAGTTCCCTTCTCATCCTTGTCTTCTTTTCCACCATCTGCAATAAGAACTTTTAAAAAACAACTTCAAAAAATCCGTAACCAATAGACAGAAGATATTCAACCTCTTAATATCTACTATGCATTTCTACAGTGATGCAAAAGTGTTTTGTCCTATGTCTAAATAACTAAACACAGAAATGGGAAAACAGAGCTTCATAGTCCCAGATCTTCCTTTTACTTGCATTGCAACAGTGTCCAGCAAACACTGCCTATAAAAAATGCTTCCAAAGGCCACTTGAGAGGCAGAACGAACACCCAAGAGAGCTGGAAAGAGGCACCAAGATCTAAAGAGACCATGGTTTGAGCATTAGTAATACATGTCCTTCACATCTGTAAGCAGTTAGCTGGACTTGTATTTGCCACTGGTTACATGTGCCCTTAAGAAGAATTTTTGCAGGTCTTGACCCCCTAATCAGGAAAGGAAGAAAATTATGCTTCATTATATTTATTTGATCTCAGAAACAGAATTATTTTAGTAAAGTGAATGGACAGGTCACACAATACATCCATGCCAGCCTATGTGCTTTTGTGTAGAAGTGAAAGTTTAGCAACACCAACCATTCATGGCACAATCTTATGTAGACTGCATAAAAATCTCAAAGTCCTTTCTGCCATAGCAAAAGAGCAATTCACATTCAAGAGGAACCTTCCTTTCAAGCAGGGATTATTGCTGTTGGTTGATACTGAAGGCAGAAGAAAGCACTTCATTAACTCCTGGCATTCCAGCGCAATTGTATAATAGAACCTCAAGGTAGACCCTTTCAAATATTCAAGCCCCATAGATCGCATTTAGAGATTGTTCCTTTTACAACTAACTTGGCAAGTTCTGCAGATCTCTCTGTGATGCAGTAAGCTTTATAGAATACTTAAGTGATCCAGAAGCCTTGGAACTCAAACCTGCTACATGCATGTTTTAAAGTTTAAAATGGCTATTTTTTGTAACAACCTTGACAATAATTACACTGTCAAAACAGCTACTGAAACCAGCTAACACCAGTCCCCAATACACATTATCCTTTCATAAGCTGGAAAAAGCCAGGAACTTAGGGACCAGGAAATGAAATTAAATTGTGTACATTTCCTACATTAAATGATTTGTGAAGTGATCAACTGAGTAAGACAAATAAAAATAATAACCAAACCAACTTTCCCAAAAAAGCAACTGGCAGAAATGGAGATAGTGCTCTCAGCATATTAAAATTCTTCCTCAATGCAATTACTGGTGTCAAATAAGGTTACTGAGGGTACAGTCCCCTTATGCTACTGAAATAACAAGAATGGATTTCCAGAAATTATGCAGCTTATTTGACTGTAGATGACAGAGGTATCAAGTTGATAAAAAAGTCATGCAGAACATGGGTCCTCATAAAACATCAGGAATAATTTTACTGTTAACTCAATCCACATTGAGGCAAGTCCCTTTAAATACCATGACTGAATCCACATAAACTTTAAACAGCCAAACTGACCTAAGACCTCAGCAGCCCCAGAGGGAGAAGCCCTGTTCTGAGCCCAGACTGAGGCACATGCCCCCTACAGATAAATGCCAGGACTTCAGTTTTGAGGTCTCTGCTCAAAAGTTAATCTGACTGAAAATTAAAATTTTAATTATTTGTTTGGTTTGGGTTTCTTTGGTAGAGCTAATTTTCAACAACATTTGCAAGAAAACCTACTCTCTTTTGCAGGCAGTATTACTGCCAGCTGAGTTTCACTGGTCGTCAGATATTGGGTTCCAGAGGAACCACATATGTTGTTACCCATACCTGTTATAACTTTATGACTGCTAAGGAGGAGGGTGGGAATGGGCATTTATCTTTGGCTGAGATGATTTTTACTCTGGAAATTGCCTTTTTCTTCCATTTGCTATAAAAAGATGAGAATGAGCAGCTCAAAGGTGCTTGTTTAACTCTGAAAACCTGCTTTCTCTGGTTTGGCAAATGAACAGACTGTGGGATGATATGTCTCTTTTCTCACAGAATTCTACTTTGTTCTGCTTCCCAGTTACATTTCAAATACTTTCTGGTTGGATCTATCTGTCCTTGTCTTTTTTAGGTGCCCACACTGGGCAGAAGTCAAACATCTGAATGATTAAAATCAGATATGCAAGTTTAAGCTGTTCACCCTCCAACGCCTTTTACATAAAATAGCAAGTCTTTACTAAGAGGAAAAAAACTCAAAATGTGTTCAAGCAACAAAATGTTTCTTAAAACAAAGGTTGTCATAATGCAAAAAATAACCCCAAAATAAAGGAAATATCAAAGTTACTACTTGGTTCTGATATACAGGAGTCAAAGTGCTTTCTCTAGAGACTGGGAAAGAAAGTCCTCAAATTGTGATGTGGGCATTTGGTGGAACTGTTTATATGGGATGAATGTAGAAGATAAAATGTTTAACAAACTGAGGGATGTATTAATGCTAAAATAATAAATATTTGCAGCAAAAATACTCCCCCTAGCTTTGGAAAGTAAAATAAAACTGAATTGTCTTGGTAGCTAGATTATCACTGAGCAAGGTCAGACAAAAACAAGCTGTGTTGAATGGAATGGTGGATTTACACAGCTTAAACACAGGTTAGGCAGTTAAACAACTGGAAATAATCAGTAACGTTTTCAAGAGCACTTCTGAAGCAGACACAGATTCTTCTCTCATGGCCTGAATATGATGCAGAAACTTTAGCTAGAGACAGGAGAAGCACAAGCCAAAGATTATTTGGTATAATAAAGCCAGCCAACTTTTTCTTTAGACTAGGCAGGTTTTGTGAGATGTGCTTAAGGAATTGCTGCAGGACCTGAATTAACCTAGTATCAGAGAGTTTTCAATCAACGTATCCTCTCCAAGTATTCCAAAGCAAACTGTAGGGACTTTTTAAAATCTGGTGTTCTGGCATGCCAAAGGAAAGAAAAACCCCAGAGAACTGAAACTGAGTAAATGTGAGGCTGCAGAAAACAGCAAAATAAATCACAGATCCTCCTCCTAGAACCTGGAAAATCTCTACAAAACCAAGCTGCTGATGACTGGAAATGAGAGAAATATAGTTATTGTGAGTCTGTAGTGCTGTGTCTTTAGCAAAGATACAGAACCAATGGAAGATGAAGGCCAGGGGAACACTGCAGCATTGATAGTGTTGAAGCAGCAAGGCATGCCTTTGGAGCTCAGAGACAGAGTAACATCTCTGATCAAATTTACCCTTGACTGGCCATAATTAAATTCTTAGAGAGCTGGCTGAGGACAGAAGATGCTGACAAGGAGAAAAACGTTTTGGAAAAATAGACAGAACAGCTATACACACCCATAATATGAAGGCTGGATCTGATAAAGGGTTTGGGTGAGCGAGGACTGGAGGCTGCAGTCTCCAGCTTCTACTGCCTGGCTCCCTAAGAAGGAATGAAAGCAGGAAGCAGCCTGACAATTGGAGATTACAGCAATCTAAAACATCAATTCTTCACATCCTACCCAGTCTCACAAAGCAATTAGCCAACCTGTGGCTGAAGTAATATAAAAAGGCATTCCCACTATCATCTCATTTTTATTTCCAAACGAAACAGGAAGGCAATGCTACTACCCACACATCATTATTACAAAGTAATGGGCAGAAAGGAGAAAGAAAAAACCTACCAGGACAGAAAGTCAGGAAGCAGAAAATTTGACCACTTTCTAAGCCAAGTGTGACTTCAGCACAAGAAGCATCATCACCAACCAGGGCCACAGACCTGTACAACCTGAGGGCAGCAGATAGAGCCAGAGGTAGAACAGGTTCCAGCATTTATGAAGGAGAAAACCAGGTGTGAGGACTGTCCAGGGATACAGCCAAAGGTGAAATTGAACCACAAGAGTAAGTTAAAATGCAGCTGACTCCATCCCATGCCTCCTCCCTCTCCTTTTTTTTCCTGTATGTGGTGAAGGGCAGCAACACTGCAGCTCCTCAGGACAGCCAGGGCCAGGCCCCAGTGTCCCATGGCACAGGCTGCCCCCACTCCCCTCATGGGATGTGGGAATCACCAAATCATAGTATTCAGCAAGATGAAGGATCCACAGGGGCTGGAGAAGTTTGGCTGGGCACACCTCAGGTGCAGGGCTCCACAGGGCAAAGCTGCTTTGCTGCAGCAGCTGGGCAGCCTGGACGAAAAGGAGCTCCAGCAGCAGGAGGCAGAGGAGCAGCTTGGCTCCCTGACTTGGTCTTGGTGGCTCAGTGACTGACTCAGGTAGCTGAGTGCCAGGGACAGGATGGCATGGCATGGGATAGGACAGGTTACACAGGAAAGAATCCAGGTGGATTTGGAATGTCTGTAGAGAGGGAGACTCTGCAACGTCCTGGGACAGTCCTTTCCAGAGTTCTGCCCCCTTCAGGGTAAAGAAGTTCTTCCTCAAGACTTGAGGACGAGCTCCTAAAGAAACCGCCCTCTCTCTTTTCTCTTCTGCCAGGGGAACTCATTTCTCAGGCTTTGGCAGCCAGAGCTGGCAGGTCTGGAGGGGCTGGAGGCCACCCCGAGCATGCAGAACGTACCGAAGTGGCTTAAAGCCCTTGTGCCCAGTGAGCCTGGGACCTTGGCTGAGGAGGAGGTCTGGAAACACAGTATTGACCTGTCTCAAAAAGCATTCCCAAAGGATGTGGAAAGACAACCTAAAATCGCCAGTGCCCTTGGAGATATGGGAAGAAAGGCTGGATTGGATGGAATTCTGAGCAACCTGGTCTGGTAAAAGGTGTCCCTGCCCATGGGAGGGGTCTCAGAACTAGATGATCTAGTCCCTTTCCCACCTAAACTGTACTATGGTTCTATGATCTACAGTAATATTTCCACTCCTCTAGTTTAATTTTCTATTTCAGGGAGATGTCCAAGTTTTACAAAATTACTTTCTTGTCCAGAAATAACTAAAGTTTAGCTGGGGCTTATAATATTTATAAATATTTGCATTTATATTTTTCTATTTTTCTCCTTGCCTTTTTTCCTTTGTCAATTTCTTGGGGTTTTTTTTGCTGTTTTTCATTTAAAAAAAAAAAGAAAAAAGAAAAAAGAAAATTTAGGGACCTATTCTTGTTCTTACATGTATGATATATGCAACCAATTTTTGGAAAGAGAAGTAGCATCCCAAAAGAAAACTGAAGACATAAAGGAGTCTGATGGCTGGTCTGTATGCACACGCTCCTGTCTAAAAACACACGAATTGTGATCAGTAAAACACCATCTCTCAAAACCACATAATTTAACTCCTAAGAAAAGCCTACTGAGTGAAAAACAGAAAAAAAAAGTTTTCTTAATGGGCTTTAGTGAAGAGAGATTCATTTAAAAATCACTTTCTGGTTTGTGGAGTAAGACTGGAGCTGTCACATTCCGAGAGGTTTTATATTTTATCCTTAAAAATCTTTCAGCAGTACACCATTTTATGTCAAATTTCTCCAGGCCTTCTTCCCTTCTTTGCTTTAGCAATTTTAGTGTTTTTCTCTGTTGGTTCTGTTCTCATACTGTTGCTCCCCAGACCTTCCAGGTACCAGCAGTGGTGAGGTTACTTGCTTCTGCTGCTAATTCATGTATATGAAGAATATCCACAGAATCACCCTTTCTCTGAAGCCCACAAGCAGACTTTTTTGCACAGATATAGTTAAAACTAGAGTTGGACATTTCACAAATCAAGTTAAATCCACTCACATAACTTCCAAGATAATTTATTCTTTTAGCAGGGTCAGAAACTGTAAACAGGTCCCTCCTGAAAAATAAGTATGTCAGCAAAATTCATGTATTTTCATATTTTTTTTCTCTGTTAAATGTTCAAAAATTTGCCTGAAGGATGTACTGCAGAGCATTATTTACTTGATGTACTCCAATAAAATAAATTCATCAAGCCTGGTTTTCAAGCAGACAGATGACATAAATAATGAACATGGGGTTTTAAAACTGGAGGGCAGCACCTAGGCCTGGTCAGCAGCCTCACACACAAGCACTGACCATTTTTCCTGAAGGACTGCTGCCCACAGAAAGGGTTGGAGCCAGAGACCAGTATGAGGAGGGAGCGTCAGAAAAAGTGTTTTGCACTGAGCACAACCCCTTATCTCTCATAACCCCTGCAGTGCTCAGGGTTGAGGGGAGAGGAGTAAGAAATGCACGGTTAAAATTGAGCCTGTGAAATAAAAGGGAGAAGGTGTTGGTTTAATATTTTGGGTTTGTTTTTCACTACTCAAATCTGTTTCAATGGGAATTAAAGGAATTTTTCCCAAGTTGAGTATGTTTTGCCTCTGACTTTAACTGGTAAGCAGTCTCCCAGTCTTTATCTTGACCCATTAATTTTCTCATCCTGTTTTTTCCCCCAAACTGCTGAGGATGGGGCAGTAAGAGAGCAAATGGATGGGCACTTGGCTCCTAGCCAATGCTAGCTCACCATAACATCAAAAGTCAACTGCCTCCTTATATCCCAATACTTTCCAAATTTGCCAGAACTCTTCCCTAAATACTACAGTTTATGCAGAGCTGAAAGGAGCAAGCTTACACAAAATGATAAGCAAAATGATTACTCCCTTGGGAAATGGAAAATTAAGTAAAATAAATTTCAATAATTGAAATAATTACATAATAACATCTAAAGTGCTAATTAGAATGAAATTAGGCAACAGGATTAAGAGTTGTGAGCAAGGATTCTCTCCTCAACTGAAAGCCCCAAATCCTTTCCTGCAAATAAAATATAGCTACATGTTGAGAAAAAAAAAAAAGAACATTGAACGAGGATCTTTTTTGGAGAACTGAAAGAAAAGTGGGCTATCTTTAATGATTTCCTTCACAAAAGAGTAAGACAGCAAATAGAAGACCTTAGGTCAATGCTTAACTCTGCCTGACAGGATTCAAATGTATATTTTGTGCCTCCTCAAGACCCACCTTACACACTTGCTAAGTATGGCTACATGGGGAAACCTTCCTGGGTACTCTGGGTTGGAGTGCAGAGGAGAATGTGACCATCAGCCCCTTAAGTCTTGCTGGTGATCATGAGTTCTGCTTCCTCCTTCTGTAAAGTCATTGAAGCAAATAAAAGCTTAATCCAAATCACAGAGAATGCTCTAATCACTACACTAATGCCCTTCCTTGTGCTCTTTCTCTCTCTTTTGATCAAAGAAATATTCAATTTTTATACTAGTTCTGTTTTCTGGAAGGCAGCCTGATTCAGGCTAGGAAAACAGCTGCCATTCAGCACTTCCTCTATTCTCGTGGGTGAGTAACAAAAGGTAAAACTCCTTCAGGCTGAGAAAGGAATTTATCCTGGTCACACATTTTCTCAGTGTGTGTTCTAGCCAATTAGGCTGTAATACAAAAGACGTGTAGCTGGACCATCACACCACTTTTGCAGCTTTGGAAAGGATCTGCTTCTTATGAAAGATTCTCTGTAAGCAAGCATTGAGGGAAATCTATTTGATCTGATTAAACTCCTGAAAGCTGAAAGAATGACTGCCTCTTTTCTGAGCCTTTATCAGAGTCAGGGGACTTTGGTGGTAAGAGAATGAGCTTGGAAAGAGCAAAGTTCAAAAACAACTCTAGGTCCCCAAAATCTGCCACATCAACAGGGAGCTACCTGTAGGGAAAGATGCTTAAACTCCTAGCTCTGGTGGGCTGTGTTTTTGAAAAGGAATTCGCCCTTATGATCTGTGCTTCCCCAGCACTGAATTGGATGATCATGCTTAGTTTTCAAGCTGAAAAAACCACAGCTTCACCTCCTTGCATAGTTTATCAACCAACTCACTTGCCACTTTGTCCAAGCGTAGTGATTGCTTTTCAGTTTTCTTTTCTATCATGGACTAACCTTTCTGTCAGGCAGTTTGACTTCCAGAGTTCTTAAAAAAATGCATAGTTTTCATTCTGAAATTAAATTACACCACAGGAGCAATGATGATAAACAGCATGCACACCTGCATGCAAAAAATCCCAGGGTTAAATAAACAGCTCTTTTATGCAAAGCAAAGAGGGATCAATGCAAACTTGGAAGGTCCAAAGAAAGAATCAGATATTTCACTGGCAGGTCTGGCCCCAGCCTGTCCTCCAACATCTGCAAGTTTCTCCTAAAACCATAAGGGGCAGTTAATTAAAAGACTTCTTTCCTAATTCTATCCTGTTGACTAGGCTTGAAAGAGTCAAATTGCAGATGGGCCTGTCCCTTGACACTGAAGAAGCCCAAACTTCTAAAGTATCCTACTACCTATCCCACAGAAGAAATCACAGCTCTGACTCTGAGCAAGGAGACCCTTGTCTGCAGGATGTCACCTTCCACTCCAATTAAAACCGTCTCAGTTCAGCTTATCGGCCACAAAAACATCTCTTTTTTTAGAGACCCAGGCTTTTAGGCATGCAGAATTAATAGGAACTTTTAAATTATTGTCTCAAACTTGTAGGAGAGGAGCATTCCTTAGGTATTTCCAGCAGGTTTTGCCTCTCAAAGCTGCGTTCTCTGCCCATATCCAAACAGCACATAAGGATGAGACCAGGATGCACATCCTTCCCTCCCACCCCCTACTATTGAAAGACAAGAGTGGAACAAGCAAAGAATGTGCCACATGTGTTCCAAAATCTCTCCCCTGATCCATGAAGGGTATTTGGGAATCTGTGTTCAACAATACTGGTACAATAGCAGTCAGTTGAGGAGAGTACATTTAACATGGCTACTGATTTTAAAGCAGTTTCATCCCACCACTTGGCCTGTGGAAGAAGAGAGAGCTCTTTACTCAGGTTAGTAAGCAAATCCCAGACTTCTACAAACTTTACTTCCTAAATCAAATTAACAAGAGTGCCACAAATACTTAGATCTACCAGAATCCTCAAGGGCACCTGGCCGACTCCCACTGCTCCACAAACTGCTCCCTCACCAATGTTCATCTGGAAATCCCATTTATTCTTGTTCATACTATCCATCAAATCTCAGTGCAGAGTTCCCCATAGTTTTTTCCACTTATATTTTGAAAAAACATCACAGCCAAGTGAGCCTATGCTGAGGCTCTTGTTGCCTGTATATTTGTCATGATATCCCTTGGAATGGCTGTTGTTCTGTGCATAAGAATTTAGTTTAAATTAGGCAGTAGGTTCACATGTGTCCATGGTCTAGCAAACTAAGGCCAAGTTTCTTGTGAATTAAACTGCTAATTAAAAGTAAGAGCTGGGGTGAATGAAGATGTTCCCAGTTTTACCTCACTTCAAGACTGCAAAATTACCTGGAGAGCCTGGGTAATGTGAAACACCAAGAAAAACATGGCACAGACACTTACATTGGCTGTACACAAAGCCACCTTGTGTTCAAGCCAGTCTGAGCTGGGCATTGACCCTCTTAGACCTGGACTATCTCCAGAAGCCACAGTGCTGTCTCTGCCCCAGACTGTTTTAGTCTCTGAATGGTAGTGGATGAGGCCCTTAGCCAGCAGGCAAACAAGAGAAGGAAGAAAGATGTGCTCTCTTTTATGCCACTAGGCAAGTACTTGTGGTAAATAAATAGTTAACCTGGAGAGTAACTCACAAAAATTTTGGGTGGCTTCTGACAGCTGAACGGAAATATCTTGTCTTTTTGCTTTTTTTCCCCCTGGGCTTCCTATTTTTAATAAATAACTCACTGCTTGGACAGTGTTCAGCAGAAATTAGTCTTTAATTAGAGTTTAGCAAAATACATTCCTTAAGCTGGCTTACTGGACTTCCCTCAACAGTCTCATTATCCTTCCTTAATGGAGTAAACAGCACATCTAATATCTTCAGGAGCAATTTAATATTTTTGCTTTTACTACTAAAAGAGCCTTTATGTTCATTTCCTAGCATGGAATCAATGCCTGCACCATGAAGACAATACAATTTTCCTGTAATAAGTTTAGTTGTGCCTGTGATGAATTACTTTTGGGTCTTAATGATTCTCAGCATGGGGTGTCTTTTCCTCCTGCTTCACTGCTTAGAACATTTGAGTTACCTTTTTCCCTTTCAACTAATGTCAAATATCACTGGTTTTGATCTTAATTAAAGCACTTAATTGTTGAGGTGATTTTTTCGTGCTAAAGTGGGACAAGATACTGTTAGTCTATATGATATCTCTCTTTCTTTTTTTTTGTTTTTGTTTTTATCTTACATCTTTTAAGAAAGAACTTTCTCATAGCATTCATTTAACAAGGGCTTTTTCCTACTAGAGGTGGGTTTCTCTTTCTATCACATGCATTCTTCAGTCATTCCAAATATAATGCCTCTAATCTACTATCTGGCACGTCTCAATCCTCTGTTCAAATCACTTCAAAAAGGATTCCAAGCAGAATATTCAATTAGGAAGACATGACTGAAAAACAAAAATGAAAATTTAATGATTTAGTCAAAGTCCATGGCTGCCTCAGCTAGGCTATCTTCAGTACTGTTTTCATGAGCCCAGACTGTATTCAGTCAAAGCTGTTCTGACTGTCATCTATTCATTAGCAAACACTCCCATCTCCCCCCCCAAAAAAAAAAAACTTCCACAACCGAACAAAACCCAACCAAAACCAAAACCAAAACAACAGACACAAAAAGAAAATCCACACAAAAAAGAAACAAGAGGAGGGGAAATAAAAAGCAAGATGTCTGATCATCGATCTAGAAGAACGTCTCCTGCAGAAGCAGCAAATCCAGACATAAGAAATGACAGTGACATGGGGAAGGGGACATCACACTGATTTGTGCTTATGAGACAAATGACAGTTAATTCCTCACTTTTCACCATAGTGGCTCTTCTAAATCAGCACAAATGAATTGCTCAATAGTCCCTGTCCCAGCACATGAGTCACTGCATGGATTCCAGCTCTGCTTAAGAATACAGGGGACTGAAACTGATCACCAAAATTAAAACAGATGGACCCCATCTCACAAATTGTTTCTATTTTGAAACCAGCAGCCTCAGAAGATGTAGCCCACAGACACCCTGACTGGCATATCATACAGACAGTTGACTTTCATCTTGCAAGGTGATTATGATTATCCACTAGATTATACCCTGGCAAGAAATTGGAATGCAGAGCTGTACACCTACAGGGCTTCTGGCAACAGTTCACAATGGGGTCATTAGGGAGAATAAAAGCACACAAAACTGGAAGAAGAGAACTTTCTCCCATGACTAACTACGTATTTTATAAATGTCCAGCTATCATTAGTAGCCAAAAATATTACTACACAAAAAAAAAAGAAAAAAAATCTTTTCAATATGTTGGTAATTAGAGGACAGACCAAATCACAAAAATTTAATATGGGGGTAAGGGAAAATTCATTAAATGCCTGAGACAGAAAAATCATCAAGTCTGTGCTATGCTTCTGAGGTTTTATGAACAAGGTGGAAAAAATCTTAACTATAATAAAGTACCACCAGGGCCTCTAGCCAAATATAACAAACAGTGAAGGCAACAGTGGGGAAATCACTCCTCAACAACAGGATACGTGCAAAATGTCCAGGGCATGATACCAAAAAGGCTGCATATGATCAGGAAAACCACAGGAAATAAGACAATCTACCTTGCTAGAAGATGTTAAAATATCAGCCTTGACAGAAACTGAAGGAGAACAATTATCATTAAGGTCGGAGGAAATTGCCTGACACCAGCTTTCCCACAGTACAAGGAAATTACCTAGCTTACCTTGCTTCTGCATTTTAATCACACTGGTTATTGAAATGTTATTTAAGGAATTGAAGGATAAGGGTTAGAGGGTGCAACATGGCTACCTATGCCAAGTCCAAGAAATTCAGTGGGTTGCCAGAAGGGCTGTGGGGCCACAGAGGGGAGCACTGAAGGTGAAATAAATAGTGAGAAAGTACAAGTGCAGGCCAGCACTACCAGTCCTCACTACAGCTCTGTATTGTGCAGGCTCACATGAGCTCACAAAGATTTTACATCAGCACTGAAGGAGGAATTAGACAAGTAAGCTACAGTAAGCAAGGGCTTCCTGGAAATCTCTGATTTTAGCACTACACTGGCAGATCATATTATATGTGTTATGGCAGAAGCAGTTCATAAGCTTAGGAAATTATGGATATGATGAAAGCAAGAGGAATGAAATAAACTCCAAACCTCCATTTTGCTGAGGTGATAATGGTATGATGGACTTCATTAACAGCAACAACAAAAACACACAAAAGGAACAACCCAAAACCACAAAACCAAAAACCCCCAAACAGACAATAACAACAAGACAAAACTGCAAAAAATTAAGCAAAACAAAACTATTTAAATGCTGTATGATTTTTCCAGGAGTTTGTGTACCTGGATGTAAGACAACTACTTCACTAAATTATAAGAGAGAAAACAAAAAATAATTTGAAGGCTCTGGCATTCATGAAAGAAGTCATTTGGAATCATACATTTTTCTACCAAAATATGACCCATGTTGTGGACAATTTAGTAATTTCTACCTTTGAGTTCAACAGCCAGTCACTGAGTGGGACTATTCTCTTGCAGCTTCAGGCTTCAGCATACAACGTGTTCACTATGCATTTGTAATCTTTAGCTATACATATTTTGGCCATTTGGGCTTTTTAACCCAAAAAGTGTTAATTAGAAGAGGAGAGCAGAATGGTTTTAAAGCACTTCTTCTGAGTGGGGAAGAAGAACAGTCTGAACTCAGTTTCCATAGTAACTTTAAGAAATCACAGCACAGACAGAAACTTGTTCAGAATTATTCCAATTTTTCTCCCAGCAAGGTTTTATGGTTTCCACATTATTGACACACTGAAATCAGTCATGCCTGCTGAGGAAAGTCTTTATCATGTTAAGATCTAGTGTACTTCTATTAAAACACACAATTTAAAATATTCTTGGACTTTTCTGGTTGCAAATTCTGGCTTTGGCTTCTTTTTCCATTTTGTTGCAGACCAAAGAAAGAAAGGTCTCAGCCTGGGTGGCAAAATTCCTCTAGTTTCTCTGCTCCTTGCATTTAGAGGGAAGAGGTCACACTAATGATAAAAACGTGCTGACACCTAGGAAGCCAGCTGTGCAAGAATTAAATTAGAATTCATGCTCATCCTCTCTGGAACAACTTGATGGCTTCTCTTCTCCTTCATTAGCAGAAGGAGGCTGAGAGGAGAATGGAAGTATGCAACAGTATAAGTTTAAAAGCAACTCTGAAGAGAAGGGAAGGTGATAACCACAAGTAATCATTA
The DNA here is from genome assembly GCA_025920805.1 of Petroica traversi. Taxonomy (NCBI): domain Eukaryota; kingdom Metazoa; phylum Chordata; class Aves; order Passeriformes; family Petroicidae; genus Petroica; species Petroica traversi. Next base: position 4,306,390 of record JAHLSL010000056.1, read on the forward strand.
CCAAAGGTGACTATATGGAAAATATCAGCATACAGTAATTTTGCTTTCATACATTTCCCTTATGGAAAACAATATAAAAATTATTGTATAAAATGTTCAAAGATTTTGCAGTCACAGAAAATAAAATGCCTCTTGGAATAGTCACTCTGAAAAGTATCACATGACAGCAAAAGCTTTCAACTTTTACTCTGTCTGAACTAAGGAAAACCTGGAAAAATAACAGTAGACTTCCTTCTGTCTAACGCACCTACTTAAGAAACCAAGATATACAGCACTGGATATTTAAGGAACAGAACCACACATCTATCTAATGAGAGCTTGTCCATAAGGAAAAGGGCACATTTCTAGATTATTATTACTGTGAATGTTGGGCAACTCTGATCCATTTAACTGTATGATAAGTTGTTTTCTGGGAATACAGAAGGTTGCTTTCAAATGGAGAAAAATGAGTTTGCACACAGTTCTGAGCATGAAATGGAAAAGCCCAACGACGAACACAACCTGAAGAAATACTTGAGAGTCTATTAAGAAGGCAATCCACTCAGGCTCTTCACAACCTTCTCCTTGTTCTCTGTAGGGAACTCAGATGACTGCTGGCAAATACCTCTAAAGGCCACACAGCCAAGTCTCACAGCTGGAAGTTGTGGGCTTCCTACAGGGTGGATGGAACTTGACCCTAAACTTGCTAAGTGCTGCACAAAAGGCCATCAGCCCTCTGCCCAGCATATGGGTCACAGGGGCTTCTCATTTTAGGAAGAGAAGAATAAAATTAAATTTTTAAATGTGATCTGCCACAAGGCTTTTGAGGAAATAGCTTATCTGATGTGAAAATCAGAACTGAAAGGGCAGCCCTTGTATGTCCTTCTGTTGCATATGTTCATGGCGAGGGCAGATCTGTAACTTGTGAAAGGAATAGAAAGAGCTTTCTGAGGTATTATCAGTGTATTCCCATTTTCACTAGTTTTCAACACCAGTGATCTAAGACTAACCAAATGGATGAGCTACTTCACCCGGGATATTTTCATACACTTTTCAGGCATGAGAATGAACCATTTCCCATTGGAATGATGGCTACTTCGTTCAGAAATGTCATGGATGCAGTGAATTGCAACCTCTACTGTAGAAGTTGAATAGCTCTGTTGTGCTCGCTCTCTGTCTCCACACAAATATATATGTATAGATATAAGCGCTACATATGTTTTTATATCATATCTACATGTGTTGCTTTTTGTTCAATAAGTGCAGTTGCTTTAGCCTCACAGCTCTGCAGGACAACTGACAGAATCATTCTCTATATTTTACAGGCAAGCTCAGCATCTGCCCAGTCTGTGGTAGGACTGAGAACTGAACTCTGCACATAAAAATATCTTTTTCCTGTTGAGGAAAAACCCAGAACATTAATTCTTCTAACTCTTAGTGAATAATAAGTGTTTCATTGATGAAATTTTGATAGACCAGTCTATGCCACGAATCACATTAAGATTCAGACCCAGGCCAGGACAAATCATGTCCTCTCTACAGTTGTCAGGGTGACAGCCATCTTAGGCATTTCTAGCAGCAGAGGACCTTTGGTAACTCCAAACTCTTCCCTTCACACTGTGATACACTCACTGATCCTGCTCTGAACACACTAAGCATGTTCAAATAATGGCAGCACTGCTGGAGAACAAATCACAGACCCAACAGCATAGCTCAAAAATCCTACAAACATCTTGGCTGAAGCTAAGAGCTACACACATATTTGGGCAGAAACACACAGGATTGCCTTTCTTGGTAGAAAAACCTCTCATCTTTTCCTATGTAAGAAATTCCAAGGAAGAATAATGAAGCTGACAGAAAAGTTACAAGACTACTACCCTCTGCAGTCAAAGAAAGTGTTCTTTAGAACACTTGGAGGTGAAGTTTGGAGGTGCCATTTGGAGGTGAAGGCAGACACTGATGAAATGGAAAAATTTAAGAAAAGGTAGCAGCACCAGAAAGCAAGAGAAGACATCCCTCAGAGTAACAATATAGATCTAGTACCATTACCAAATCTTTCAGCTCTCTGGATCAAAAAACTACAGCCTTGATGTCTTTCAAAGCTTTATTCACCTAAAAGACACAAGACAATTTGCTAGGAAAACAGAGCCTTGGGTAAATATGAGGACAGAGATGATAGTAGGGACACCTTCCTTACTAAGTGGTGACTAAGGGATGCGCTGTGTCCTCAAAGGATCTCCTTGACCCTGGATCTTGGAGTGCAGACACCTAGCCCAGGAACTGCCCTGTGGTCCATTCCTCAGCCCACGACCAGGCACAGCTGCTCAGCAGAACACAGATCTAAGAGCCGCTAGCACAGAGCTGATCCACAGCACTGCTGTTGACCTTGTAGCAAGGATAAAACAAGACCAGGGCTGACTGTGGGATGCTGATGCTTGTGCACAACACCTGGCCTATCTGAACCAAAGGGAATGAGAGAGGCCTGCACCACTGATAGGACAGTTCAGGAAACAGATTTTTAATAATAAGCTCCTGTATCTGGCATTCTCTGGCATCCATACAGAGAGACAGGACTGGGAAACTGCTGCTGAGTAACAGTGATGTTCAAGGCCTGTTATTCACCAAAAGGAAGTACTTTGCTATTTTTTTTTTAATTTTTTTTTTTTTTTACTTTTAAAACTAACTGCATTTCTTTCAGCACAGACCTAAAATTCATTTCACTTCTGTTTGACACTTACTGTCAACATAGGGTCAGTCCTTTGTGCGTTGGGTTTTCACACAGTTCAGGGAAATGCCTGCATTTGTTTATTTTAAAAAGAGAAGATTTTTTTCCCCTATCAGGCATAGTATTTTTTACAGCTTATTTATACAAGATGTTAACGATGGGTGAGATTTAAGCTGACAATGTCTCCTTAAGTTAAGCCTAGTTAATTCTACAGTCTAATAAATTTCAACATTCCTTTAAATATATGAACTTCTCCTTCATGCCAGGCCTAGTTTGAGGGAAGGTTATCTGGTCCCTTTATAAAGCTGGCACAAGACTGGAGAGCCATCCAAAAGCTGGACCACATTTTGAAGGGCATCTCACTAATATTATGAAAAAGAGCTGCTTTCCAGCTAGCATCAGTATGAGTGTCTCCTTCTCTCTTGCCAATACATTGGCAGTAATACTAGTAAAATATCATTCATTAAATGGAAATAGTTCAGCTGGTACACAGAAAACAATGGTAAAAGAGTAAATTTTAAAAATGGATTAAGAGCAAGTGAAAATGCGACAGATTAGGCACACCAAATCACTAAAATACAGCTACTGTTTAAATGTACCTGAAGGAGAGGGAATACATTTTTGCCACTTTGATGTTAACAGACTCTCTTAGTTTTTTGCCATCATCACTAGGCACTATTGCATTCAACCTTCATCCATGGACCTCTCACAGAGGGAGAGTCTTGGGCAGATAGGTCATGCAAGGCCAGCATCAGCAATGTAAACAGCCCAAGTTGCTTGTCTCCCACTCTGCTCCCCATCTGCCTGGTACACTTCATGCCTCAGGTAAGAGCAAAGAGGGGCCTGAATTGGTTACAGGGCAGATTGCATTTCTTTGCATCCAGTCACGCACAGCAAAAAACTACTACTGCCTCTTACTTCTTGCCAGGTAGATATTGAGATGCTATCCTTGGTTATTAGGGCATAAATTGTTCAGGTGACAGTGCCCTTTGGCTGAGTCCTAATGTTTTTGCATTCTAACCTGTCATTTCAGTCTAAATCTTATGTGCAGCTGCCTACATCATAATGAACAAATTATTTTAACTTTCCAAAAATAAGTATTCACATCCTTTAAAAACATCTAAGCTATTTGCACTGCCAAGGTCTTTCCCTGTCTCCTTGACACCTCTTCCTGCATTGGGATGTAAAATGAAATTCTCTGTTCCTTAGTAAAAACTAGAAAGAGCTAAAATGCAAGGAGAGGAAGGCGAGTTGCTCCTTGCTGCTTTGAAGGAGTGTCCCCAAAGTGTCTGTAATTTGTCCTCATGTCTGTCCTTGCTCTTTGCTTTCAGTCTCCCCTGGCTTTAGCCAAGCCCTGCTGGAGAACTGCCAGTCATTTACAGGAATGAAAAGTTTAAAAATAAAATAGGAGCTTTGATCAAGAAAGAAGTTCAGCTAGGAAGGAGAAAGGGAAACACAAGCACTGAAAACTCAGGCGGAAACCAAGGCGAAAGCAGGTTCATTATGAGCTGACAGACGTTTCTATGACTGCTTGCAAAGCCAAAACCTTCCCTGCTGCTCTTTCTTCTTCAAAACAGTCTTCATTAACAACGAAAAATATGTTTTGTTTTCACCTCTGGCTTTCCCTCATGTGCCAGCATTCTTTGCCTTTTCAATTGCAAAAAGTTATTTTGCAGAAGCTGTCAACTGTACTGACCTCTGTGCTCGTGCACGCACACGTACGTGTACCCACACACGCACCCACAACCATCAGTTCTTGGATCCCTATTTATTCACAGCCAACCCTCCCTCCCCGTCCTTCATTTATTTATGTCTTAAATTGAAAGGTCCATGTTAGCTCTTGTTAGTGGAGAGATCTCTTCACTACTTTTCTGTTATAAAGAAGGCAATAAAGCTGACATGGAAAGTACCAGGTTCCTCAAAAACTTTGCATTGTAGACACAACACAGCACATATTTTGTATTACATCGCAAAATCCTCCCCCCAAATTCTAAATATCCAAAGGAACCTCCACACAAGCACCTTGCCTGCTTTAGTGAAAAGGACTGAAAAAACCTGCTCCATGCAAGCAGGTCTGCATTATTCGGGACCTCCAAAAATACCACTTCCTGGGATGTACCCTAAAATGCAGACAGGATGAAGAACAAGGCAGTTCTGGGGAGTACATTTCCAGTAATTGGGGTGGTAATACTGCATTCATGACACCAGGGATCCAATTGGCTGCTGCCAGAAAAGTTGTAAATGTCTGCAGAACAAGCTCGATGGAGAAACCTTTGGGCAACAGTGCTCTGGTCAGTATCTATTGTTAAAAACAAAAATAGAACCAGATTATTGCAGTTCCAATAATTGTAGTTTCTTAGCTTAAACCAAAAATCTGCAAATGAACTCTGGGTGCTCCATCTTGAGCCCTCACTTCGTTTGTTTGTTTGTTTGAAGATAACAAAATAAAGTAACTGTCACACTAATTAAAAGCACAAGTGAACTAGAGGAAGATTATCCTCGAAGTCATAAAAGTACAGAGCTTATTTGACTAATTCTTTTGTTTATTATACTTACAGATCATGTTTTGATATTGAAAGAAAAAAGCACACATAATCCAAAATGAATACACTCTCTGCCCTTCAGAGTTCCAGTGTTGAGGCACTAGAAAAATGCCCTTTCTTCAAACTCAATTACATGTTTTGATTTGTGATTAATTTTTTGCTTGGCTTTGTTTTTTACCTCATCACGAGAAGATTAATTAACAGGAGAGAAAAATTACAGCAAAAATATAAATTGAAGTAACTGCAGGTGCTGGAAATCCAGGTATTTTTGAGTAATGTCACATTTCCATTTTGACAATTACCTTTATAACCAAAACTGATTTTTTTTTATTACATATGTAGATTGTATGTAGCAATCAATAAAAATTGCATGTGTCTGCTCTGTACTATGTATTTTGGAAAAGATGTTAAATATTTTAGAATTATAATCCATGCATACAGTTCAATATTTACTATTTAAAATTACTGCATGCAAGCATGTGGATGAAAAGACATGTTATATGCACAGAACTCTGTGTTTTAAAATTAGAAATGACTACTAGATAATTTACTTCAATCTGCTGTACAATAAAAACCTGTGAAGCCTGCTTCAACCCAGCCATTTTTATTTTGCTACAGTATATCTTGCAACAAGGGATCACATTCTTAGTAGAAAACTTCAAGAGCTTGTCTGTTTTTTCCAGTAGTTAACCAGTCTCCTTGTTAAAATCATGTCCATTGTCCCCCAAACTCAACTGTTTCTCTTTCAAATAGATTTTGTCTGGCTTTAACTCCCAGCCATTGCTTCTTTTTATGCTTCTTTCCACATGATAAAAGGGCTTTTTAAGAGCCCAGCATTTTCTCCTCATAAAAGTGCTTGTGAAATTCACTCATCTAGTCACCTTTCTGTGCAATGAAGCTAAACAAATGGAGTTCTGTAAGTCCTTCACTATAAGATGTATCTTAGAGTTTCTCAGTCATGCTTTGCAACCTTACCTCCACTTCTTCAATGCCATTCTCAAAGTGTATGCAGGAGATCCAAGAATGCCATAACAATCTTCTGAGTATGAAGCCATTATAATCCTCCACAAGTCAATAAACTCCCACCTATTTTAAAATTAACAAAACCAAGGCAGTGAGAATGATTGGCTCAGCTCTTCAAAGAGCAAGTATTAGAATCAGGATAAAAGTACAAGAATAATCTGGGCACAGGCCTGATTCTCATATGACACGCCTTATATATGACTAAAACTCTTGCCTCTACAGCAGCTCCTAGAACTACAGTGACTCTTTACAGTATGTTTAACAAGGGTTAGTGGCAGATTCTGAGGAACAAGATTTTGGATAGCAGTGCCATGGAAAGGGACCTGGACGTCCTGATCAGTGCCAAGCTGACCATGAGCCAGCAGTTCCCTGGCAGCCAGGAGGGCCAACCTGGGGTGCATCAGGCACAGCATCACCAGCCAGGCAAGAGAGGGGATTGTCCTGCTCTGTTCTACACTTGGGGAGCCTAACCTCCAGTGCTGGCAGTATAAAAAAAAGATATTAAATCATTGGAGAGCATCCAAAGGAGGGCCACAAGGACAATGAAGGGTCTGGATGGGAGGCCTTATGAGGAGGGACTGAGGTAATTTGCTCTGTTTAGCCTGGAGAAAAGATTGAGGGGAGACCTCATTGAGGTCTTCAATACCCTCATAAGGGGGAGTGGAGGGGTAGGAACCAATCTCTTCAGTCTTCTGATCAGGGACAGGACTCCAGGAAATAGCATGAAACTGAGCCAAGGAGAGTTTAGTTTGGATATCAGGAAAAGGTTTTTCACCCACCGGGTGAACCCTTTGGGGAGGGTTCTGTGCAGGGCTAAGAGTTGCACCTGATGATCCTTGTGGGTCCCTTCTAACTCAGCATATTCTGTGGTTTCATGGGCTGCATTATGGACAGTAATAGAGAAATCACAAAACCAGAAAGTTAATTACTTTCTCTCCTCCTTAATAAATTTTCTAATAGAACAGTGAAAGACTAGGTACAATGGGCTGGAGTTCAAGAGCAGTAAAGACTGTAGCTAATAACAGGAGCTCATTCCAGCCTCCAGCAGCTGCCAGCCCCCAGCCTTCGGCTTTGTGTGCACTGCTGAGATCCTCAGCACCTCCACCTTCATGCTTTCCACAGCAGCACAAGATACATAAACCTGGCTCATTAATCTTCATGTCTAGGTCCCACCAGTTTCAGTTATCTTCATCTCATCAAGATAAAACCTCAAGATACAGTGAGAACTGGTCACTTTCAAGAAGATTTAAATTGCAGTTATTCAAATGTCACCCTTATCTAGATGTACACAGAGTACAGAGGAAGACTTCCTAAATTTAAAAAAAAAAAAATCTGAGCTTCTTAAAATTCAAATATCAGAAAGATACCAATTGGAAGAATGAAATTATGAATGGGAGGACTCCAGCCTAACTAATTACCATTCTAGATAAAAGTGAAGTAGTCATGAAATACCGCACAGTCTGTCAAGACTCAACTTGGTTGTGTCTAATTAAGGTTTCAAGGAAACTGCTCACATATACTCAGTTGTTTGTGACCCTGTTTGCTGCCTGCATGTGACCATCCCAGGCCTAGGGACATGCACACAGTTTTTCTATTCAGACTGGATGGATTCCATAGGACACTGGAGAGCTGCTAGAGGAAGCTCTCTCACAGCTGAGGGATGGCATCCAGCACCTGCACAGAGTTTTGGAGAACGGCAGGAGCGCACTGGTGCAGGAATAGCCAGTATCCACCCACAGCACTTCTGCTCTCCAGTTTGAGCAGGAATGCTCAAACTCAACAGAAATTAGTTGGCATATATGTGCCAGTTACAATCTAATAATTCCTCAAGATGAACAGTCCTAATACTGAGGGTTTATTCAGTGTTTGGTTAATTTTTAAGAGAAAACCACTACTTGTCCAAGTTTTTATCCCATAACCAACAAAACAAGAAATTACATAATATTCTCACTACCTTTCTGCTATAGGGACACTCAGCCTACATTGGTAGATGTGGCTGTAGTCCAGAAATTGCTCCTGCAATTTAACAACCATCCAGCTCCACAGAGAACTGATATTCAATTTTGTTTTAGCCCACTCTGTCTGCTATGATTCTTTACTCATAACTAGAGCAATTGCTGCTCCAAATTGAGAATGAACCTATCTTCCCTAGACATTTACTCTACCCTTTTCTTCCCAACCCTCACATCTCTCAGGCACAGACAACAAGGTTGAACTCTGCAATTCAGAAAAGTTTATTAAATGGGACCTTGAGATTGTTTTGTGGAAGTGGATCTAAAGGGTAAAAGACATTTAGAGTATCGTTAGTTTCCACTTCCTTTTAGAAGTCACAGGGCCATAACAAATAATCTTGAGAGCTCAATACTTACAACCCAGTGTTCAGGACAATGATACACATCTTTGTAAGGCAGTACAAGCCACAGGAAATCAACCTTCTGCCAAAGGATATGTAATAAATATATTTTTACGGGGCTTCAGAGAAGGAAGTAAAGCACAAAGAAGAAAGTGCAACACGCTATTCAGCTCTGGGAAGCAAAATGCAACCAGTTAAAAAGATAATGTCTTTACAATTACAGTGTGCTGAAGTGCCCCACTTTCAGTTGAAAGAATTCCCATTTAAGAGCTCACCTTGGATGTTCTTGCCTCATCAGTACTTGTCTGCAGGGTTCAGTATCATAATGCTTAATGGAAGAAAACAACATTTTTCAGAAATGCTTGTAATTATTTTCTCAAATTACTGCCTCCAGTGTGGGGAGGATGCCATATATTGCTGCCCAGTGTCCACAACAGACCCGTGTAAAGGCCTCTGCCACCTCTGCTCAAGGCACCTACAAAATGGGGTAGTGGGGCTTTTATCTCCAAATGCAATGGTGTCTCACCCATATTCCCACTTGGAGAAATGATACATTGCCCAAAGGCACTCCAGGCACACTGGAGACTGAAATAAGACTCCAATCTAAAGACTTTGGCCATATTACTTTCAGAACAAACACCTACAGGCCTGTATATGCTGCAAGTCTGTGTGCAAGCACTGCTCCAGCCACCACGCTACACCTTGCCAAAAGGTGAAGCTACTTTTTAGGACACAGTGTTGGAGAACCTGCTGGCTACCAGAATCCTTAACCTCAGAACCCAAGTGTATTGATACATCCTCTGCAGGCACCTCACACATGAGAGAGAAACCCCAAACTGTTACCATAGTTGTATTAGCTCGAGTGAGAGAAGCCTGGGACAGCTAGACATGGAAAACAGGCCACGTTCTCCTAAAACTAAAGGCTGTGACTATGAAAGTTGATCCATGTTTGGATAAGGATTACAGAAATAACCTTTTCTCTTGCATTCTGTGTTCAACTACACAACTTCAACATTCTTCGAAAAGTTACTGGCGGTGTCCCAAGAGCACAGCTAATCACCTCAGAGACAGCTGTGTGTGCTTTACCTGCCAGTGAGGATTAAATTCTATTTCCATTTAGGCCAAGTGGTGGCATGTGGGTGCAATATGTTTTCTCTCTCAAAACTAACTCATCATAGCACCTTGCAGCAGTTGGCACACTAGGTGAAGTGACCAGACCTACATGGACCACAGAGATTAAACTAATTTCTGTTTCTAAGATAATTCCTTAAACTTCCACCATTCACATGCTTAGGCATGTGTGCACAGGCATGTATGACAGGCACTTTCTAGTTAATCTTCTTCCACAGCCCTATTAAGGACATCTCTTACAAGCACTACATCCACGGTGTTAAATAAAAAGGGACAAGTGGTGTGTGAGAGAATTATCATTAGTGCAAGAAGGGTATCATCTTCCGATTTTTAGACCATTTCACACACTGAGCTACACAATAGCTGGCAGCCAAATAAATCTAGGAGTGCTGCTTGAGAGTTACCAGTTAAATAAAGAGGTCCTCAAGAGTTTTGAAGGTCTTTCCCAGCAGCATCACAGAAGTACTGATGAGATCTGAGCAGCCAGAACCAAAAAAGAAAGACCATAAGAGGATAAAAGACTCAGAAAATACATCACCTAGTAAAGAGACACACTGGTGTTGCAGATTCACCTTACCTGCAAAATCACTGCACCCAGTTTTTTTTAAAAACCACAGAGCCACCTGACCCATATCAAGTGCTGTTTCTTCCACAAGATCAACAAAAGACAGGTCACAGCATTGCATATTAATTTTTCTTTCCAGAAAGTTAGATTTATTATGAAAAAAAGAAGAAAGAGAAAAAAAAAAACCTAACTGTAGATTGTAAAGAACTAAGAGCTGCCATATTTTAAACTAATTTATTTATATGTTCCTTAACCATAAGTTAAACTATAGGCAAACCCAGCAATGATCTTTATTTAGCCTGAAATACTATAAAGCCTCCCAGAATAAATGGTGCTGGCTTTGTGTTTAGTTTTTAAGCTATCAATTAAGCTGCAAGGTGGCTGCAAACAGAGAAGTTACATTTCGACTTACAGGTACAAATTGTTTAAACATGTCACAACACCTCCAGTACATTCATAAGTGCTCTCAGGCAGACATCATTTAGAGATGAAGTTCATTTCCAATCAACCAAAAGCAAGAATGTGAGGAAAAAGTAGTGTGTCTTCACTGATGATTGGTGAGTGGTTCTCTAAGGGTTGTTGGAGTTGAATTGCAAAAGCTTAGAATTGAATTTACACATGATAATTGAGAAAGTAAACAATATTGATTGTAGCTCAGTGTCTTCTTTCCATCGAAGGCCAGAGAGAAGCAAGACTTGAAATGTTCTGACCAAATCAATTTCAGGTAATTACTCTTGAAACATAACTTTGCCATCATGATTCTGTCATGGTAGGGGGAAAATAAGACTGTCAACCCAAGGCATATTATAGGAAAAAGTGGTCATGCAATACAGGCATTTCCATCACCCCCAGTTACAGCACCTATGCAAGCACTTTTTAATAGCCACATTCTCTCATAAACCCCCCAGTCCTCCCCATAAGCATCACAAATATATTTAGAAACAGGACAAAAATATCTACATAGAGCATTTCCAAAAATTGATGCCTTGCCTGTCACATTTGCCAAGCCTGAGAAATATATACATTTTCACACGACTTAAAATATGTCTAATAAGGCAGTAATCTTCCTTATTCTGACCTTGAGAGGAAGCCAGTAGTATCACAGAACATTATTTTTAGGGCAATTAAGCCTTACATAAACGTGTGTAAGCAACTTTCTTGTGGAGCAAGTATTTTTGCCTTTTCCTTTTTTTTTTTTTAAGGAAGAAAAACAGAAAATTTAAGCCAAACTTTTCAGAGAAAGTTGAAACAAAGTCTTCCCTGATCATGACAAATTTTTTGACTAAATAAAATAGTGCTCTAATCTAAATCAAGTGTGAAGAAATAAATAAACAGCTTTTGAGTTACCCACCATGTAAGAAGATATACAAGAGTGATATTTCTGAAGGTGAAATTGAGATGAATTTATTTAGTATTCCTGAAACCTTTTGATAATGATCCTCACAGAAACTTTATTTGGAAAGCTCAGTCAGTCAAACCTCCTCTCATTAGCTCACAGTAGGGCAAAAAGAGCTGGAGACTAACAGAAACCAAACAAGTAAAACTGAACTTGAGCCAAGTCATAGCAAAGCACAACAGGGTGGTTGCAGGCACAAGGAGTTCATATACTTATTAGTGACTCACAAATAACACCAAAATACATTTTTCAGTGATGTTAGTATTTTCTGGTTTTTAAACACTATAAGAAGTCTTGGAAAAGAAAAATCCCCCATGTTAAATTAAAGAACTGAATCCCACAGGGGCAGAAAAACTTCCCTTTTTATACATTTATATTAAATAGACCACTAACAGAGAACATACATTCTTCTCACATGTATGAGTACACTTGGAATCATCTGGCAATATTCAAGACTACTGAGATAGCAGTGGTAAGTCAAGAAGAACATTTCAGTGAGAACTGTGGAAATTTGCTGCAGCTGAGCACAACCTGAGCCTGAAAGCCACTGGGGTGCTTGGGTTGAATAAACACACAGTTGGATAAATGTAGTATCAGATATAGAGATGTGAGCAAGGAAAGGGTTGTCACAAAATATGTTTGGAGGGTTTGCATAGTGAGCTAACCCTCATTGGGAAAATGAGGTAAAACATGGGGGTAAATGGCAAAGGTGAACAAGTGCTGTTTTTAACATTTACAGGCTTACTGAACTAGAAGGGGTTCATACCCACATGGTACACACGGGGCAGGGACAATGAACAGTCTGAGGAGGAATGTCAGGAGAAAGTGAAACCTCTGATGGAGCACTGTAAGGTCGGAACATCAGGGATGATGCTTGCATTGGGGGCTGCTGGTGCTGTGATCAACAGGAAATGTGTTGGGAGAAATACATTAGGGCTCTAAAACATTCAAGACAAACAAGCAAGAGAAAAGCAAGTCACTATAATCTGGAGTCCCAAGAGCTGCCACCAAGTTAGATAAATTACAAATTATACGCTTTACAACTTGCAGAGGAAACAGGGGTTATTTAAAAAAACAAACAAACAAACAAACAAACAAAAAAAACCAAACAAAAAAAGCCCCAAACCAAAACAAACCAAAAAACATCCGGACAACTAGAATACCCTGTAAAGTTGCTATCAAAAGGGACAAGTTCTGAACAATCAGGTTACAACCCAAGATGGAAAACAGAGCACCCTAAGACTCTAAAAGATCTCAAAAAAAAAAAAAAAAAAAAAAGCAGCAGCCTGATCTTTTGACTTGGTAATCAAAGAAAAAAAAGGAAAGCCTAAATGTTCAATGAAAAAGAGTACAAGCCACATACAGACTGGTTGTAATAGGATGATTAATTTAAGAACTGCTCCCTATAATACCTGGCTTTATTAATGTCAATGTTGTTTGTAAATTCTCAATATTATTACTTTTAAGCATACTTTGAAAGCTTTATTTTCAGTTGATGTTTAAAAAAAAAATACAACCATTGTGACATAACAATCACAAGAATAGGTAACAATGCCTGCCATAGGAATGGAAGAAGTGTAATTGCTTGAGCTGTATCTTCCCTTATTGACTTTTTTCTTTTACCATCTATCTGTTGCATTCTACTTCCATGACTGTCTCTATTTCTGTCAACTCTATTACAGGGCTTTTGTACATACCAGATATTTTTTATTATAAGGTCACTATATCAATCAGCTTTAGTGACCTCAAAGACCAGTTTCACAAATCCTCAAAGGTTTCACTCATCCCAAGCTACTGCTGCCTTTGAAAAGATGTATAAAATGTCATCTCAAAGCATTCCTCATGACATCCAAGTCCTGTGTAAAAAGGGAAAATTGAGGCACTGACCACTCATGACTGTGGATACAATCCTGCAGGCAAGGATTAACCCGAATTCACACCACCTCTTCCTCTCCCTCTCCCACCAGCATCTTTGTATGTTCCAAGTCTGACTGAGTGCTTGTTAATGAATCCACAATAGTTTCTCTCCTCTCTTTTTCCCAGCATCGACTTAGCTGCATCCAGTCCCCCGTGCTTACTGAAATGCTCTTAAACAGAAAAATTGCAAAAGGCAAGTTCTTTTTATCAAGATACTTTATAGTGATGGTCAGGTTGTGTTGTTGACAAAGACTTGAGACAGCTGCTTCCTTAATAAGATTGGCAAATACCTCTACCCAGACTATTCAAGCTCAATTCCTATTTGAAGGTTGACATTTCTTCTTTCCCTCCCTCCCAAAACATATCAAAGGTGACTGATATGAACCATGTGATCAGTCCTCCTCTTTTCTCTACCCTCCTCCTGAAATATTCAGGAACCTAGAAGTTGAGAGATTCACAATACAGATACTTTCTGTATACAAATCCACGTTACTAAAAAAAAATCTGCCTGTCACATATGTATCTTTTAAAACTGAAACATTATATTCTGAAAGATATAAACTATCCCACAAACTTTGCCTCTGTTCTTCAATTCTAAAGGTAACTCAAAAATTGCCTGGAATTACAAAATCCATCTCTTTTTCAATTTTTCCACTTCTACATTCTTTATTTGTGTCTTGCTATGTATCTGTTTCCTCCTTTCCAGTCTCCACACCTGTTCCATTCCTCTCTCATCTGGCCAACATGCTGAAAACAATCACATCTTGTCCCCTGTCACTGCTGCCATATCACTTAATCCCTTAACGGCGTCATCTGAGTGCCTTTACAATATGCCAGGCCTTAACTACTCATTCAAGCCTCTTCAGTTACACCAGCAGTGCACCAAAACCCATCTTTCAGAAATCTTCTTACACTCCACTTCACATTTTACTTACTCCTTTCAGCCAAAGCTCTCTAGTGTCTTCCAAGCTGCGCTGCTGGGCATTGCTCCCACCAAGCTCTGGTTTTCTCAGATCCTACACACAGACACTTTTATGTCATCTTGATCTGAACAGGGGCCCTCACAGCACCTGGCAGATCAACAGGTTTGGAATACAAAGCAAAGGGGAGGGGTGTGGAATTAAGCAAAAGAGCCCATGTTCAGGTGACTGACTAACAGCAAATGTGTATTGAAAGGAATGTTTCCAGTGCAGCTCCATCTCTGCTCTCAATGACACCATCCTCTCCCTCTCAAATAGATCATCACCTTGTTCTAGCAGCACAGAGGAGGCTGCACCAGCCTCAGAGGCAGCGCTCATTGTGCATCTGAGAAATGTCAAGCAGATCTGGACTGCATAGAAGGTGAGAGGGAACAGAAAAAGTTATGTATTATTTTTATGTAGCTCTAATTTAAGTACTGTAGGATCAAACTAAAACACAGGTCCAAATAAACATGCATGATAATTTGAGGAGTTCCTCTTTATCAGAAGAAAGTATGTCACTGATCACACATCTTCCCCTCTTTGCTAGTACATCTCTCCTCAGCACACATTTCAAACATCCTTGCTATCCCAGTATCCTGGCATAAACGCAGGATACAATGAACCTGATCCCAATGAGTTGATGTGGCAGAATCTGGGCTGTTGGGCCAGTCTACACTTGAGGCAAGATCTGTCCATAATGATTCCTAACGTTTCCCACACATTGTCAGAGCAGTGGCAGACTGGACCTTCAGACTTGAGAGTCTAGGGGTGCTGGAAGAAGCTGGCGCAGAGCATCTGCCCCAGTCACATTACTGTCCTGCAGAGCAGCACCCTCACAGTCCCCATTCACAGAGGCAGAGCCATTCTGGAAAGCCTTTACAACCCAGAGCTTATGCATGGGCTAACACAGCTTGCTTGTTTATCACCGCCCTGGTGGTGTCCGGCCAGGCAGAGCTGGGACCTTCTGAGAGCATCTCCACAGGCTGGGGCAGCGGGGAGCTCACACTCACAGTGAGCAGCACACACACGGGCAGGAAGACCAATGGGCCAATTGGGAGAATGGAATTAAAATAAATGTATATAAAGCCTTGGGGTGCCTTGGGGAAGAACTTTGGATCACCCAGACTGTGGAGGATAACACAGCCCTAAGAGTGTGTTACCAGTAGGCCCTTTCAGAGTCCAGGTCAGCAGCCCACTGGCCTCCACACGTGTTCTCCCAGAGGAGCCCAGGAAGCTCACACAGGAACAGTCACAGCTTTTCTCCTGCCAAGGGGAGAATCTCCCTGAGAGCAGCAGTGCTTCCAGGCTCCAAGGGAGGTACCCAAATGCCAGCACAAAAAATCAGAAACGTCTGATCACAGAGATTGCTGTTTGGCTAAATATTCCCTTTTTTCACATTCACTGCCGTGCAAAATCACTTCCCCTTGCTTTAAGCTCTTTTATCAAGTGTTTCCCTAAGGAAATATTTCTTATTATCCAAATCAATATCCACTGAAGTGGATTTAAGAATCTTAAAGGCCTTGATGCCTGCTATTAACATCAACTTAGATAGCTACTCTGTTAAACACAGGCTTTCAGTGGTGATTCATTTGCTGGAGTCTGTGTGCCACGGGCAGTGAATTGCTTTTTCACCAGTGTATTCTGTACCAGCTTCTAGAAGGCATCCCTGGATTGTTGCTGCTTGTGGCAGAGTTTTTTTATTAGAAACTAAAATATTTGCCTGAAAGCACTGGGTTTCTTCGTCTTGTCTTATATCCTCACCCTGAGACTCCTATCTACTTGTGGGATGTTTCCATGAACAAGTCATCCCCACTGCCTATTGGATGACCATGATGCATTCAGAAAGTCACAAATGCTTTACATAAGGCAAATACCACATTTCTTCACATTTTAAATGAAGAAATACCTCACAATGTTATGAGAACATGTGATTATTTTCTTGGGAAACTTCTGTCAACCTAACAAATCGCATCTGTGCCTGAATTTCCTCAAAAAGTAAACAACTATACATACTTATGTATTACTATCCAACATAACTCATACCTTCCTCTTAAATGGTTTTGCATCACGTGCATACTCTTCCAAACAATTCATGCATCTTTCTTCACTGCTGAGAAAGGCATGGTCACAGGAGGCTTGACCTCCTGAAAGGAAAACACTCCTGGCTGCTACTGATTGCTCACAGTTGCAGGTGCTCAGCATTCCCCAGAACTGAGATCTTAAAGCTGTCATCCTGAATTGATTCCAAGGAAAATATTATCAAAATCAAATCTTATTTCCAACTTCATATATACCTCCTCCTTCACAATGTACAAGAAATCAAGGCTGTAAGACAGTAATTAACCTCACTTCACCTATTTATTCTGAGAAACTAAGTGGTCTGTAAAGCTGAACATATTTAAATTGATGGGCTCCTATCCGATTTTAATCTTTTAAAATTTGCTAAGTTGTTATTAAATGGTAGATGAATTATTTACTTCAATCCTTATATAAATTCCTCTCTGACAAGTACATGTATAGAAGAAATGGAAGTTTCAAAATTAAGGAGTCTGATAATCCATCCTACATGAAACATTCCAAAAGTGGAATGTGTTCACTGTGTGTCACAGGTGCTGACACAACAGAGTCTCTAACTTGGTTAAAATTTGCAGAATTTCACATCCTTATGTTTTGTGGCAGGGTGGCTGATGACTTTTTTTAGGGTGGGGAGGGGGGTTTAAATATTTTTTACATTATTACTTACACTACCTAAATCTCTCAAATTTGTATTTAGTTATCTTATTTAAATTTTAGTGAAAGCTTTAAAATCAAATATGAAATTATAATTGCACTGCATACAATTAGGGAAAATGCATCAACTTATTTTACACTAAGAGAAAAAATGTCTTTAAAAAAGAAAACCTAGTGTATTTACATAGCTTTAACTGTACTTTACACTTGCATAAAAAACAATCTCCAAAGAAAGTTTAACTCTTTATGAAAGTCATACTTAACAGTCATTTTTCCTCCACACCAACTTTTAAAAAATATGTTCAATCTATTCACAAAAGTGTGACTCAGAATGTTATCAGGTACCTTTTTTGGTTTTTTGTTTGGTTTTGTTTTGGGATTGGGTTTTTTTTTAACTACAGTCCTGCTTTTGCACAATTTTTCAGGCTGAAGAACCTTATGGTTGACATTTCATCAGGCAGCATTCCACAATAGCAAACTGCATTCTTAAGCTCTAAAAATCTCAGCTCTTCATGACACTGATTCAGAGGGATCGCTACAAATAACCACTGGGAGGCACTAGCTGTGTTCACCGAAATGGAAAAATTTGCAGATGTTTGATAAACACACAGATGTAATTATCACTTCAGATTTTCCAGCTAAAGCTGAATAAATTCTTTACTGTGTTGGCAATGCAGGCACAAATATACAACAACTATGATTTTTTTGGACACAGACCTCCAGCTGTTTGCTCATCCAATACAAAAAATTACTTTCATTGTTATTTTGAATAAACAAAATTAATACTTATAAAATATTTTTGTATTTATTTCACTGCTAAGAATGAAAAAAAAAATCATCTGATAACTGTTGCACTTAGATCTCTTGCAGTAGGAAAGGCAAGAGGAAACAAGGAGAACTGACATGTAATTCAGTTGGGCTTCCCTTTCTCCCGCACCTCAGACCACCCCCTTACAGAAGGATAGGCTGAATTTCATCTATTCTGAAGCATTTGCTGTGACCTTAAGATTATCATCCACAAAGAATATATGTTATCAGCTCCATGGCAGATCTCACAGGACATACCCCGCTGTTTCTAGATAACAGCATCTAGCCTTCACGGGATACACTGAAAACAGTATTTAAAGAAGGCAGAATTTTGAAACTTTTACACTTTAAAACATAACTTACAAAGCGGATCCAGTGGTTTCTTAACTTTTCCTGTTAAAACAGAAATTTAAATGCCAAGTTTTTAGCATAAAATGTTTACATTTCTGTGCTTCACTATGCATGAAAAAATTATTTTTCCTCCTATCGTTTCCTGAGGTGACACCTTAGGGCTTGAACAAGAAGTTACTCTGGGTCCTATGAGCACTAAAAATAGTTGATGTACATGCCCTAATATCAGTGAAAAGACAAGGGTAAGGCAACTCTGCTGAAATCCACTTTATTTAATTAACTTCCCTTGCCTTTTCCCTGGGCTAAGAGCACAGGAAACACAGAACTGCTGGAATTCAGTCTTGAGCCTGAATGTTGGCCTTGACAGTACAACTATGAAAGAGCTCCATGTTAAATGGAGTGAGACTGAGGAAAATGGCAAATATCTCTGTCCCTGCTCCCTCTACCTAAAATCCTGTCATCAAACAGGCTGGGGTCTCTGCAGCTGTAGCATTTCTCTGCAGCTTAAAGTAATTGTTGGAGACAAAAGCAGAGATCTGTATCCTGTGTCTAAAGCAAAGGATTTCACCTGCAGAACTTTTCCCCTACTGCAAAGCTCAGCCCGGGCCAGGGCTCTGCTCAGGGCTGGGAAAAGCAATGGCTGAAGAGAACTGCTGGTTGCAGGGGAATCTTTCTTAAAGGGTACATATAAACACACAGTCAGCATTGTCTTTTATGTTTCCATTTTATAAATCTAAATGTCTTTTATATGTCCATTTTATAAATCTGTGAGTCAGAGCAGGATTGTACATGTCTAAATGTAATCACATTTAGATGTGTACAATCACGCTCTGACTTATTTGTAGTCTCTGGATTCCTCCCATGTCTTTCTTAGGATGCAGCTAAGTTCTCCAAACGTAACCAGCTACTCAAAATGAGACTTTCCTATATAATTTTGAAAATACCTACAAATAGTGTGTGCATGCTCTCCTTTTGTTTGGCCAAAGACAAGACGGATGCTATAAAACAAAAAAGTTACAGCAACACCTGAAAATCCAGTGAAAACTTCAAGAGCGAAGTACGCTTTTCTTGGCAGACTTCAGAATGAAGCTGACAGCAGTGTCATTTTCTATGAAGAATGTATACTTGAGGAAGAAATGTTCAGCTGTCAAGGGAATATTTATGAAAAGTTTTATAAGAGTTGCCTAAATAGCTGCCAGCTCTATTATGTATGTAAAAGCCATAATTTAGTTTTTAAAAATATTTCAAGAAAATAAATAAAAAAAAATTAAAATGCATGCCAGCACTATCTGTTAAATGCTAAAGCTTTTCAGTGACCTTTGCTTTCAGATGTTAATTATGCATCAGACAACACAGCCTTCCAAGTTCCTGCCAAGATAAAGCCAATCAGCAGATACTTTCCCCAAGAAATAACAGCCTTACTGTACAATAGCGTAAGTCTCTTGACAACACTGCATATAAAATTCTAAAATAATCCACTGGAAGCAGCAGTTTCTCCAGAACTGTTGGCTTAAGAGTTAGCCAGTAATTGCACCTGATACTAAGCTGTTCCCAGGATGAAACTATTTGCTGACTCTGATGATCATAGGATTATTATTATTTATCAAGTGTCAATGAGATAAAATTGTAATATATGCAAATACAACACATCTCTCCCAAGGTATTTATAGTACATATTAGAAAGACAATACAATTTATCACACCACAGTGAGTAATTAGATAAATTCAGTGCAAATCAGGATCTTTTTGCTGGGAGTCACTATTTTAACAATGCAGTTAGACCAGGTGTGCAAACCACACTTCTCCTGAACCATAGGAAATACTTTTCTAAGATCACTATAGAGTCCCGTTTTACAAAAGCTTTTGGATTAAAAAAGTATTTTGAGTATACAGTAGACTTGGAAATTTCTAGCTCAGTAAAATACTACTACAACAAAGATTACATTCTCATCTGTTTTCTTTTCCGAATAATATATTTCTAAGCTAAGGATAGGATCAGCAGCAAATGTCTCTATTTACAAAGTTTAAAGCTTATTTGTTGCTTTGCTGTCCAATATCTTTTCACTTCCAAGGAAACTGATTTCCCTAGCAGCATTGTTCTTTTAAGAAGAAAAATATACCACAGCCGCAAATTCAGGAACAATTTGCCAAGGAAGTTATAATATTGACTGGCAGTAATGACTGTTAAACACAAGCCTTGAGATCAAATTTATCAAGGTGGAATAAAGGAAGCATAGAGACTTGAAATCTCCTGCTTTCTCTGGGGTCTGCTTGAGATTGTCATGTAAGTGTGAAGCTTCACATCCTCTGAACCTGAGACAACTAAAAAATTTCCATAAGTCATTCACCTCTTAGAAGTATATTGAAGGATTTTTTTTCCCCCTACTGGGACATGGCAATTCCCAGCAAACATTTCAGATAATTGTTGAGGAATATTCCAGTGAAATTTATGGATTCAATTCAAATATTTCCCACATATATTCACCTTGGGAAAAATAATTTGACATTCGGTCAGTGATTGATAAAAGAAACTCTAAATTCAGTTTTCAGGAAAACCACATTTTAAATTTGCAATTTCAGGTGGGGAATGCTTGCATTTTCATTCTGTTCAATTTTCCTATCGTTTCACTTCCTGTTTTATCACAATTCTTGTCAAGATGATAATTTTTCTAAAGAGCTTTGGCTCCTAGGAAGAACATGGTCATCAGCACAGCTGCAAACAACCACTTCAAAACCTGCTGAACATAAAGGTCCTGAGAAGTTTCTATAATGTAAACTGCCAAACAGTTCTTCATTTTTAACTGTGCAGTCTCACCCTACTCTTGGATTATTTACTCCTCCATGACAATGGGGTGTAGTACACAGTCAATGACATGATGCCTTCACTTTTTGGCAAAATGTTTTTCCTTTGGAGAGCATTTCATGAAGTTCTAACTCAGTCAGGAACCTGTCAAGCAGATCTCCTAGAAAAGGCAAGTTAAATGGACAGGTCCTAGAGAATTCAGGATCATACCCTTGGGGTTTTTTCCTTCCATTCTTCTCCAACACAGGCAGCCATACTTTGAGCACTGCTTACTGGACATTTATGGCAAAGATCTGTTTTACATTCGTATTCACTGGTGCCTTGGATGGCATTGTTGGGGCAACACTTTTTGGCTTAGGACTAAGAGCTTGGGACCTCCTCCTAAAAACATGTTTCTGATGAACAAGAGCAGGGTATAATTCTTTCCTTAACAAGCAGCAAAAACGAAGAGGATTGCATCCAGCCTGTTTTTTACCCAGCTACCGTGTGTTTGAAAACCTGCCTGAGAGGGTTCAGTACTCTTTTCTGCCTAAGACACTAAAACATTACTCTTCCCTCCTAACTGCTTTCCCCATCTAGAGCTGGGAAGGTGGTTTCTTTGCTCAGTTAAAGCTGTTCTGTTGCACCTTGAATCTTTAAAAACCTATTGAAATGGAGTGAGCAGCAGCCTCTAGACTACGTATAAAAATAAATTCACCTACTTCACATGAAGTTGTTACTGTAGCAGCAGCAAGGAATTAGCATCCCATTCCACACAGGCTGCTTTCAAAAAGAAAGGTAAGCTGATCTTGCATCCCCAATTAGTGTTTAAGCCACCAAGCTAACTTAAAAATCCCATATATAATGCTTCTGTTGGCCATGATTTACAATGCACTTAAAATACAAAGTCACTTCTCTGTTGTGCCAAGAGCCCAAATTCAAAAATGCAGAATAGGTCAGCTGAGAGTATGTGCAGCTACCAGAAGCAGGGGAACCACACCTAGTTACAGGTTTGGGAGAGCTCAGGTGTGTGTCTGTTTCTGAACTGTTCATCTCTGCCAAAATTAATCTAAAAACAGTTTTTGGGGATCACAGTAATAAAAACAGTAATCCTACAAACTTTAGTTTCCTTGAGGATTAAAATGAACGCAGTAGTTCATCATAGTAATTGCGATATTGGGTGTGCAAATCCAATTCCCTTTCCCCCACTTTGTGTCTCTGAGTGGATGTAGAGCAACACTCAAATAACAGATTTCCTTGCTTGTCAATATTTTATACTAGTTGGCAAAGAGAGGAACTGGGTTGCCTGGAAAGAAAAAGAGGAATGAAACCCAAGAGATAATTAACACTCTCAGTGGTCAGAGTGAGAGTCCAAGACTTTAACTGTGACAGAGCCTGAGGAAACCCTGACACAGCAACACTGCCAGAACAATCAGCAGAGCCATGATTGCTTTTAAGCCTTTCTGAGGGGAAAAGGCAGCTGTAAATCCTCAGCAGGGGAAAGGCAGCTGTAAATCCAATCTGCAGTGGGCAACAAGAAGATTCAATAGTTTACAGCTGGTGTGAACTTCAAACAAGCCCACAGAAGTTCTAAGGGTGGCCACTGATTCAAAAGATGGTTTCAGACCAGGTCCAGGAGGGCAGTGATCACGTCCTCCAGGCTGTTCCTGCTTCAAAGAGCAGAATGCCACCCAGAAACAGGCAGCCAAGAGGGAGCCACATGACCTCAACCCACAGGCAGCCTCACCTCTCCAGGATTTCCCTTCCTTTGGACCCCACCTGAGGCACTGGCTCTTCCAGTTACACCTAAAGGGCTCTTTCCCCTTTGCAAGACATCTACCCACATCACTCAGCTTCACCTTTACAAAAACCCATGTTGGCTCCTGGTGAGGTAACATCCCAAAAGCTGTTTCAGATAAAGCAGCTTTGGTGGTAGCAGACACATGATTTAGTCTGTATACAGGTAGGACACTCAGGAAAACAAAATCCTGATCTCTTCTACTGCTGTGCCACTGGCTTTCTCCATCTTCAAAGTGAACTCTGAAGAGTGGGATTTTTCAATATCACTTAGTACATGGGTTTAACTCTGGTGCCTCTGAAGTATCTGATTAAACTCCTGCTGCTTGTAATGAAAGCAGTGACATCAACATTGTTTATCCCACCAAGAATTTCCCACTACCTCATTTTATCTGTGAATAATAAACACTGAACAGCAGTCTCCTGGTTCTCAGTAGGCTGAAATCTGCTGTTAACAAGTTACCCAAATACCCTAATCAGGAAAGAGCTGAAGAAAAAAGAACTGTCTGGCAGTAGGAATATCCATCTTTTCCCACAAAGGACTCTATGTATCAGCAAAAATGTTCCACTAATTTTTTTTGCTTTGGGGTTTTTTTTGATTATGAGGGGGAAAATGGTTTTCAAGATAAAATACGGTCATGAGCAAACAGTACATGAAAAGGAACTGTCTCTTTACAAAAATTGCACCACTGCCTCAATATCACTTAACTGTGATAAAGAGGCTGCCACCAGCAACAGTTTACCCAGTTCATCTTCTGAACTGGGTTTCATAAGGATTAAAAAACAAAGCCAATGGAAAAAAATGGTCAGTGGAGTGGGACTTTCCTTTTACCAACTCAGCAAGTCTACAAGGTCATTCCTGTGTACCCTGGAGCACTATGGATTAGATTGCTCCTTCACTAAGGAGCAATTAACACTTGGAGGATAAGTAGTAACTACAGGCCATTCCAGAAAACATACTGGCTCTGAAGAAAATGAAGCAGCACCTAAGCAAACCAGAAAACTTGACAGCATTTTCCAGCACCTCAAGCAGCAAATGTTGCTGTTAAGAAAGATCAAGGCAAGGCATCATTTTTTTGAAAATGACAGAAAATACAGAATGTTTTTTCATTCGACATCACAGGTACTTATTTAGAAAACATGAAAGTCAACAAGCTAACATCAAAGTAAAACCATACAGAGCTGAAAAATATATCTGGCTTCAGCATGACTCATGAAACCATTTCTATTCCTAAATTCCCAGCAAAAATGCCCTTGTGCAGCCATTGTTTTTGCATTTTAATAAAAACATACATTAAAGGACAGAGTTCAGTAGCATGTAAGGAACTATATTGAAATTTCAGATGCTGATCTCGCAGCTGCCAAGACAGCAGGCCTTCCTTATCTCTTCAGACAACTATGGCTGCTTTAAATAGGAGAGGGAATTTAACTGAATGAAACATTCCCTATTCTAAGCATTCACAGAATTTTGTGATAAAGCGATTTTTCTAGGTCTTATTTTCCAGCCTTCAAAACAGGCACAGAAAACATAGGACAGTCACATAGGACTTTGTTAATTCAGAAACTCAGTTGTCCTAGACAGTACAATGAATGATTTTAAATCTTGAAGGATGATTAATACCTTTATCAGTGATATTTTTCTATTGGTTAATTAGTGTTAAAACATATGCCCTAAGTCCAATTTTGTTTGGAATCAGCTTTCAGCTACCTTGTATTGACATTTTTTCCTACTTGAAAGGAAGCTCCTTTGATTTTTCAATTTGCTTTTCCCTAGACTTTGATCAATCCAACGTCATCTTTCTTGGCTAAACACCAAAATTAAGTCTTTTTAATCTCACGTTAGAAGAAAAAATCGTCAAGACTGAATCACCTTTTTCTGATCTCAAAACTATTTTTACAGTCCAACACCCTTTTCAGTGAGTGAGCCTCAGGAATAGCCTGATTATTTTCTCACTTCTAATATTGCCATAGACATACATGGTTCTACATTTTTTACAAATCTAAGGATCATATTTCACAGAATCAATGAGGTTGGGCAAGACCTCTGAGATCATTGAGTCCAACCTATGATCCAACATCATCATATCAAGTAGACCATGGCAATGAGTGCCATGTCCAGTGTTTCCTCAAACACCTACAGGGATGGTGACTCTACGCTGCCTGGGCAGCCCCTTCCAATATCTAATCAACTCTTCTGTGAAGCAATTCTTCCTAATTTTCAACTTAAACCTTCCCTGGTGCAGCTTAAGATTGTGTCCCCATGTTCTTTCTTACCTGGGAGAAGAGGCTGTCCCCTACCTGGCTACACCCTCCTTTCAGGTGGTTGTGGAGAGCAATAAGTTCTCATCCAGGCTAAACAACCCCAGCTCCCTCAGCTGCTCTGGATCTGGCCATCCATCCAGTTCTTAACTCAGCAAAGGTCCCACCTGCCCAAGCCATGGGCTGCCAGCTTTTCCAGGAGTGCTGTGGGAGATGGTGTCAAAGGCCTTGCTGAAATCCAGGTAGACACATCCACAGCTTTTCCCTCATCCACCAGGTGGATCACCCAGTCATAAAAGGAGATCAGGCTGGTCAGGCAGGACCTGCCCTAATCCATGCTGGCTGGCCTGATCTCATGGTTGTCCTCTATGTGATGTGTGATCACACTCAAGGTGATCTGTTCCTCAGACTTGCTGAGCACCAAGGTCAGGCTGACAGATCCAGTTCCCTGGATCCATGGACGAGTGTCACATTGGCCAACCTCCAGTCATCCAGGACCTCTCCAGTCACCCAGGACTGATGGCAAATGATGGAGAACAGCCTGAAGAGTCCTTACACCAGCTCCCTCATCACCCTGGGATGGATCCCCTCTGGTCCCATAGATTGGTGAGCATCTGAGTGGCTCAAGAGCCACTGCTCCCTCCTGGATTACACGGGGTCCATTCTGCTCCCCTCCCCTATCCAACAGTTCAGGAGCCCAGTGGTCCTGAGGATAGCAGGTCTTACTGGTGAGGACTGAGGCAAAGAAGGTGTTAAATACCTCAGCCTTCTCATCTCTGGTAACTTTACTCCCCTTCCACACCCAATAAAGAATGGAGGTTTCCTTTTTGTCATTGATGTATTCATAAAAACACTTCTTATTATCCTTTACAGAAGTGGTCTGGTTAAGTTCTAAATTACTTTTTGCCTCCCTAATTTTCTTTCTGCATGATATCCTTAACCACTTCCTGAGTTGCCTGCCCCTTTTCCTAAGGTGATGCACCCTCTTATTTTCCCTGAGTTCCTGCAAAAGCTCTCTACCCAGGCAAGCTGTTTTTCTTCCCTGCCAGCTCATCTTCCAGCACATAGGGACAACATGCTCCTGCGCCCTCAGGATTTCTTTCTTGAAGTACATCCAGCCTTCCTGGACCCCTTTGTTTTTAAGGAAAGTCCCAAGGGACTTTTCAAATCAGTGTCCTCAACAGGCCAAAGTCACCCCCAAAAAGCCCAGAGTAGAGCTTTTGTCCACCCCCCACCCCAGTTATTTCTCCAAGCATTGAAAATTCTATCATTTCATGGCCACTGTGCCCAAGACAGCCTCTGACCATCTCATCTCCCACCAACCCTTCTCTGCCTGTAAACCACAGGCTAACCCTGTAGGCTCATTTTTTACCAGCCCTGTGAGGAAATACTCTTCCACACATCAGGAAGCTCCTAGACTGCCTCCTCACTGCCGTGTTTGGCTTACAGGAGACACCCAGCAGGTTAATGTATCCCACAAGGGCTGGAGATGGTGAACATCAGCCAGCCACCTATAGAATGATTTGTTTTAATATAGGTTGATTTGTTTTAATCATCATCCAACACTACCGATTTTTACCCTGTTAGATATCTAAACTGAACCCTGTGAATGCTTTAAGGAGGATTAGCTTCCAAATATAATCCTCATAAAGGATGTGTAATTCTGAAGGCATCACCTTGCATCTGGTTCTATTAATGAAATCAATTTGACAAGTAATCAGAATTTCTCAGAAAGAATTTTTACCTGTCACTGCAAATCCTGAGTTATTACACTTAACCTTCAAGTAGCTACAGTGTTTTCTCCAACACCACAGTGTTTTCTAGAACAACTATTCCCATTTATTATTTCTACAGTTACTATCTTATAATTCAGTTTTCATGTGTGTTAGCCATTTTTTAAATCTTGATCTTATTTTGACATCATCAAGTCTCACAGGAGTCTTTGAGGTCAACAAAATTCTTCACTTTCAATCCAAATGGAAGCATTCCCTTGGACAAGACCTGCCATGTGAATGACTGCTGAGAAGGCAGGAATCACCTTTATCATTGAAATTTAGTCAAAGAATTGTTTTTCATATTTTATTTAATTCGTGTGAACATTCAGAGCATTTCTACTTTGAAAGATAGGACGTGAGTGTTGAAAATCAGCTGCTGTATCTAGGAAGAGGCTGGTGTCTTTGTTCTATGGCCATGGTGAATTTCTTCCAGCTGGGAGAACAAAACCTCAGAATCATTTTCTTCAAATATTTATTCCCAAGAGATAAAGAGAGTAGCAACATTTGAAAATACACAGGCAGATCTGATGTTCTTGTACAGATACTGAGAAAATTCTGTTTAGCTATTTAGTAGTTACCACTGCAAGGAAGTTCATTCTGTCTGGAAAATTAAATATATTGGAAGCTTTCGTCACCACAGGACATTCATTTGCTCTCATAAAAAAGCAGAAGTGCATTGAAGGAAAGCTTTTAAATGCTTGCAAACCAGTGGTGATGGTAAGCAGAGAGTTCAAATTAGCTGATACTTCCCCAGATAATTATGGCTAGGAAGCCATATTGGACTCTTATCAATTCACAGTAATTGGCAACACCACAAAGAGAAAATCAAATTTATTTCCTCTTTAAGGAAAAAGAAAAAATCAGTTTAAATCTTCATGAAGAAATTTGCTTTACAGTGCACAGGCAGATTACATTTGTCTGGATGTATCAAAGAATGGGAGCAGAATAACCACCATTGCAACAGTGCAGCAATGACAGTTTGGCTACACCTACCTACTAACTGTGTTTCATAAAGCAAAGAAATAACTTATTACATGTCAGTCACAGACCACTGAGAAGCACAAGAAAAGATTTGGCATTCCCAGTGTGCAAGCTTCTGAATTGCCCTGTCACTGACTCACTTCTTGAAAGTCTCCAGCAAAACCAGCATTTGACAAAAGGCAGTAGCCTTTGCTCTACACAGAACAGAATTAGTTTGAAAAACTCTGTAGATTAAGTTTAAAAAAAAAGAAATCTAAAGAAAACCTGACATTGCTGCCTCCAGAAGGGGATATAATCTGGTTTTAGGCTTCCCATCAGACATCTGAACAGGATGCTGTGACTTTTACCAGGTTGAATTGAAATGAGTAGAATTGAACTGTCTTGACCAAGAAAAAGTTCTGGCATATCTCAGAGAAAGATGACCTTTTAGGACCTTTCTTTGACAGGCATTCGCTTTGATAAAAATCAGATCTAGATTCCCTTTCTAAAATGTACAGACTGGTTGTTTGGGTCTTTTTTTTTTTTTTATGCATCACATTTAAGCAAAATCTTATAACAAAAGTCAACACCACAAAGTCCTCTTGGAGCCTCACATTGTTCTCACTCCAAGATTGACATCCCCATTGTCACAAAAAACCCTGCAGCCACCTTTCAACCAGCAAACATAAAATAATGAAGTTATCCTTTAACTGTCAATCTATATTATTCAATTCTTTTGCTCTATTTTTGGACATCCATGGGTTCGTTATGTGAACGTGGACACTTACTGGGCATGTGTCATCTTGACACATTTATATTTACCATATAAAGCCTCTAAATCACCAGTCCTGTGCCAAAATCCCTGGAATGATTCTGGCTGGTGGGACTGCCATTTCCCAAGCTTGGTGTCATAAATCTGAGTTTGAAATCTAATGTGAGTAGATCTTTTATTGAAAATACTTCCTGTATATTCCCTTGAATAGTAACTATAAACATACTCATCATTACAACTCAGCGATTGCACTGTCTTAGGAAATATTAATTATTTAAACTGTGACAGGGCTGTTACTTCTGTTGGTAGAAGAGAATTACATGGAAATGCTTCTTTGCCACAGTTAATCTGGTGATTATTAATCTGCTTGTAACACTGTGTCACTGTTTAATTTCTAACTCTCCATATCAAATGCTCCCAGCCTTTCAATCCGTAACCCCAGAAGGGGGGCAGCAAATTTAACTCACCAGAAAAGGGTGAATGTCCCAAGAAACTGCAGAACTGGTGAAAGGTCTGGAGGGGAAGCCTTATGAGGAGCAGCCTGGAGGAGACTGAGGGGACACCTCATCACAGTCCACAACTTTCTTACGCACTGATTCTCTTCTCTGTGGTGATCACTGACAGGACCTGAGGGAAGGGCCTGAAGTTGTATCTGGGGAGGTTTAGATTGGATATTAGTAAAAGGTTCTTCACCCAGAAGGTGGTTGGGCTCCCCAGGGAAGTGGTCACACCAGCCTGACAGAGTTCAAGAGTGTTTGGACAGTGCTCTCAGGCACGTGTTGTGACTCTTGGGGTGTCCTGCACAGGGGAGGAGTTGGACTCAATGATCCTGATGGGTCCCTTCCAACTCAGTGTATAATCCTATGGTAAGTTCAAACAAGCCAAAATTTACCAAATTATGTCTTTCCTAAACAAGCCCAATTACATTTGTGACCCTGAGAATGAAATAATTTTTTTTGAAAACTGAGAAAAATGAGGTGCAAAGATTTCAACCTGACTTCACAACAATTCTCTGAGCAATCCAAGTGTGCAATCAGGAACAGCAGTACTTAAAAAAGGATGTGCTAAGTCATGCAAAGCTTCTAAATTAAACATTTTTCTCTCCCATAAAAAAAAGAAGGGCTTAAGTCAAGCCAGCAAAGATTACATGTGATTTTCCCTAAAACTTGTCAGACAACATCAGCTGAAAGATACTTATCAACAAATTATAAAAGCACCAAAGGTTCTCAAAGTTTTACGACAAAGGTCTTCTCCCTGCTGTTTGTCTTCTAAAGTAAAGAAAAGCAGTTGTTTGCCCAAGATATTTTGATTAATAAAAAAGACTGATTCTGGTGAGAAAGTCAAAATCAAAGCAAAGAGCCCAGTTACATAGGGCATAAGGATTTGATTCCATTTGAATCAAGAATGGCAGTGTGTGCATAAGGAAAAAATGCCAGTTTACTTTAAGGGAAAAAAAGAAAGGAAACCCATGAAAACCACCCCACACAGCTGTTGGTACATACTTGGAGCCCCACTCCAAGTTATGCTGAAGGAACAGGTGGAGATTTTTATAGCTATTATTACAACACAAAGAATGGTATACAAACAGTGGAGGAGTCTGGTGTGCCTCATCTGCCTCTTCCTTAAACCATCCTGCATCTGCCAACTGGACCAAAATACTGGCAAGGGCAAATGCTCAGGACTTCAGGGAACCAAATCCTCAAAGAAGCTGTTAGGACTCATCACAGCACAGGTAATGGCAGCATTAATACTCCAATTTCAAAGATTACCTAATATAAAACACAAAAAATTAACTACTTGCAGTGATGTGAAACATGGACTTACTTGTCAAAAATAGTTAGCACGGAGTAATTTCTGGTTTGGGAAAGTATAAGCAAGCTGTTAATTGTTTGCTATAAAGCTATGCCACCGATACAAATATCCTTCAGTCAAAAGTATGGAAGCTGAATTCTTCTTGCATTTGGTATGATGACACACTTTAATTCAGTGGCAGCATGAAATTTTATACACAGCATGAGATACCATCTCAGTGCTTTTCTGAACAGCTTTCAGTCTTCTTTGTTATCATTCACCATGTGTTTAGATGTCTGCTAGATGTATTTGAATGTCTAGGGTATATTTTTTCTCAAAATGCCAATTGCTATTTTCTAAGTGGTAAAGCCAAAAGACTGCAATCTTTTAAACTGTATCTCTGATCAAACTCAAAAGCACATTTTTGGCTTGTTATCTGCCTGGTAACTCCCTCATATTCTTTACCCTCTCACTCCCAAAATGCTCTCAAAATGTTAACTATACTGGACATGTAACTCCTAAACCATTTTGAAAAACAGTTGAGACTGAGTGAATAGGTTGGTGCTACATCACTATAAAGCTTTGTCTGAGATGGTTGTTGAACAGAACTCCTTATTTTCTTTAATAAAAACACTATTATGTACACCATAAAATGACTAAAAAACCCATGCAAGAGCTAAGGTTTTCACAGAAGTACAGGTGCTTTGGGCTGCCTAAATACAGATGCATTTAGCTTGGTTCTAACTTAAAAGGTATTCTGAGCATTTTAGAAAACTTGCCCCAATTAAAAAAAAAATTAATTATGTTACTAGTGTCAGTTGCTACCCCCCACTGTATATGCACTAAACAGGTTTGATCCCTTCAGAGAACTAAGGAGGTACCAGCTAAAGCTGACTCTCCTGTAGGAAATACTTCAAGGCAACTGCTCTCAGAACAGTGAGAAGGATGAAAAGTGGAACATCAGTCGTATCTCATTTTAAAAGGCGAGCAGTCATGCAGGGAGGATTTGATCACTTTTGCTTTATAGTCAATACAATGACCTAAAACTCTGCTTAGGCACTAAACAACCATTTCCAGTTCAGAGAGCAGGCCATAATGGAAGTCATTTGAATTACCTACAGCTGCTGAATGGGAGCTTTGGTAGGGTCTGCATGTGTGGTTGTGGTACTGCAGGCAGCACAGCAAATTGCCAGGTGCCAGCTGAGCCACAGTTACCCTGGAGGCACGTGTCCTTCGTTTCCCATAGAAAATGTAAGGAAAAGTGAGGTACAGCTTCTCTCAGCAACATCAATTATTCACAGTGATTGCAGATCCAGCTCTGCCTCCAGCACACCTGTTATTTCACCAGATTAACTGCTGCCTTTGTGGCTGATTCCTAAGAGCACATCATACAAATCAAACTCAGTTCACTTTATGCTAATGGCATTTTATTTCAAAATATATTAACCATTCTGTGCTTACAAAGGACTGCAGTGTGAATACAATATCAAGTTAAAAGCTTCTTAAACCTGCTACAAAACCCATTTTTATTAGGATGAGGACTGGTGCATACAATCAAAATTATTTAGTTTTAATACCTCTGCAGTCTACACAAGTACTTCTCAACCTTAACTTACACATTTTATTGGGCCACAGATGGACATAGGGGTATATTATCAGTATTATACATGCAAAACCAGGTACTGTACCAAACCCAATTATGATGCCAGTTTTGAACACAGTTCCATTCTGAAGATGCAGCACATGTACAGACAAAATTTATGTCTACAGACAACAGAAGTTATTGCTCCAAATCCCCACAGGGCTGGTAGGAACACACACTTTAGAACAACCTGTGCTCTGTAATGCAAAAATTCTGCTGTTAGGTTTGAGTAGGGTGTAGCCCAGTCTTAGGATTGGTTGTCAAAGGTTTGTTTGAATTTGGTTTGGTGAAATTTCTCAAGGGGGAAAAAACCCCCAAACCCCCCATGTCTTTCAATCAAAACATGAATTGCTAGCTAGCATATATATATAGGTAAGCACCTAAATACTGGTATAAGAAGTTGGTTTCAAACAATCCTACCATCACTGAAGCACAGAAAATCTGTTTTTAAAGGCAACAGTCTGAACAAATTGAACGAATATACTTGTGATGACAGATGACAAGCTGAAAACAAAGATCTACAGACAGTATGTTATCAACAACACAAAAGTAGTTTTTATTGATACTTGAAAAATATTCAGGTTTAGGCTGAGACTGGCACAAAGAGTAGTAAATACTGGGATTTTGTTTTTCTAACCTTATGGCCTAGATACCAGTTCTTAAGCCTAATGAACTTTTGTAATATGGCTACTTTTTGGCTTTGTGATGTTTCTCACATTTAATCTACACCAATATTGTGAAATGTTTCTTTGACTTTAGGTCCTCATTGGATCATTGTTTACGACACTCTAGCATGTAAAAAGTGAGGCTAGGAGAAGAAATCAACTTTTTGCTTTAAAAGCATCAATATAAAAATTCTTCCTTTATATGTATATATATGCTAGAGCACTCACTCTATTAACTTACAGATGCACCCTGCTGCAAGTAAATCTGCCCTGCTTCTCACTCAAATCTTGGCTTTAGTGTCACCAAATAGTACTTATATTAAAAAAATAACTTCCAACTCAAAGCAATTCAATTATATTTGTCCAAGCCCATCTGTATGCAGAGCAGATCAAGGATGCATTTACTTCCAATCAGCACTTCCTTCCTGAACTGGACATTCAAAGCATGCCTTCAGGTCCTGGAATCAATTCCCAGAAGGGGATGGAAGCAATACTCTCATGTGCTAAACCATATTCTACAAAAGATACCAGAAGAGGTGTGGACAAGGTTAGAGTCTGGGGAACTGAAGATGTATTTCATGACCTATTAATTTTGGCAGCTTTTTAGAGGATGTGTGCAAATACTTCCAGGAACAGTAACCTCTCAGCAATGCATTTCTAGTAGCTTTTCCCTACTTTATATGAACTACTGTAAAACAGTGGTAGTCACACTACCAGGATTTGCTTGGCTCTTTCTCAATCTGTATCAAGTAAACATGAATTGTAGAAAATGTTGCTTGTTATCATTATGTACAGGCACTATTTTGTTCTCAGGTATATTCGAAAACAGAAAAAAAAAAGATAGGACAAAGTATCAGTTAAAGTCTGAATAGGACAGACTCCCAATATTTATATAACACTGCATATCAATATATACATTTATAAACCCAATGTAGAATCCCTGAATATGTTATGACTTCTGGCATTGTTTCTTGTTTCAAAACACCAAATTAATTTTCAACATTTTTTTTTTCTTTTTTCCAAATTTATCCCTTAAAAGCAATTTTGGAAATGTTACTATAAAGCATTAAGATACTTAGTAAAACTGAGAGATAAACAGTACCAGGTTAA
Source organism: Petroica traversi (assembly GCA_025920805.1). Classification (NCBI taxonomy): domain Eukaryota; kingdom Metazoa; phylum Chordata; class Aves; order Passeriformes; family Petroicidae; genus Petroica; species Petroica traversi. The sequence goes on from JAHLSL010000056.1 coordinate 4,340,425, forward strand.
AGATCAGGTCTCCCTAATGTTAAAGAGTTTTAGGTGATTCTAGTTCTGTAGAAATAGAAATAACAAGGAAATTGTCCAAGTTTGCTTCAGCAAAAAGTATAGGAAATAACACTAAGAAGAAACCCTTTGAAACACAAGCCAATACAGAGTTTATAATGATGCATCCACGGATTTAAGAGATGTCAGCTGTCACTCAATAAAGATTATCTGGGAAATCAATTTCTCTTGTAAAATTGCAAACTTCAAGGTAAGCAACTGCACCTCTGGAAGAATGCTACCTCTGCTATTAAGCCTAAGGAATGTTAACTCCAATCCAACCTCTCAGTACCTTCAAAGGAAATAGTAGCCATTTCCAGAGGTAGCATCCATTAAGGTGGCACCATCTGCAGTGACGAATTTAAGTCAATATACTATAAACACAATGTCTGAATAAAGGCAGCTGTGGACAAGCCCATTACCAACAATGCAAAGCTATGGAATCTCAGTGGAATAATGGTATTTTTCCATCCTCAGTATATAGGAAAGGCAACACTATGCAGTATTCCCAGTACTAGGCATCAGCAGCACAGCAATTCAGCTGCTGCTTTTACTGGAGAACAATGTCATCCAGTTTGGTTTTTTCAAGCTTTCTGAAAAACTGTGTTTAACACTGCAGCCATACACCTATTTCAAAAGTTATCCTGATACCCACAATGGATAATTCTGAAGACAGTATCCATTTTTCCCTGAACAATGCTTTTTTCATATTTTAATTAAACAGATTATGGATTTCCTACTCCAATAATCACTGACAAAATGCACATTCAGTATATCCTCCTCCCGTGTCTTTAAGAGACACAGAGCTTGAAATCAGACAAACATAAATGTACCATAGGTAACCTGCACATACACAGCATCATGTATGGAAAGATGACGTGGGTATCAACTTAACTTCTGCAAAATGTGCATATGTATTATTGTAATGTTAAACTGGGTTTTTTTAAGCAGCCCTTCAAAGTAAGTCATTTCTGCTCCCAACTGGTCATGGTACACCTGCGCTGAAAGCCACCATATTGTAGCAAGGCTGGCAGAATGAATGCGTGCCAGATTCTTGCCCCTTGCAGTTTGTTGCTCCGTGGATCCAATTAAGCCAGTATTTACAGTCACCTGAAGCTAACATGCTGGGCTGTGACTGTCACACAGTCACCTCTGCCAGCTCTGCTACAGCAGTCTTCAGCCAAGGTACAGGAAGGAAAGGCTAACTCAGATTCAAGTGCCAGAAACAAGCCCTTTGGCACTGCACTTAATTGCGATAAGCCTGATTTCCCCAAAGAGAATGGTAAAAACCAGCACAGCTGGATTTCAGAATACCATGAGACCACATTGTCTTTCATTACTACGAGCATTCCCTTCTGAACTCTTAAATTATTGATCACTAAATGTACTAAATACACTTAGTAAGAACCTGCTCCTGGAATGACTGGTTACAGTAAAGCTAAAGGCCATCAACTTCTTGCCTATAAACATTATGGAAAAGATGGTCTCTCCTAAAAAAACTGCACTGCAGAGAGGAGTAGGGCTTTTTTTTGTTATTTGGCTGGTTGGTTGTTGTTGTTGCTGTGGGATCTTGGAGGGGGGGTGGGTTGGTTTTTTTTGAAAGCTACAATCCATGTACTAAAAGCTTATCCCACTGAACTGCTGGTTGTTTCTGAAGATGAGGCAATATAACCATGAACTGGCACTTTTCAAAGACCAGAAGTCAAATGACCATTTTGATTATTTACACATTAATGTGAGAGGGAGCTAAACTAAACCATTCTTACAAAGACTGAGTCTGCTCAGAAAATAATATAAATTGCTAAAAAACCAACTACAAGGTCTTCTATTTCTGCTGGTAATTAGACACTTGCTAAACACAAAACCTAAATAACCAAAGTATGCCCTTTCATAAGGAGGTATTTTGTGATTTTGAGTTTTTTGTGGTTTTTTTTTTTTTCCTAAACATGGTGAAAATCAGTGAATATTTCCTATTCCAACAAGCTGTTGTTGGAAGTTTTGTTCCTTATTTTTCTCTTCTTTTTGGCTTATTGTTACTTATGTTACTGCACCATCACTGAACCAGCTGGGTCCTCAATCAGGTACAGCATACAGCTCCTGAAGATACATTTACTGAATAAGGATGCACTATGGATGGTTCTTCATGAAAAGTCTGAGCTGAATTTTGGAACTGAAAGCATCAAAATGAAGCCTCATTTCAAAGGAGGACAAGCTAACAGCACTCCATCAGATATGAATTTTCCATACAAAATGATTTCACATTGGGAATGAACTTTTCAAAACAGCAATGTATCTTCTCAGGCGATTTTACTCATTTGCCATTACTGAAGCTAACAGTGTCTCAATCATGATTTTAATCTTCATAGCAGAGACTCTTCTTTGATATAAGACAATCAGTTGAAGGGAAGAAGAAAACTTAAAACCAAACAAAATAATGCTTTTAAATTACTTTTTAAAATGACTGTTTTGAGTACCAAAGGACAAACGATTGTCTCAGGAAATGGGATAGCAAATGTGGACAATAAACGTGTCTTGACCAGTGAGAAAAGAGGTGCTTTACATGCTGTCTACAAGAAGCTAGAACAAGAACACAACAATTCAGTGCAAAACTGTGAACTAAAAAAAAAAAGCAATACAATAAAGAAGTTCCCTAATTATCTTGGTGGTTTCATTCAAGCTGGTTAGAATGTTGCAGGAGTATTTCAGGACAGCCTCAGGTTTTTTTACATCCTCCACCATAGCCAGCAACAATTAAGAAATGTGTTTCATTTAAGCTTTTTAGTAAAGCTTTTTTGCAAACCAAGGAGATAAAACAGATACTTGATTCAAGCAACACATTCTTCTTATTCAGTTAGTTGAAAGCAATGTGGAGATCTTTCAGAATTTAAAATATTAAATGGGATGTTTCCATATTTTGATAAACCTGAGTCAACCTACTAAATCAAGCCCAAGTCTGTCCCTCAAGCACATACCTGCAAGTGTGCACAAACAGCATAGTCAACCCCCTCATTAAAAGATAAAATTTCATCAGTAAAATTGCAGCAGCTTATTTTGAGGATCTGAGGAGCAGACTATTTGTGTCCTATTAGGCAGCCTGTTTATTGCAAACCTGTACAGGATTTTCTTCTTTCCTCAGCATCAGAGTACTTTCCAATCACTTTCCATGGCAATGTATTTTTCAAAACAATGTAAAAATACATACAATATCATGGAAAGAACCTTTCAAATCTATCAGCACTCCTAGAACTCAAGTAAAACAAACAACTCAGTAACTGCAAGTTGTTTGGGCACACATCTTAGGTATCATCCTTATCCCTAAATAAGATCCCTTTGTTTCAAGCATTGAATTACTGTCAACAATAAATACAAGGCATGCCTGTATTCTGTACAACTCATTATCAATCAAACTCTGAAATCAATTCAGGTTACTGGAAACTGAATGGTGGTTCTTTGGTTAAGCAAATGCATCTGCTACTTTGTACCTAGGGCCTCACTGGATTTGTGGAAAAGCTGCGCAAGTAAGAAATATTACCAAAAGCCCCCACTTCCCATTTACAAAAAGGATCCATTTATAAAGATCCATTGTGTCAAAATGTTCTGACAATTAATACAAAAGGCCTTAAATGTCACCAAAGCTTCATTTTAAGTACAGAAGAAAAACACTAGAGGATTTGATGCTGTGACCCAGGCAATACATCATTTCAGAAACTCAAGATCTTTGTTTATTAATACGATAGACCTTAATATATTAGGATACATTCTATATCTCAATAAGATATTGGGCCAGATGCTTACAGGGTTAAAAAGCCCCAGCTAAACTAAACCCAAGCCTATGCTCTCTCCCCTTCCTTGTGGATGTAAAATTTGTTTAAAAAGTTAGTTGGACTCAGCCACAGCATTTGAAAACCAACATAAAACAATCCCCATTAAACTTCTGCCAATTACTGTAAGGAGATGCGACCATCCTACATTACTACTGTCTGGAAACACTTAAGGCCTTTGATTAAATTTAGTTGACAAGATGACTCCACTGAGAGGGTGGATAAACAGCAAAATATTATCAGATTTTGCTGCAAATGGGGGCAAGATTTAAACTATCTAAACTATTTAAATAAGTCCTCCTATGTCAGTAAGAAGAAAACCCACATTTAACAGTTTGCATTTCTACTGATTTCAGGAAGGTATTAAAAATACCAGTCTCCAACAACATTACATTTCAGTGCATTTAAGAGAATAATATTTAAATGTTATTATGGACTACAGATGATGGTTTGAAGCTAATAAAGAAATACCTTGAGGAGGAACAAACTATTATATTATACTTTCATTTCACAATGAGTGGTTTGCCCTTCTTTTGCCACCAGATTGCCTGAAAAATCAGTATTTTGGAATTACAGCTTTCTTTAAAGCTACTACAATTTAATAAGACAAGTAACCCAATAAATAAAAGCCAGGTTAGTAATTTCAGCAGGTAACATAATGACTCCAGTGGATGTACCTGTTCTCCTAACTATTCTTTTGATAAGACAGAAGGTCTTCAAAGTCTTCAGCAAGGCAGCTGACTGTGTGTTGGTATGCAAAGCCATGGGAAGTAGACATTCTCCCTCGAAGAGGCAAAGTGCACAATAATGTAAGGCCAGCAGATGTTCTAGTGCTTTCTCCTAAAACCCAAGCTATGCTTCCCTGTGAGCTGCTCCCAGGCACAGCTGGGAAGGGACAGAAGGCCATGGCTGTTGTGAACCCAAGACAGAAGACAGAGATTCCCTCATGTTGTAGAGGTGCAGCACAGCACCTCCATCACTCTGCCGACATTTTCATCTCCTCGGGACTCTCTCTAGGTGACCTGGGGGTGGGGGAAGGAAAGGAAAAGTGAAAAGTAAGACACAAATCTGACCAGTGATTTCAAACAATTATTTCCTATAAAATAAAGGAGAAGCAAATGCACATGAGTATTTTTTTTTGGTGTACTATGGAAGCTCTATCTGTGTCATACAGGGCAACTGGAATGTAACTTTTACAAACCAGAGACTATAGACAGGTCCAGTTAGTGGCTTTTCTCCTAAATTACCAAGATGAAAGAAGACAGCACTATTCGTGTGTTTAAGGCAAAGAATTATTTCTGACAAGCAGAGAATCCTCTTTAAGATATATGCATAATGAGCAAACCTAAAATAGCTACTGCTGTTAATATTGTCACAATGTGATTGACAATTCTAAGTAGTTATTCAATTATGAGTTTATTCCTAACTGCATTGTTATTATTCCATCCCATTCCTAACTGTACAGCTTAAAGATACATTTTTGTATTCCACATTTTGTAAGCTCAAAAATGACATTACTAAGGACCACACTTTTAATGGAATAATGGCATATAATGTTATCACTTTTTTTTTTAAACTAGGTATGTTTATATTTTGCAGTATTGTACGTTAGGACATAAAAATTAAGTATTTTGGGGCCCCTTATTATGGGCAATGAATTCTATTAGATACCCATGAATACTAATTTTTATATTAAGTTCAATCATCTCATAGCACAACAGCAACACATAAAATATAGGATACAAAGATTTATCAGTGAATTTTCTAAACGAGCCTTCTGTAAGAGGCTGAGAGACATTCAACAAACACTTCTTGTACACATGTTCCAGTGAGTGTTTTACTTTACCATAAATTTTATTTCTGGAATATGGGACAGCTGAATCCTCTTCACATACTACAATGCTCATGCAGATGTGAGTGCACACTCTCATATGAAACTCAGGCACACATTCCTCACACCTGTGCATATGTTCACTGATGTGTGTGAAAATGTAATTCATGCAAGTAAGGTATTTACAGCTCACCTGTAAATCTGTAATGGCCACGTTGCTTGTGATGGAGTGGGCACAGAATTTGTTGGACTCACCAACATGGCACTATATATATTGGAAGCAACCACAAGTATACAAAGTAGAATTGGTCCTATGATGGCCCCTTCCAGTCCCAGGTAATAGGCTCCACCAGCTACTGCAAGGCCTGTCAGGTAAGGGTGACCCCCTCTGCCACAAGAACAACAGGATTAAGTTAACAACAACAAACACAGCACTATCAATTATGAAATGTGAATTAATACCGAAGTTTTATTAAGCTTAGGAAATGACAGAGCTAGCTATAGCTACCCATATTTACACTATAAACTGCTGCACAAAGGTTCCAAGTTGTTTTCTGTGCTTTATTCACACAAGAGATCAAACACTATTGTAGCGTGAGATGTTGGTAAGATCCATAATGGAACAGTTGCTTTATAGACATCTGCTTAAGAATGTATGAAGGACTTAATGGCAAACACACTTTCATTTTGAGAATGGAAAGATGGTTGGTTACACAGACTGTTCATGCTCTATGGTCAAACTTAAAGTTTAACACAATTGGCAACATGTACTATGAGCACCCCTGAACAGAGCCATTCAGTCACATGATGATAGCAACTTGCAGGGCATCTTTCAAAGAACAGCTAGCATACAGCCTTTAAAGAAATAGCTGTGTCTTCTCATTTTGTTATAATAAAGCCTCTCAGACTGTTTGTTATCATTAGTTTTCAATGTTTCCAGATAAAAAACAAAACTGGATTTTAATGAACATATTAATATTTACTGGAAAGTTGGAATCAGCAGAGCTTTTTGATAAGAGCTCTTACGGCAAGTAAACCATGCCATTTTTATTTTCTGTGCCTACCAACAGTATTTACACAAACCCTGTTCATCATTCTTCATTCTTTACACCTAAAATAACGATGACAATATGGAATTGTATAAGAAAAACTACAGCTGAAACTTGGCACGCAATTCTCAGGAAGTTCCTCTAAAATCTGAGTAATACATAGAAAGTATCAGCTGGTCAGTTCAGAGCTCCAGCAGTTCTGGAGGTTTCTGCCATGGTCTTGATTTCTACTCAACTTCCAAGTTTTAGTCTTTGCCTTCATCACAACTGTATGCAAAACAAGGCTATGAAACAAGACCTATTAAATCATACACACCTCAATCATTTCCAACCTAGATCAAACTTAACCTACTGGCAGGACCAGAGTGCTTTCCTGAGGGGACAAATGTGACCTGAAATTTTATGTTTCTGAAACAATAGACACTAATAATTTCTCAGCCTTTAAAAACTTCAATTCTTTTCCAGCATTTGCATCAGTTTACATATTCTTTTGACTAGTTTTCTAAATTAAATAACAGATTACCTGATGAAATAGGACTAGAGTACAAAGGTAATCCATTTAGAAAACCCTGTATAACCTAATTATAGCTATTTCAAATAGGTTTAATCTAATCTGCAAGACATCATGATGCTTACTGTTCAATTTATTGGGAAGAAGACAATTTTCCTCCACTGTCAGAAAAATCTATTACTGTCATATATATTTTCTGGACAGTAAACAGAACTTGCATCCTCTATAGTTCAAAAAAAAAGCAGAAGAATTATTAGCTATTTAAATAGTTACTACCCTTAAATTTATCTGTGATTTATTGCTGGAAAAAAATGTAATTTGATTATACTTCACTTGTTAACTTTAATTAATGTAAAATAACTAGAGCCACAGTCTATGACAATTAGTATTAATATTGGGCATATTATCATTACATACTCTCTGTTCAGTGTAATTATATTTAGTGAACAAAAATACTAATTTCTAGCAACATAGAACTAAACCACTTTATGTCCCTATTCTACATTAACTCTATTTTTTTTTTTGGTCCCTAAATAGCTCATGGTTTTATCTGCTCTGCAGCATCATCTGGCTTTAGAAGATATAAAGGAAATGCCACACACCTTTAGTTAATAATTAGATAAACAGAAAAATTAAACTAATTTCTAAAAATCCCAACTAAAACAGTTCATTTTGCTGATGTTGAATTCAAGACATCTGAAGTGTCAAAGTTCACAGAAAAGAGGCCTGGGAAAACAAAAGCATTTAGGCAGCAAAACTTCTTACCCTGAGGTTATTCCTGTGCTTAAAGATAGGTTTTGCATGCTTCAGAGAAATGAGTTTAATTAAAAGCATCAATGATTGTCAATCATTTTTACAATGCTAATTTTGAAGTGTGTTCCATGTACTTACCCTGATATATCTGAATAAATTGCTGTATCTACAAAATAGGTTGGCAAGAGGTGAAAAACCAAGAGCAGAAGAGCTTTGCATCCCTGTCCTTGTACAAGCCACAAATCCAGGACTGCAGGGACCGCTGCCCAGTATGTCCCCAGAAATGGCACCGCTCCAAGGATTGCTGCTAAAGCTAGAGCACACAGAAGCACAAGTGAAAAAAAGACCACAGAAACATATTTCACAATTATATTTACAGTTACATTCTGACACCTTTGCCACACCAGAAAGTCCCACGTCCATCAACTGTTATAAATAAAGCACTGAGGAAGTGCCACATGAGGCTCTTGGTGTTTTATAGCTGTAGTTCAGGAAAAAAGAAAATTACACCGTTCCCGTACAGAAGAGCTTCAGCAACTGACAGACATAAGGAGTTACTTCCAAAAGAGGCATTGGTTTAGAAAAACTTGAAGTTACACCAATCGTGTACATTTCTTACTGTGTAAGAAAGCATATGAGCCCAAGTCTCACTCTAACTTACTGTATCGCCTGCAGTCATCCATAATAGTGAGAAAATAGGCAACTATGAGATTTATGGCTTACATATTTCTGTGTGTGATCTTCTGCACACAGGCACACACCCTTCTGATTAGACAAAGACCTGTTGTAATCTAAAGCAACACAGGTCTGCTGCCACTGTAATTTAATGCACAAGGAATAAGCCCAATAGAAAGCACAATTAAGTGGGGTATTTTTCTTTTTTTGTCTGTCTCATTAACCAGAAAGCAAAAACTTTTAAGATTTTGCATGTAGTTGAAAAAAAAAGAAGACTGATTACTATTTAAGTAGGTGTGGTGACAATTAATGTCTTTAAGGTAGTTGTACTTTATAATACAGCCATTTCCCATTATATTGGGCCTTGTTGCTTTGTAGCTTCCCCTTACGCTTCCTTGTACACAAACATTTTGCAATTACTATTATTATAATTCTTTTTTAAGAAAAAAAAAAAGACAAAGAGAAACAGGGAAGAAGGTTTTTCTCTGAGAAACTGTCCAACCATTTCCAAAACTAAGATCAGAGAATAAAAGAAAAAAAACCAGAGACTGGTAATACAGTCAGACAACAGCACTGCAAATAAGAAGCATGCCTCTATGATGCATTTCCATGATACCACATCTTCCTGCATTTAAGGATCTTGAAAAATCAGCACCTGTCAACTGTGAAAGAAACAGAAGCCAAGACAGGCAGAATGAAGTTAAAACCTGAAAAGTCTTGGATTGAATACAAGGGAGAAGAATTTGATCCAGCAAACAAAACAGAAAGAAGAGGTAAAATAGCTGGCAGGGAATGTGTTCTGAAAACAGAAACAGGCAAAGCTCAGAGATACGACAGCAATCAGGGCCTTCTCTCCACCCCACCCACAGCTATATTTTCCAAGACCAGACTAAGCTTGTCAGCAACACTTAATATTTCTGATTTTGTACAATAACTAATCAGGTAGTATTATTTACAAATATGTTGTACTCGTTCAAATTCTTACCAGATGGTATGAAGACTATGTTAATCCCAAATATAGTGTGAGTCAGCCAAGTGTAGAGTCCATAGAACCCAGCCATTTTGAGGGAAGCATCAAACACACCTCTAAAATGATCAAAGAAACTCTGTTAATTTCTGTTAGCAAGAGGATTCCAAGAACTATGAAGATGCACACAGAGGTTACTTTGAATAACTGAAAAGCCATCAGTGCCACAAATAACACATTTCAAAATGTAGCACTGAACCCCTTATATCTGTTCCCTCTGAGAAGAAATATTCACCACAATTGTCATTAAAGGCATCTAGACACAAAAAGCAATGGGTTCCAGGGATAAATTCCTTGAAAGCAACTGCTCAAGTATCAGACCACATTCTCTATCAAAAACAACCATCTTCTATGAGAAGAAGTACCATTCTACATACAAACTACTTTTTATTTCCTCTTTTCCATTTCCAGGTGTTCATTAATTTTCTTTATCTCCTTACATTTTTATACCTGCCATTTTTCACTAGATTCCCCCCCAGCTTTTAGGTTGCTTACCAGGTTAAAATACTAAAAACCAAATAGTAAATCTGGTAACCTAATTCAACCCTGCTGAACCTACATCCAAAGTTCTCCTCTCCTAAGTGCGACCAAAGTTTCATGAGACAGCAAACAGGCAACTAAATGCCGTGACATTTTTACAGCACTAGGACAGGAACACACATGGAACATCCCATAACTGAACTGGAAACCCATGCCTTAGGTCTACAGTCACAAAAAACCCCAGAACCTCAAACTGCTAAATCTAATTATTGTGTTATGTCAGTTTTTCACCCATATTTGAGAAGTGAAGTTTCCTGAAATAATTTTTTTTAGCTTGAATCCAAGTAAACAAGCTACCCCTGAGTCCCATAATTCAGAGCAATCCTAACAGTTCCATCATTGCACAAGTGGCATATACACCCTCTTACTTAGCAAAGACAAACGTGAGGTTTCCTGTTAAGTTCTCATTTATAGCTCATGGTGACTGTGTCTTGGCAGTTTTGGGAACTCTGGCAGCATGGCAAAGAGGACAGGAACACATACAACAGGAATCTTTGAACCAGAGGATGAGTGGGAAGATTTCCATTGCACTTTAAAGGGGAACACAGTCAGCACAGAAAAACAACCCTTCCTGGATCTAAAGTCTGTAACAGCCCAGTTTCCTTCCTCCACTGAGTCCATAAAACCTTGTAGCAAAGAAACCTGTGATATTAAACTACTAGGTAGAATCTTTTCTGAGCTACCAACAAGAATTCCAAGACTTCCAGTTTTTGCTTCTTTGGCCACTATTCTCACTATTATTTCTGTAGGCAGTGTGAATATTTTTGCCCTTGTTTCCTACCTAAGGGCTCACTTAAGATTTCTACATGTCTTCAGAATCAAAATTATCTTATTTAAAATTTATTCACTGGAAGCTATGAGTGCATAATAAACCTCACACATCAATGCTACTGTTCCAAATGTGAGATTGTGTTAACAGACTAAGTAGAAACAACTCTTGTCAGCCATTTTCCCCTCCAAGAGGGAAAGGGAAAATAAAGAAAAAAAACAAGCTTTAACAGGCAAACAGGCTTTGACAGGCAAGAATTATGTGGTGCATAAAGAAAGGCAGGGAATATTTACAAATATGTGGTGGCCTCAGTAAAAGAAAGCCTCAATACTTCTCAGTTCAGATGAACATCTATTATATTAAAATGGAAGTCAGACCAAAATATATAAAATACACAGATTTTGAAGAGTGACATACTCGCTTGCATTTGAGCTATAGGAAAAGAAGTTTCAGACATAAAAAAATTGCCAAGGAGGCAAGAAAATCCCAAAACCCAAGGCCACAGTAACAATGCTAAATGTGAGCTTGTATTAAAAATTCAAGACACTTTCATACTTTAGCTACTCAAGTCTTAATTTTCTGCATTTTCTGTGACATTTAACTGAAGTCTACTCTTTCTGAAGATATCATAGAGAATCATATCTTTATAAAAAGAATGTGTGCAGTAATCTTCAAGCAAATATTTTTCTTATCCAACAGGACATGTGGCACAAATGCAGAGTTGTCAAAAATATTTTATAACTGTCCTTGGGTATCTAATTTTTTCCAAAAAGATGTTTTCTGTACCCTAGTAAAATTAACAAAGTCTTAACAATTTCTAGATGTATGCACCAAAAGTACATTGGTGAGAGAAGCCTCTAGCTTGAGAAAAGCATCTGAAGTAATACTAGAAATTAAAATATCCATCTACAAGCAGTCATTTTAGATTTTCCCAGAGAAACTTGAAAAGAAGGGAAGACAGTGCTATTATGGTAACCAAGAGACAAACAGCAACCCAGGGGAAAAAAGTGTTGAAGGTGTCTATAAAACAAGTTGCTTTTTTACTCTCAGCTCAAGGACTTGGCAGTCAGATGCACTGGCAGAACAGAAAAGCTACTCTGGGACTAACAGGTAGTCCTGGCCTGCTGTCATTCTACACGCTGAGAAATTTCAATGGCCAAACAGTGCACACCTTTGACAGACTGTAGAACAGTACAGCATCTCTCTGGCTCTATGCTTCTAACACACAACTAATAATAGAGGGGAGAAGCCATCACACAGTGCTGGGAATTTGGGAAGTGCCAGTGGTCAAGCAAGAAGCCAGAGGAGGCTACACCCAGACTCATTCTCCTCCTCACCTTTCCCCTTGGTTTGTGTATACCTCAAACAAAGTCACAAAATGTCATAAAAAAGGCACAGGGGATATTACTTTGTGGCAGGTGTGGACAGGAGAACTTTAATATCTCTGAAAACTCATATTTGTTACTTTCTGGTCACAAAATCTAAACATCGTATCTTAAAGTCTGGAAATTCGTATTTATTTTGCTTCATGGTTAAGACAGCAAAAAAATAATTCTGAAAACACTGACCAGAACCTTAAAAGCAGTTTGCTTCAGCTACTCTGCACCTGAGATACCAGACCTTAAAGATCATATGGGTCTAGAGCCAGTGCTGCATGAATTTATTACCTACCATCTGTAAAATGCAGACATTCCTGGTGTAATTATGATGGTAAGAAAGTTTCATCTCTTAATACATTTTTGGCACACATACAGCTTCCTTTTATATACCAGACTAATTGTATGATTCAGAAATTAGAAAATCCAATTGCTGCTCACGTCTCACTTTGGCACTGTATCTGGATGAACCACTTTACCTGCAAGAGCTGTCATCTGCAAATGTGTAATTTATGAGCACTTCATGCCAATTTGGCATAAGGCATACTCAGACATACATATTCCATTTTACTGAGCTTTGAAAAGCATGTAAAATTAAAAAAAATTATAAAAATCAGAGGACACGGGTCATGCCTCACATTATTCAGATTAAAAATGAAGAAACTTCTGTGAAAAGCTTCTGCACAGCTGGCCTACTTTTTTTTTTTTTTAAAGTTCTTTCTACTAAGTTCTTTCTCTAAGCGAGGGAATTTGCTTGTAGACTCCACAAGGGAAAAGGCCACCTTTTCATTTTATGGGTTTTGTGGATATTTTTTCTCTTTTACTGATAGGCCATAAATTGTCTAGAGCTTCCCTTTTATTACTACTGTAGTTTATATCAAATGTACGTCCACCTGAATTCAGGTTCAATTCACAGAGCCTGCAGGTAAAGTCTGTTCACTGTTACTGACACAATGAGATATCAAAAATTTCAACCTAATGCTGCAACAACCCCAGCTGAAAAGAGCCCATCAGCTCAGATCATGGATTTTTTGACCTTGGAGTTAATTTGATTTTCTAGATCTCTCTGTTCCCAGAGCACTGGAGGAAAGAAGAGCATATGGGCCAATATAATTAGAATTTGAGTTACCAGGAAGATTAGAGGAAGCATATCCTAAGTTCAGAAAAGGGATTTTCCAGTTATTATACTAAATTTATATGAACAGGCTATGAAACAGGCTATGAAACAGGCTATGAAACAGGCTATGAAACAGGCTATGAACCCCGGCTTATGAATGGGTGTAAGAGTAAAAACTAGACAAGAATGGTATTCATCTTTGGAAAAGTTTGCAAGAAATAGCATTTCTCTAAATTCCTTACAAAACTTTACAATCCATACAACAGTGTATAACCCAATTAAAATGCAAGCTTCGTAACAGGAAAACCCTCAGCCAAAAATACTGTTCGAAAAAGACAATTTCACTCTATTGTCATCTTCCTCACACCACTGACATTTGGTATTTTCCCATATTCTCTACTCTCTTTTAGTAGACACTAAAAGGATTGTACTATTTCTTTGTTGTAAACCTTTCTGTATAGAGAACAGACTAATTCAAAATGATGCTTTAAGAGACTTCAGCTATTCAGTTTCTTTTGAGAATACAACCATCACATTTTAAAAGTAGCGAGTTCAAAATATAATGCATTCAAAACTTCACAGCATGGTTTCACAATTTATCTTCAGACCAGGTTGGCTCAGAAGTGTCCCAAGGAAGGAGCCCTCCCATTCCCCCGTTCTCAAGATTCACTTCTGTCCCGATGATTCTTCCTCTGCCTACTTGCCAGTCTCCATTCTGTGCCGTAACACTTTTTACAATGAATTCAGCTGGCAATGGTTTCATATGGTTAGTTTTTATTAAATTAACTCAGCCAGCTCACAGGCAGTGCTTAAATAGTTGTATTCCCACCAGGAAAGAATGCAGTTCACTCATGGCTGGAGATCCCATCATTGCTGTCTCACCCCAGGTGAAACTAGCACTCACCATCACCGTAACTTCAAAACCAAAGAACTCTTGGAGATGTGTGAAGAACTTTCTTTCTTCACACACCACTAAGATCTGTGCAAAAGGCAAGCTGCCAGTGACAGATATTATCTTAAAAAACACCAGCGTATTCATCTATAATGATCCCTCAAATTTCAAGTGATCGCCAGGAGAGAACACTGAAGAATGAAATTACTCAAAGAAGTCCTTTTGAAAAAAAACCTCTTAAGCTGTTCTTTGACTCTTTAAGGGTTCTGTTCTTTTAGGGATAAAAAATGACCCTCTTTATATTTCAGTTTCAAAATAAACATGAAAGTAAGCAAAGTTCACTAGGATAGATTCCAGCTATGAATAAAGCAGAAGTGGCAGGAAGTGTTTCTTGACAGAGTAAGATCATCTCAGGAGCAATATAAATATGCAAATTACTTTCAGAGATGACTCCATGACAAGATTTCAACAGTTTTGCTGCTGAAATTAATTTCTCCTCATGAATGTTACAACTGAACAAAACAGCTCCAACATATGCAGGCTAGTAATGACACTAATCAGATAAAGCAATACAGTCTTCTATCAAAGCATCGTTCCTCCAGATGGTACAACTGATGCAAATACTGTATCCCAAGGCAGGACAAGGCTCCAATGACTTTATCAAAACATCACTCAAGAGTGGCAACCAGTCTGAAGGACACAGTGGCATACAGACTTTCTTCCCTAACAGAGAAACGCTTACATTCTGTGAAAAATAACATTGAACCTGTAAAAATTCTACACCTGATTGTTTCTTTAAAATGCCTTTGTATTTGCATTAAATTTTCAATTACTACTTTGGATTGTAATTGTAAGCTTACAATTATTCTTCTGAGAAGAACATTTGAAAGGAGCAGTTATTTCTGAATCACCTATTTCTAACATTTACAGATTTTCATCATGAGCAGACAATGCTTACTAAGTGCAATACCACACTAGTTTTAAAATGGATCTTGGAACCTAACATATAAAAAGGCAAACTTGTTCAGACCAAAGATCTATCTAGCCAGCATCCCATCCCCGGTAGAGTTCAGAAGCAGATGCTAAGGGACCAAAAGAAATAGGACAAACCTATTCAAATAATCCCCCCTGAGCAGTCTTCCAACCTCTACTTCCACCTCAGGGGATACTATAAACCTCATGCAGGCTTCCTATTAATTAATCTTCGATTAATATCTCTTCATATTTCTCCTGTTCAATCCTGCAAGTTGCTGCAACTCCATTGTTCTTTTGCAAGATCTTACCCGTGTGTACTGCTCCCTGCATGAACTAACACATTTTTTTGGAAGTGCCTGCTTGCTTTTTGGTGATGCTAAGATTTCATTCTAGAAGAGACCATAGGCATTCCAACTCAGTCAGCCTTTGTATGCTGGTTCTGATTTTACCAACTTCAGTTGTTTAACATCCTTTTTTCCTGGCTGAAGAGTCCTAACCAGCTCAGTCATTCCTCACAGAGAAACTGAGGCATGCCTTCATTTCTCTAACCAGTCTCGTTGCACACCTGGGTTTTTGAGATGGAGGAACCAGAACGGCACACAGTAACTCAGGGTATAGGAAAATCAGTTTCATACAATGGGAGTAATATTCTATGTTTCTGTTGTCTAGGTCTGTGGTAACAAATCTTAATGTTTGATATGCCTGGCAGATGTTTTTTAAGTATTACCAAGCACTGAGCTAGCTGGTGTACCAGAAAATACAGCTCCCACGTGATAAGAGTCAGCACAGCAATAGTCAGTTTATGTGTGAAGTTAGG
The DNA here is from genome assembly GCA_025920805.1 of Petroica traversi. Taxonomy (NCBI): domain Eukaryota; kingdom Metazoa; phylum Chordata; class Aves; order Passeriformes; family Petroicidae; genus Petroica; species Petroica traversi. The sequence continues at coordinate 4,356,614 of JAHLSL010000056.1, forward strand.
ACTGGTTCTCCCTCCACATGCATCACTTTCATCTACACTACATTTCATCAATCATTTTATTTCCCAGACACTGCTCTCTTCTAAGTGAGTTTGTCTACAATCCTGCCACATCCACGACTTCTTGGGGAAACCTGTTACAGTGTCTCACCACTCTCACAGTAAAGAATTTCTTCCTTATATCTAATTTAAACCTATCCTCTTCCTGCTAAAGACAATACCCCTTATGCTTGAAAGTCTCAGGAAAGCGGTACTGTAAAATGACTTTATTAAATTTCGGTACAACACAGCAGACAGATTAACTTATTAAGGGTCTTGCTTGTCCACACTTCAAAAAACATGAGGAATGAGGCAGACTTCCTTCTGTGAAAACTCCACTGATTCTTCACAATTAAATCATATTCACCAGGTGCTGGTATGTCCTTTAATTCCTACTAAGCTTTACAGTACCAATATCCATCCAGCTTACAAGTTTTTATCTCCTGGGTTCCTGGAAACTTTTTTTTAATTTTGCCCTTGAGATTTCTATGAGTTATCATCAGTCACTCTCAACGATTTGCTATTGCTCATTTAATCTGTTTTTTCTAGAAGCTCTTCTACAGTCACTGTAATTTCTGAGAGATTCTGCTTTAGCTCATCCATAAGAAGGGTTTACAATGTGACTCCCTCCACTTACCATCACAGCAACAAGCAGTCAGAGGGCTGAGGGATGGCAAGGAGTGCTCAGCAACCACAAGGCTGCTGCAGGTTGTTGCAGAGAGGAGATTAATTGGTGCTGTTTTGCTTGTTGCTCCTGCCCCACGTGAAAAATTATACTTTGGTTTAACAGCCTTTTGTGGAGCTTTGAGTAAATGAATCCAACTCAGCACCACCACCATCCTCATGCCTTAAGTCTATTTCTAGCTGAAGTTTATGTCACCTTCATTTATTTAGTGAAAACTTCAGTTTTTTACAGGATAGTTTCTCATTTCCATGGCCTTTACTATTTTGCTGTTCAGATATGCACATACTCTTCCTTTCTGCCTTACTCAGCTGTTAGCATGCACTAACACTTTATTGCTCTCCACACCACTTGTAAAGATGTAAATTAATTTAGATTCCCATTTTAGCTTGAAAAGTTCATGAATGAGAGCAATAGCTAACTGTAGTCAATACTGCTTGAGACCCATTGTGGTCCTATGGTAAGAAACTTCTAGACTATTCAGATTATTCCTATTATAAAATTATGAAATACAGGCATAAAGAAGGGAGTATTTTCATTGCTTATGTTAGTGGAGACAATAAACAATGGATTGACCTTATAACTCAAAAGAAGAGTGAAAACCTAAAGCTGTGATATAAGGCTTCATGCTGCCTCCTTATACTACAATAGGTCTGTACTTTAGATAGCAGAAATCTAACCAAGGTTATAATAGCATATACTGCACTATTAAATTACTTGTAAAGAATTATAAGATATGCAAACATAGAACCCTGCAACATTTTACTACAAATAATTCTAATACTATACTTTTATTCTTAGAAATGCCTGATGGAAGATCTTTTCCCTGTATATATAATTAAGTCTTTCAGCAACCCTTCTCTTTCCATCCCTTCCAGTTAGCCTGCTTTAGAGAAAAACTAACTGGTTGACATAATTCCAGATGTAAATTGAGCAGCACTCTATTTACTGGTATGACAAGTTTATGTCATTACCAATTAACCTTTCATTGAAGTAGGTTTTAACATATAAGTAACTTTCAAAAAGTTGGTGCTGTAGTAAAAGAAGGGTAGTGCATATATAAGTGCAATAAAGTGTATAAAAGCCTAAGTGTAGCACATAATTAAGGGACTAGTATCTAAGATGCAATGTAGTTACATTATTCTTAAATATTGTACAGAAATCTATTTATTTGTTTAAATGTGCTCCCACACACACATGCACTAACCCACATCCTCCACATACTTACAGATGTTTTCGGTCTTAAAAAACACTGGACAGTCACAGAATTACACACTAGAAATATGCAGTAAGACAAACTGCTGTTAGAACCACAGAACATGACATCTGGAATATGAAAGAAGCCAATGGCAAAATACCAGCAAAATAAAGCAAGGAGTCCTTAGTAGCCTCTCCAGGTATCCAGGTTTGATACCAGCCTGCAGGGCAGAGAGAACAGAACTGTCTGTTTCAGCATCAGGTTATGCACTTAGATAATCTCGTGAATTAGGGGCAGTAAACTGTAAAATTCAGATTAAATTTACAGACTGTGACATGCTTCACCCAAATTATATGTGTATAATAATGGACATTTTTTCATAATTTCAGGTAAATTTTGGAGGAAATATTAAGTATGAGCAAATAAATATTTCCTGAAATTTTCTTTGAAGATCTGTTTTTCTTTAAAATATTCTTTGAATAACAAATTGAAATCATGCATACATTAAAGCAATACAGAGACAGCTTTTGTGTTTAAGGACAATTATTTTCTTTATAAAAGGAAATATGGGTAAAGACAAATCATAGGCTGGTTCTTTTTGCAAATATGAGAATATTTAAGACTAAAAAACTGGTTTATGTGTTTATTGCTACTAAAACAGGCAGCTTAAAAATACTACTATGTACTGCACTACGATAATCAGGGTTTGGTTCCACATACGTACTGAAACAATGTGGCATCTCTCATAGATTTACAGACCACATTGGACTTTTTTTCCCAATAACTCAACCGAAGCTTTCCTTTCTTCAGTGAAATTAAAACCAAAATATAAATGTCTGTTTTCCCTAGTTTTAGACTAGGCAATTATTTAATTACAGAATCATACAATCATTTATGTTGGAAAAGACCTCCAAGATCATCAAGCCCAACCTTTGACCGATCACCACCTTGTAAACTAAACTATAGCACTAAATGGCACACCTGTTTTTTTCTTGAATGATTCTAAAAATGGTGATTTCACCACCTCAGTGGACAGACCATTCCAATGCTTGACAATCCTTTCTGTGAAGAAATTCTTCCTAACTTGAATCTTCCCTGGTGCTGCTTGAGGCCATTTCCTCTCATGCTGTTACCTGGGAGAAGAGGCTGACCCCACCTGGCTACAGCTGCCTTTCAAAAGTTGTAGGGTGATAAGGTCTCCCCTGAGCCTCCTTTTCTCCTGGCTATACATCCCCAGCTGCCTCAGCTGCTCCCCACAGGACTTGTGCTCTAGACTCTTCACCAGCTTCACTGCCCTTCTCTGGACTTACTCCAGCACCTCAGTGTCCCTCCTGGATTGAGGGGTCCAGAACTGGACCCAGTACTTGAGGTGATGCCTCACCAGAGCAGAGTACAAGGGGACAATCATTGCCCTGGTCCCACTGGCCACACTACTGCTGATACAAGCCAGGATGCCATTGGCTTCATGATTAAAACAGAATCATTAAGACAATTGTTCAATTCTAATCCCATCTCATAACATACACCTTAAGTAAAGCTTGAAAAATTTAAGTAAGGTCCTATTAAATGCATTGCTGTGACAAAAGATTTCAGCAACAAATAACTCCTGCTACTAAAGAACATCCAGTGCATGCAAAAATTCTGTCAAAATCTAATCAGTTAACAGTTATCTTTGAAAAATTAATCTGAAAGAAATTATTAATGTTGTAGTAAAATAAACAAGGTCACACATTTTGCTTTTTATAAGCATTAGCTTAACATGCTGGAAGATTATTGTTTTCTGTGGGAATTGTATCATTGTCTCATTTTCTCCATAATCACTGCCAGGATGCCACAGCAAACCAATTAGATGTTTAAACAGCTGAGATTTTTGTTTGTTTATTTGTTTGTCTGCACACTAGCTCATTTCAGATCTCTTTAGATGTTAATCAATAAAAGTTGAAATTTCATTAAGAACCTATTTCATCCATCAAGACTCTACAGGTTTTTTTCACATCAAATCTTTCTTTTGACTTTCCAACCAATTTCAGCTAAGGGTAACAATTTCCTCTTTAGAAATACGTAATATTTTAAGTAACTTTTCTGTAACCAATGAAAAATCTGATCAAATTTGAGGCATGCACGGCAAATGAAGAAAATGAAGCAAATAATGATAACCCTTCTCAAATGGAAAACAAACAGTACTCATCTTCCTGGCATTACAAAACAAACTTCCACTAACACATTTCAAGGCATCACTCAAAACACTGATCTGGGTTTAAGACCATTTCACAAGGTTAATTAGGCCCCACCAAAACTGAAAGCTGCAGTAACTTTAAGCCACAGCCATACCCGTGTGCATGCACTCATGTGAAAGTATCGCACACACTAAATTGCACTGAGGCCGTGAGAACATGCAACTTAGTAATGTGCAATATCTCCACCAGAGCAAGCAGAATGGGAGCTTCAGGGAAGAAGGGTATGGTGCATTCAGGAAGAGAACGACATGCTGCTCAGGGAAAGGAAAATGGTTCAGGCAAAGGTGTGCATGCTACTACTTGGAAACCTGTGAGTTGGAGAATTACTGCTTCATCCACTCAGGACAAAAACAAAACAAAAATCAAAATCCAGACATGAGCATCCCTTCCCAATTTCAGGGGTAAAGAATTTAATTTTCCTACTTATGCAATAAAATAGGTGACTCATGAACCAACTTTATTTTACAGAACCCTTCAGAACAAAGCAAATCTCACACTGTTATGGGCGGATAATGATTCCTCTCAACCTTCAAATTACTACAATATTAATTATACTTACAAAGAAAAATTTCACTAACTACTATTGAGATCTAAAATTATCTAAATACAGTAAAATGGTTCAAGTGGTTCTCATGTTTCTGAAGCAAGTTATCTTCCTAAACCAAAAGAATTCCTGTAGCTCAACCTACTCTGGCACAATCCTTCTGCCACAGCCACCCGGCCCCTCCCTGTTCCCCTTTCTTCACTTGTTCCTATGGCTGACTTTTAGTGGTTTCAGTAAAAGTAAATAATGTTATTTACTATACTCACAGGCAACTAACCACCACTGTTAGTCGTGCAAGACTCTTGCACATGATGAAACATTACCTTTGAAATTAATTACATTTTTGTCCTGATACCCAATTAAACAATATGGAAAAAAATTAACAAACAGGAAAAAAATTAACAATAAAGAAAAAAAAGCAAAAGTAAATTTAAAAAAAGAACAAAAAAGAACTGTGGAGGGATGAAATGCAAAGGACAAATAAAGAATTTATCAAGAAGAAAAAAAGAGTAATGAAATGTGACCACACCAAGAAAGCTAGAATCAGAGTGAGAAAGATCTCAGATTGCACACCAAAGAAAAAGGGAAACAGATAAACCAACTGGGCATGAAGGACCAAAACAAGTAGAGAACAGAAGCTCTTTTACTGCTGAGGCATTAGCAGTATTTGGGATTATTATAACTTTCCTAAATTTTCATTTCCCACCTCATTTACTGGCAATGGCACATGAAATTCCAGCATGGAATTTTGAATTAGTTGGTTGATTTGAAAGAGAATCAGAACTTCATACATCATTCAGAAATCCCTGTGGTCACATATGCTATTGGTAGTGATCTTCCTCCCAGGTTTTTTACTGCGTTTTAGGGAATCATCACACAACTACTGACCTTTCCTCTTCCCTGTAGATTAAATGCTGCCTTCCACAAGACACAAACAATGAGGAGAAACAAATCTAATATATGACAACAAAGCACACACAAGTGTTTAGTCTAAAATCATAGGAACATTTTCATGATGAAAGTTACTCAAAATTGGGAAAACTGGTTTATGACCAATTTGCCAATCTCTTTGTTCTGTAGTCTAAACACTGCTAGTTCCCATCTGGAGGGCTGCTTGGAGGCGGGCAGCACTGCCTGTGAGAACTGGAAAATTCAGTCACATTCACAACATGGGAAAAGACCAAACTAGCAGCAGATCATCCCTTAGGTTGTCCTCTGCCCTCCAGTCCCAAGAGAGAGATAGAAAACAGTTCTTTTGTTGACTGTCAAGGGCCACCTGGCCCCTTCTTTCCCACTGCCCCTCCTGAAGAGGTGCCAGCTCTTCAGCACTGAGGCCTGCAGGACTGGGGAGAAGAGGACCTTCCTTCCATCAAACTGCTGCTCTCCCACTGGGTGAAAGGACATTCCCACCAGCTGTCCTGCCTTCTACAGATGGGAAGGGACACCCATAATCATGCAGAAGGTGACTCTCCCACCATCACTGAAGCCCTCACTCCAGACAATCACCAGCACCAGCCCCATCACTGCCGTAAGTCACACCATTACCAGCAGCATCCCCAGAGCTGGAATTTGTCCTGATGAGCACACAGCAGAGCTCCTACAGCCCTCCTCCTGCCCATGCTCACCTATGATTACTGTGGGAGGCTGTCACAAGCCTTGCTGAAGACAGAGCAAGTGGCAGTCACTGCTCTCCCCTGGTCCCACTAGGACAGTCACCTCCTCAAAGGAAGGCTCATGCTTTTCCCAGCACAACTTGTCCTTGGTGGAGCTGTGCTGGCTGGTGCCTCCAAGCCATCTTCTACCTTACACAGCTCTGCCTTTGTACCACTAGGTTTACCAAACAAGCTCTTGGCTCAGGAATGGCATGATGCTCTTGGCAAATCCCTGCTCTCTCCCATCACCTGATACGGGCTGCTGGCATTTGGCCTTCCTGGTGTCCTGGATGAATGAATTTCCTATCAAAAGCCAGGAGGGCATTTCACCCCATGTTTGCAGTAGGCAGTTCTAGGATTGCACTCAAGCTCCTCAAAACTCCTACAGTGCCACCACAGCTGTATCTATTTTTTCCTAATACTCAAGTTCCAATTTATAATGCGAGGTATTTTGACAGGAACAGTGAGATTCAACACTTGGCTCAAAGCAGCCTGGAAAGCTGCTCTTACCCGTATACAGCTCATAAATCTATTTGTGTGAACAGAGAACTGTCACTGTATTTGCAAACTCATCATCAAGGGAGTTAGAAAAATACTTCTAAAACTTACAGCTACTTGTAGTCCATAAAATAAAAAATGCAGTTCTGATGAGAGAAACTGAAATGGGAGAAGGTCTTGGTTTGTTTAAGTGCTTGCTGGGTAATATCTTTAAATTAAAGAGATTTCTTGAGCTACAGAAATGATTTGCCAATTGCCTCCTTTCTCCCGTGCTCTATTCCTCTGAAACAAATGGCAGAGCACACAACGGAACAGACTTCCTTGGTTACATCCAAGTTTCCTAGTGCTTTTCACAAACACGTTTTAAGAAAAAGAGCAACAGAAGTGACTGACAACATGGAGGATAATTATTTTTATGTCATTTGGTTTATGAGCAACAGAGAGACTAGGTTTAATTCTTGCCAGGAGGATCCCTGCCCTCCAGACAGAACTAGTTAGATGCTGTCTTAGCTTTGTGCATGTGCTATGTCCTGCTAAAGAGTGCTGGGAGCTGAAACACAGCTAGCTGGTGACTTTTGAGATTTACTAAGTTCATCTTTCTGGTCAGCTTGAAAGCATGGATATTCTGAGGGTGAATTGGTGTTGTGTAATGCTGTCATAGTCTAATGACAAAAGTAACTATAGATATTTCATTATTTGACAATTCATGACCCAAATGGAACCTCTTCCATCCTACCCCCAAGCACTAACTTCCACTTTGCATGCCATTTACAGATGAGGTGAAGAGGCTGTTTTTAGGTTTCTACCCCTGCAGCAACAACTCATCTCCAAAAAGAAAGAGTAGTTGCTACTTTGGGACAAAAGAAAGGGCTTGAAGTAGCAACTGTTTCTTATATGACAATAGTTTGGGCATGCATAAATTAATGATAAATTGTTACTACACTCACCATATTTACATGCTGAAGACCACAGTAGGTTTTGAGTGGAATGCAAGCTAACTGAGAATCATTAGGATAAATCCTTAGATACAACTGAGAAGTGAGGAACTCCAAAAATCTCAGAAGAATCATTCCAAAGAATTCAAGTAAGGCATCAAGTACAGGCAACTCTGAACAAATGTAAGTGACTGATTCAGGCTACCTTAGTGAATACATAGACCAAGGTCCCTTGTGTATGACAAGCTGCTTCACGTTTCACATTCTCCAGACACTGGCTATTTCTCATCATATTTGCAGTGACTGATGCATGCTGGCTCTTTCCTACACATTTTCCTGTGGCTTCTCTAAAATGATTTTCTTTCTTTCCTCCATGCCAATTCTGAGAAATACCGTGGGTCACCTGTGTCACATACCTGTAAACTTATAACTGCATTTAATACAATCCTCCTCACATAGTACCCATGCCCAGATAAACCATATCCTAATTTTTCACACTGTTCCCCTCAACACGGGCTGAACAGAACAATTTGTGAGACAAGTGTCAGTTTCTAAATCTGCTCACAACATTCAGAAAAGATAGAACAGAGATACTAACTATGTGATCAATGAAAACTCAATACCAGTCACTCAAGAGATAGGCTATTAACTTTTTGGCAGAATTCCAAACCTGTTGCTTTCTTCCTGAATTGCCCCTTCATTTCAAATGACTATAGCAGTTAGCACTCTTGCTCAAGATGCTAGACAAAGTAATATAACCTCCTCTTAGAAAGCAGCTTTAATACCTCCCTGGTTTAAAGCCTACTCATGTATTGTATGTATGCACAATATGACACAGGAAGCAGTGGTGTAAGAGGCAATGGCTATACAGAATTTAGCATGGAGTCTGTTCACTTTGCCCAGACCATCAACTTTTTTGAGAAAGTACACTGCGACTTGAACACCTTATTTAAAATCCAGTTTATTACATTACCAGCATGTTAGTGTTTCAAGCTGCTAACAGGTGAAAGCTGATGATTTCATTCATCTGTGATGAATGAACATTACTGCACCACTTCCAATATAACTTCAGTGTGAAATCTTTGTGAACCATACATAAAAACATTTAAAAAATCATTCTTTAATTACTGAAGTGGTTTATAGCCAACACAGAAAAATGGTGGCTAAGCATGAAACACTGTGGATGCACTCTATAGATGCAGCACAGTAGTGTTCAAGTGTGATAAGGACAGTGGTCCCCTGGTGTTCCCTTTGATGTAATTGGTTTTCAGAGATCATGAACTAGATTTCTTTCAGGTGTAACTGGAAAATGGACTCCAGAAGCATATCTAATATAATCCAGGTACAAATGGATACTTAATTCTCCAATACTAGAAAAAATACTTCGAACTAAATAATTTTGAAATGAGTACAGCACAGATGTCAGGTCCTCCATTTCTACTACTTTGCTGCATTAATCTGCTCCTACTGAGCTGCAGGAGCTGTGACTGCCAACACAACTGCAAACACTGTTTCCTGATGAGTTAGGACTGTCACGGGTGTAGCAGTTTTACAAAACACTAGTATTTATGACAGCACAGGCGTCTGAAAATTTTTTATCCAAGACAAATCAAATTGTTTCACTGACAATCAAAGGGGGAAAAAAAAATCATCAATGCTAGGTTCCTAAAATCTTTCATGATATTTGCAACTCATCTTTGAAACACAAGCTGTTGCAATTGTTAATTATTTGCAGCTGAACATCAAATTTAAAAAGGAACTTTCAACAAAGGGCAAGAAATCAGCAATATACCTTATTGCTTCCTCCACAGATTGGCCAACTATATTTGAGGAGGGACCTGGCTGAGACAAAGGTGTCAGGCTTATCACCCATTTTACTGGCTTGTAATACTCATCACTGGAGCTCAACAGGTAGAACAGTGTAGTCAGAAAAATCACCTGCAAAACAAATGGAAATTTTAAATTAAAAGGTAATAAATACTTTACAGAACTACAGCATGCAGCTATGCTTCAGATATTGAATTTTACTGGAAAGGAACAAGGTACTCTTCCATAATCCTGGATTTAGAAAAACAGAGTTGAAAGAATTATTTTCTCCCCTGCTCCAAAAAGGACTTAACATTTACAGCTAGACACTAAAACTTCTGCCTCTGTAAAGCCTCTTTCCAAAGTCACATTTAGACCAAACAACTACAATGTTGATTGATGTTCTAGTTGTGGGGCTCTTGGTTCTTTTCCAGCATGTTTAACAGATCAAAAAATTGCTGAATAGTTACATCTATTCTCAAAAAAAGCAAACCAAACTGCCAAATAAATTTGGGCTATCTCAAGAGTCATTATGCAGCTGGTATCAGATATGAATTACACAAAAATTCACAACCATAAATTTTATGTTAAGCTGGCAATCCTAAGTTGAATATTCCTCCTTCTCAGCAGAAGTGATGGCAGTTCCACTGTTTCAGTTAAAAGACAAAAAAATTACAATCAGATTGGATTAGCTTCTTCCGTGCTGTAGTCAACTAGGTTTCTCTTATTTTCCTGTTAGCAGGCTCAGCAACTTCTTGGGTAAGCATAAATCACAGAACTGTGTCCATCTTGAAATAGAATACTCCAAACAAGAAAAATCCATTCTGTATGCTCCAAATGTAAACTATGGCTTTTATTTGCTTCATGTACAAGACTCAGATATTTTTCTTTCTTCCCAAAATTAGAAAGAATTCTTTCACTTTCCTTTTTCCAACCTCCTTGTATTCTAGAATAAACCACATCTTAATCTTTTTTTATGAGCCAAACAGCACGACCTCCATAAGTCTCTTACTTTCAAGCATTTTATCCAGTCTGCAGACACCTCACACTCTTTTCCTTCATTCCCTCTGAAGATGCTCAGAAAACAAAATGCAGACAGCACTGCAGTGTTTCATTACCAATCTCAGAATGACATTCATCTGTCTCTGTTCACAATTTCTTTATACTCAGTAAAATACTACTACAGTTTTCCCCCTACTCTGCCCTCCCAAAACTTTAACTTGAAAGTCACATTTGACTGTTCCCCTATAATGACCCCTGTCGAAAACTTTAGGCTACATTCCATCTCCCCAGGTGTTTCACTTCTGCCTTGGGAGTTAAACCAATCTAGCTAATAAAAACAGTCATTATATTAGCAGATTTTAACAGCATGCTGTTAACAATCATTTTGAGCTTAATAAAATAAAATAATTAAGCCTTGCTTTAATGGGAAACAGTCTAGTGCCAGTAGCGGTATCAGCTATGTTTTATTACAGCTTTAAGTAAGAGAATCTTAAAATTTAAACCACATTTTAACATCCTCTGTAATTCTGCAATTTTGGTTCTTTTTCTTCCTTGATGGGCTCTGCCATTTCTAAGCTACTAAAATATTTCCTGATTTCATTAGAAAATTCTATACCAAAGCAGGCACCCAGATGATGTTGAGTCTTCCTTCCACTGAGTTCAGCTTACAGATCCTTCTGCATGCGCAGTTTTTAACACAGAGAGCAGCATATTGCTCTAAGTACAGTAAGTATAGTATCTGCTTATCCTGACTGTTCTTCCCCAGTGTTACAAAAGAAAATTGCTTCCTTAAGGAGACACAAGACAGACATATCTACCTGAAGGGTAAAAGCCAAAGTGACGGCTGGGAATGAACAGCAGTGGAATAAAATGGTACTAAGCTGAACTACAAGCTAGGAAAATGTACAAACCCTACTCAATTTCTGCTAAAAGAAGATGGATGTAACCATAGTACCATACAAAATTAACTGAATTTTGGAATATCGGCCTTTTAAGAAATTAACATATTTCCTTTAGCACAATTGGTATAGAAATGCAAAAAGAAGCTGTAGTCACAGAATATAATAATGTATTATCAAATGGCTTGCTGACTCTTCCAGCAAATAGAATAGCCTCAATACTACATTCAGCAGCAGAAGATATGTACTATCTTACAGCAACTGGAAGCTAAAAGCTTTCAGCTATCCTCTTTTACAGGATATCTGAGACACCTAAATTGTTTCTTAAGCAACAATTCAAGATCCTGCCAATGGCTATGAGGAAGAATTTACCAACGACAAAACAGTAAGACCTTTCCATAGTTAAACACTATTTAATGCTATAGAATTTGTTCTGGAGCTGAAAACACTAAATACTCTAAGTTGAGGAGGAGTAAACTGAATTCAAGGAGAAAACTCCGGGAAAACACTCACTACCAAAATGATAATTCAGCATTTCCACAAAAATAAAGAAATACACAACCTAATTGCCGCGCATCCAGTCCACTGATTCCGTAAATATTTTTCTATCTGCTTTTCATACTAATTTTTTTTTCTGAAAAGCTTCAGGGTTTTTGTTTGTTGGGAGTTTTTTGTTTGTTTTGAGTTTTCTGGTTGTTTGTTCAGTTGTGTGTTTTACAGCATCCAAAATCTGTGCATTCCCTGCAGACTGTAGATGCCCTACAGCCAACTGAAGCTTTTTCTCTTCCAGTTTTTGTAACAGAACATGAGTGGACTGAGTGAGTGTGTGCATGTGTGAGTTCACACAAAGGCATAATCCCAAATCCACGTGCACATATGTGCAGACAGGAACTTGTATTCAGAAGTGAAATACAAGTGACACTTCTGTAACTAATGATCAGTTTTCAAAACTTTGTTGAAGATCTGAATACAGTCCTACTGGATGATGGATAGATGTACTACACAGATTTATATTCCTACTTAATATTTTGATGGAAGATCTATTTTTCAAAATGGAGGTTCTTAACGAAGTTTCCATTATTTCCATACTTCAAATTTTTAAACCTAAAATTAAATTCAGTATTTTAATTTCTATTCAAGGTGACTAAAAATTACTGAAACATAATCAGTAGAAAAGCTAAGCACATCGAGCATTATTTTGTTGCAAAATTTAAGTTAGTTTGCACCACTCCAAACTATTAAAACTTTACTGTAGCAACTAGAAAACCTGAAAAATGAAAAAATGAGAACACAGTTCAAGCATCTAATCTTTAAAAGAACTCCAACACAGGAAAATCCCAACTACCTCTGCTTAATCAACTGAGTGCACAGTGCCCCAGTAAGAGGCAGGACCCTGCTGGCAGACAAGAAGTCAGGATCATGTATCACAGCAACAGCATGCAATGAACTTGATACAAGTCATTAGGCATCTAAAGATAAATTTTGTATTTGAGCCCGAGTGCCTTGAAACCACTGGCAATTAGTATCCATGCTAACTTTTTGGACATAATTTTGAATGTGCCATCTTGGGTGAAGTTGTGTACTAAGGAAAAAATAAAATACTCTCATGCAATCTTTTCTTAATGGAAGACAACTAGAAAACAAAATTGGTGATTTCCCTGCAAAAATTGTTTCCATCTTCTGAAAGCAATGACTTGTACAGGGATATGCTTATGCAGACATGCCATAAGATTTCAGCAGTTATGTTGGGTATCAAAAGTTACAGTTTAGTATCTTCAAGGCCTGAGATAAGAATTTTCCACTAACAGAAGGACAGGAAGACTTAGTACCTCCTAATGTTGCCCTCCATCTAGAATGCCCCTGAACAGCTAGTGGATTTGCAAAATCTTAATGAGCTTTAGTATTATACAAGTTTAGAAAACATTTTCGATGCTTTAGGTTTGAGTTTTCATGGTATACAACATGTGTAATTAGGTTACCCCAGTAAAATGGACCATGTAAATCAATGACAGGCTACTTACCACAGAAAGCACAAAATTGAGAAGAGCTGTTCCACTGTGGAAGAGGATTGTCACCAATGTTGTAACTGTAGTAAACAAGAGGCTCACATTGCGACTCATCACTATCCACAGAGACTCCAGGATCTGAAAAGATGGGAGAAGAGAAGACAGAGTCAGACTTTGGATACTATTAGCAAAGACAGAGAATTACTTGCTGAATGATTCATCTCCATCAAGCTATATAAAGATGACTTTAAAAAAAAAAATCATCTTCCCTCACTCCTACACTACAGCATGTTCCATCAAGTGAAAATGCCCACTTTATCAAAGGCAAGTTCCTATGTAGCTGACTACAAGGTTTTGGAATTTTTCTCCCAGTATTCAAATTTATTTAATTACGCGAAATTGCAAAAAACCTAGATGTGGTGACGCCTGTTTATTGTGATTAACATTGTTGTCAAGCAGATCTTGTCTTGGTAAAAATATATTCACTTTTTCAAAAGCATAAATATTAAGACACAAAGAACAAGGAGTAAAATCACAAGGTAGAAATAAATCTCAAGCTCCCAATCAAATAATAAAATTGTTACTTCAATAAATTTGATTTTAAAAGCTTTCATGGTAACGAAGTGCATTTTTTAATAATATTTCCAGAGAAATGCAAAAGTTGTGATTTTGAGTAAGGGTGCATCAAGTCAAGTAATTATGAAAAATAAATCAAACAATATTAGATAATCTATTAAAATTTTTATTGGCTTGGGGAACTGATTGCTTATCATTACATATAGCAAAGACTAATTTTGATGCATCAAAAGAAGGCACATGGACGCATCCTAAACGCAATGTACACTAGTTTCAAACAAATATTTCATCCAGAAGGAATACAGTAAGAATATACAAGCCAAAGTGATTCTAACATATAAAAGATGCAAGACCACAAACAAATCTTCCTTCAGACAAACTAATGTAACTGGAAAAACTGTGCAAGCTCGGATACAAAAGCCCTTCCGTTTCAAAGCCATACGTGAAGACTTCAAATCTAGCAACTGTTAGTCTTTATTTAACAATCAGCAATTAGACTGAATTAAAACAAAACCAACCAACAAAATACCCCCAAAAACAAACCAAAAAACCTCAGTAGCCAGCATTTGTAGAGCAGACAAAGGAGTGTAAGCCATGTGATCACCTCTCCTTTAGAAGTGAGTGAATCATATTAAACATAATTTATTAAGTATGAACTTGAGAGGGAATTAGTGCTGGGGAAATGACAGGGAATTACAACACAGAAAAACTTCCTTAGTTCATGCTTCCTGCTATTTAAGGGGAACTATGAACCCAAATGTTCATCTTTGTACAGATTCTATTAGTGTCTCTTGAGAATTCAAGTGAGGTTAGAAGTGAAGACGACGCTGCTGAAAAAAGTTTTACCATTGGTACCTGTCTCTTTTCTTCCTCTATGGACTACAAATTCATTCTGGGGGGGTGCAGCAGTGCTACAAATTCATGCAGCCCCCAGGTAATATTATTATGTGCACATTAAGTCATGAGGACTGTAGACACTGTAGAGGACAGGGAATTCTGAGGGAATGCTTTGTAGCTGAAGTAGAGGCCTTCCAGTTGGTATTCAGGAAGGATAGTGCTATCATTGCTAATAGCAGGCCTTAAGTTGTATGCAAGGTTCCCCTCCTAGATATTTAAGCTTGTTAACAGAACTTGGTCTGTGCACAGGAGCTTCTGTGCCACAGGTCCTCTGTTGCAATGTGGAGTTTAATCACAGAACAGCAGCAAAGGCCTTGAAAGTAGGGACACAGGCTGAAAACAAAGGCCCCTGAAATGTGGGCAGTGCTTTGAGTAAGAAGGCATTGAAGGTGCACAACTTCATAAGCTAGAAGATTGCTTTTTCTTCAAGAAAATGAGATAGGAACTAAGAAAGGGGGTAAAAAATACAACAGGCAAACAAAAGGACAAGGCACCTGTCATGATCTGGAAAAGCAATACTTCTCCCAAGTATCACAGCATACAGTCCAAGGCAGAGGTCAAGGGGCAGAAGTTGTCCAGAACAAAAACACCTTATAAAAGGACAAGCTCCTTAATTTGAGGGAAGACAATGTCCATTAAGTTCCAGCTTTGCATACCCAAGAGCTCTTGAGCTAGCACATTTAGACTCTTGGGACTCAGACCATTAAGGACAGCCAACTACACAGCATCATCATGACAGTATTTTATCCTCACAGTCCATGACTGTCAAGGACTGACCTCTTTGAATACATAATGATAATGATTAGGAGACTGTAAAGCAAACCATTAGCATGAAGCACGTTGTTAATGAAAATTGGCCTAGCAAAGTTTTGCTCTAAAAGTAAAACTAGCCTGATTTAACAGTCTTCTATACAGCAATCACAACAATTGTTAAAACCCTCGCTTGCAACACACAAGCTGACCTGATACCAGTGAGAGTTCACACGGAGAGGAGCGTGTTCCATCTGCCAGAGGAGAGAACACAATTGGTGGAACTCTGAAAGTTTTCTTCAAAATAGGATGTTTCTCCAGTATAGGCAGGATTTACTGAACACTTTCCCTAGAAGCTTTAGCCTGAGGGCTGATAACCAGGAGTATACAGCTGCAGGTAGTTTGAATGTAGGTATCAATTATTCAATTAACATCAGGAATGGCTCTCCTACATGAACATCCTTGATTGCTGGAGTCATTACTGGAACTGTTGACCTAATTATCACCAGCATCTGCTCTAGAGTAAGTGCAGATAGTATCCTTCTACAGCTTTGGTAGATCTCACAAAAGCAACTGCATCTTTTAGGACTAGTCTCCAGCTACAGAATAATTCCTCGTTACACATAAGTATCATTAAAATTTCAAGATACAAGCTTCTCATAGCTAAGGTGAGCAGACAGACATAGCAGACATTAATCATTACTGAATACAGTACCAGAACGTGCTCAAATACCTTCCTACCACTCACAAAGTCAAATTATGTGCAGCTGCACTCAGGAGTTCATAATGCTGTTTGACTCCCAGAGCTTCCTGCAGCTGAGTAGATGAACACACCTACTACACATAAAGATGAACATGAATTAACACCTTGCCAGCTGAGTTCTCCAAAACACAACCAAGCATGACTATTTATGTAATAATGTTACATTAATTTTAGTTACTTTTTATACTAATAAATAACAGAAAACCAGACCTCTTTCCCCAAACCACTGTTCTGTAAGCAGCTGTAAGGGATCTGTGTTTAAGAGCTATGAAGCTGTACAGACTTCAGGACTCCCTTAAGCATCACACTGTGCTGTGCCACCATCAGCATCAGTTACTGTGCCTTTTGAATCCGTAACAGGCAAGAAAGCAGAATTGCACACAATGTTCTCAGGCATCAAGGGTGTCCTCTTGACCACTTTTAAACTGGTCAACACTTGAAAATGAGGGTTAAAAAGGCACTTGACCAAAGCAGTAATTTGCTGAGAACTTCAAGTCTGCAAACTTCTGGAAGCCAAATAAAACTAACTTCATTCTTTATAAAGGGAATAAAACTGGACACAAAGATGTAAAAAAACTCCAACGTGCTGGCTGATATATTACTGAAAAATGGACTGAATTAGCTATAAACTTATGAGATTACTTGAAGAAATTACTGGAGCCAGAGAAAATATTAGGATATGTAGTAACTCAATGAAATATTTGAGAAGCTGCCTTGATTTAAAACACACAGATCAATCATGCTAAGGGCATGGAAACAGAAACCCAACTAAGCTGAAGCTCGCTGTGTACATCTCTGAGAAGGTCTTCTGTCTTCCTGTCTGGGAGATCTCTGAATGAGATACTGCCTGCTGATGGAATCAGTATTCTTGTGCAAGGAGCCAAAAGATCAAATTAAGAAGACATTAGCATGTCTCATATAACATCAAGGGAGCTCTGAGTCATCATTCACAGATTTAGCCGACAGCGATTCACTTTCTCAATGCTGCAAGCATACAAGAAATGGAGAAAAAAAGATATGAATGGAAAAGCAGATGAGTGAGGAAAGAACAAGTCTTTTACATTTTTCAGAAATTAAATCTTAATAGTCCAGCTACATGCTGCCTATTTCATCCATCTGATAAACTACCTTAGTGGGGTACAAAATGCAAGGCATAAGTGAGGATCCACTCTTGCTCTCTCTGCAAAGAATGAGATGAAATAAAGCCCACTTCAGAAACACATCACTGATTAGATTACGCTGGTTTTTAACACTACGAATTCTAACACTGGAAAAAGGCAGCAGTGCTGCTAACACCAAAACTTTTAGTGTTTAGTGTTTTTAGAAAAAAAAGCAAACTGATGACTTGGAAAAGCCTATCTTCATATTAAATCTTCAGGCAATTTACATGTTTATGTAGCAAATTACTTTAAAATAATAAAGGTCTGCTACATCAAACTACCCCTAAGCATAACTGCTACAATGAACAGTACATTTTGAGGCTTTACCTGATACTCAAAGTTGCAAAGCTGAATTGATGCATGTTGTTACAAATTAAATGAACACCAGCAATTCCCCAGCACACCTACATCAGTGATTTAATTACATGCTTTCAACTCCAAAATGAAAATTTCTACCATTATAGGAAAATCCTGAGGTTAAACACTAGCATCTGTCTTCTTTAACATTTTTCTTACAGCAAATGCTTCTCCTCTTATTAAAGAGGAAGAACACTTCCTATGATTTCTGTCAATGGAAAAGGGTTTATCTGCTAGTGGCTGTAATATGACACTGTCAAATAGCTGCATTTTCAGAGAAAACTGTCATCTGTTCTATTCTGAAATACTTCACAAATCCAAGGGACTAGCAAAACAGTTATAACCTTAACCTATGCATAAATATTTGTTACATGCAAGTGGTGTAATCATGCACATTTATTCCTTTCCAAAAGTGGAGGAAATCTTAATAGAGCTGCATATCTGCTTCTTTACACTCTTCTTTACAGCTTTCTCATTGTCTTTAAATTATCTGTATGTTAAAATAACTGCCAACACAGTTTTGGGACTGTACTGTCTTGCTATATTCTTAAGAACTACAAGCTAGCATTTATTTCAAGCATTCAGCCTAACTCTCCCCATAAACAACACACTCAACCACAAAGAAAAGAGAGAACGGTTTGGGTTGGAAGGGACCTTAAAGATCATCTGGCCCCAATCCCTCTGCCACAGGCAGGGTCACCTTTCCTTAGACCAGGCTGCTCAAAGCCCCATCTAATCTGGTCTAAATCTCACTCTAAGTTCCATAAAATATGAAAAAATAAAACAAAAAAAACCAAACCAAAGAATCTAAGAAAAATTAAATCTCCAGAACACCCACTCCGAAAAGCACTCACATAATTAAAAATATTAACCTTTCTCAATTCAGTAAGTCATTCTAATAACCCAGAAAATGTCCAGAGAAAAGATTTTCATACTCTGATAAGAACATAAATCCTCAATACAGTAAGGCTGCTTTGTATCTTAGGCTAGGTAAGAAACGTGCTTAAGCAAAAGCTGTTCTTATTTTCATAATCTCCAAGTTTTAATGACCAAAACAAGAACAGAGATTGTATTTTCATCAATTTTAATTTAAAATACTGGTATAAGTAATATTTATGCAATGCACTGTAGATGAGCAAGCCAGGAAAGAAAATGCTGCCCAGTAAGGATGTGAAATCAGGATTTAGAGCTTTTTACTAAGCTGACTGGTTTACAGTCTGTCATCAAGGACATGCGTATATAGAGAAAAAGGACAGGTGTTTCCCCACAGCTTATGAGTAATGAGTTCCTGGAAATAAACAGGAAAGCAAGTCAATTGCTGGCACTTTTTTTCTTGAACTTCTAAGCCAGATTTTAAAAGAAAAGCAAGCATGTTAGCTAGATGAAGATTTTAATAATAATGTTTTTCATTCTTAAATATTCATTCTCTTTGCCTCTCTCTAGCCTGCTTAGATTACTGAAGCCCACTTAACATGATGGTTTCTGAGCCCTGTGCAGCAATGCTGCAAATGACATGCTCTTATCAGGTAGTTTCTCCTCCTTCCGTGTCTCTTGCAAAGAAGGATACACCACACAGATTTTAAATCATGACGTGCTGTGCACTTTCGTAACCCTTTCCCAAGCATGCATGGCAACTTTGAGAAAGTATTAAGCAAATGCCATTATTAACTGAAAGAAGGTTTACTGCAATAAAGTTTATCTCAACTTTTTTTTTGTCTCAAATTTTCTTCTATGGTAGAAGCTGCAACAATTTAAGCAGCATTGGGGGGAAGACAGAAAAAGTACACATGCCTATGAATCTAAACCAAGAACTGCCTGGAGGCAAATACCAGCTTTAATTGCATCCACTGAGCTGCTATGGTGCCAGTTAGGTAAAAATAACACCCTTCCAAACTGAAGATACTTCCAGTAATGACAACAACTCAAGTCAAAGATGAAATATATTGGGGATTGACATTGTTAATTAAGCGTTTTGGATTTAACATGATTTTTTAGTGGAACACTTCAATTTGGATTGCTTTCAATGCTTCCTATTTTTCTCCTCGTAAGGTGAAAGGTTTTTATTCAGGAATTCACACTGTGTAAAATATTAACTTCATTCTCCAGAGAACTTTCATAAAAGAAGAGAAAAATAAGCTCCTTTCAACCCAATGAATAATAATAATTTGAGGCAAAAAAGACAACCCTCCACTCGTATTGCTTGGTTTTGTTTTCACAACCTCTTAGTCAATAGCTTCTTCAGTTATAACCTAAACCAACTGGTTTCTTCTTCAAAGAGAAAAGACTACATAAAATAATGCACTGAAAATAAGATTGTAGGTGACACAGGTAACAATCTGTCTTGGTAAGACAACTGGGAAGCTGGCATCTGTGAAGATGCTGAAATCACAATAGTTTCTTTATCATAAACATTTCTGTTTGTTTTACAGTTTTATCTTAAATAGGCTTGCAATAATTATTTAGGTAATTGTAAGTAACACAAACAGTGTTTCCATAATTTTCCATGTACTTGAATCCGTAACCTCAGTGGTACTCCAAGGAGAAATTGCTATCAGTTAAAAATTAGACCAATTCCATAGTAAGTGCAAAGAATACACACCGAGAGAAACGTTTCGATGTTATCATGAACAAATGATGCAACATCTTGCCAGTCCAGGATATCTCCAAGCCAGCTGTTTTGACGGTTTATGTGCCACTTGTGTCCTTTGTGCCTTCCAGAATGTGTTACATTCTTAAAAAGAGACAAAGAAAATAGACATTAAAAAAAAAACAACTTAGAGACATGAGAAAGTCAAAAGCTAATGATTTAGACTGATGTTTTCTTAGTGAGGAATAGAAATAACATGCATCAAAATACTGAGAGCCGCTTTAACTGGCATCCCCAAAAATACCTAGAAGTACTCTGCACTGAAAAAATTAAAATCTGACAGAAAACTGCAGGTAATTATCACATTTAATTACATATGTGCCTATTGTACTGATTCATCTCTGTTAAAAATTAACTCTACTGCTTGACTGATACAATGGTATCTATTTTGCTCTTAATAAGAGCACTCAAGAAAAAAGGTAATTATTTCAGTAATTGCTAACGTAATTTACTGTTTGCAACATGCAAGTTTTCCCAGTATAGCCTATGAAGAAAAATGCAAGCAGAAGTCAAAGCAAGTAGTTTTCTTACTATTAGTTTACACCTCACCACAGGTAACGTTCAACCAAACCAAACCTAAAAGCAGAACTGGATGCAAGAGGATTTCTTCTGACTACATACCTTTCTAATAGTAACATAGTAAGACAACAGGCCATGGCCATAAAAACAACAGCTAATTCCTTAAGTGGCTCCTCCCTAATTATGAAGCTGCTTATTGCCCAGTGAATCATACATGATTACCATCTTGAATGAGGCTATTTGAATCAGTCTGGGACTGTGACAAGTGTTTCAGAGAAGGATGCCAAAATTCTCTGTAAGCAACCTTAAGCATAGCAGCTGACTACACCATCCTTGTCTTTAATAGAAGGGGACTTCTCAAGTTCTTAACCCTGATTTTTAAAATAAGCATTCCACTATTTGTTATGATTTTCTGCATACTTTTAGCCTTACCAGCCTGCATTCAAAATGACAGTATCTTTTTTTGCCACACTTGGTAAGTGAGGTACATTCACTGATTTATCTAAGAGCATTACATTTTCCTTTTAGTATCAATTCTGGATTCACTTTGTGATGCACAATTAGCAACCTTCATTAACAATTGACTGCCAACACAGAGATCTTTCTTCTGAGCTGGCAAATTATTTCAAGCAAAAACATATGAGTAATCAAAAATCTCCCTCCAATAGGCCTTCTGTATTTGTAAACTGTATGGAGACCTAACATCTGCTCATCTAGTTCTACACCAAAACTGGTATTTCTTTAATGCAGTGATCTTGGAACTTTAGAGGTACTTGAAAAATAACTGCATAAAGAAAAGTGCTAATATAATGGCAATCATTTAAATATACAGAAATATTTCAGGAATATGACTTCTGGATTTGGTGTTTCCATTGCACAATGGGTAACGAGTTGCTTTTTCCTTTAAAAGGCAAAAGCACTGGCAGCATAACAATGGTTTACCTCTAAGGACCTTTTAAGATCCAGTGTACACAACCCTTTATAAGATGGCTGCAAAAATGCATTGTAAGCAACTTAATGAGAGGACAATTACTTTTTCACAATTTCAAATTAATAGAAGTTACACAAATCATGCTGAAGACCAGTTTCCTTTTCCCAACACCTCAACCACACAAAAATTCAGCAGAAAGTGTTGAATGATGAAATACTAATTATAAAAAGTGAGAAAACCGTAAAATGGCACACATAAAAACACACTTAACTACTTAAGTGTAAGATATAGCTCTGTCTATACTCAAACTGTGACACTAGGACAATCTGTCTCACACAGTTGAAATTTTTATCTTCTTTTTACTGACCTTTACTCAACCTTCCAACTTTCCTAATCCTTACCTCAGAAATGCATACTCAGCATATTGATCTCAAAGTACTAAGTGCTAGTTTATATGAATGCCATTTAAATAAGTTACCCACCTTCACAAACCAAGAGTGATAAAGCCTGTCCCAGAGCTCCAGCACTTGTTTTTCAATCACAGCAGTGTTATTTACTTTTTCTCCTAAAATCTTATGGAGCTAAAACACATAAAAACCTTTTATTAAACAGGCCAGAATAAAGCAGACTTCCACTGACCAACTTCAAGCTTGATGAATCACATAAGACGTCTGTAAAGGTACATTTCAAACCCAAGTTATTGGAAAAATTAGTATCAGTACAACATACACACTTCAGACACAGTTCACAATACAAAAGCTTTGTTAAACATTCTGCTGCACTTAGGACTTCTTTCTGCACTGAAAAATAAACGCTGTCTCCAAAATGCTTAATCCCAAACCCTTGATTGTATCTTTAGAGTAAATACTTCCAATAATTTGAGATGGGTGCTAGATATCAAAACGTATAAATAAGAATCTTGGCAAATTCTTCTATAGAAAGTTAGCTTAATGATACAAATTATGATTAAAAAAATGTCCAGTGTACCAAACCCAGCCCACACATAATTTAGGAGAAGGGGAGGGGTGGTGGTAATAAAGAAAGTCTACATTGTCTATATGGCCAACCCGGGACAAAAGGGCACCTAAAGCCAGTTAAAAAAAAATACTCAATTTTATTTGAAGCATTTTCACTGGAAATCATTAAAATAATGACAGATTCTTCAGTTCTTAAAAATAAACTATCCTCTGAACAGAAAAGACTACTGAAACCACTCCCACTCTTCCTTCAAAAGTTTCAAATCGGAGTGGAAATAGATCTGCCAACAAAATGGTTAAATACATGGAAAAGAACTACTGACAAACATTTTTATTTCTTTTTACTTTTATGAAACACAAGATATGAAAGAAACCCTGAACAACTGGAGTTTTTTGGGAGCTCACTCTCACCTTGTGTGTGATCCATTCTCGGCCATACTGGTACACGTTGTTCGCTGCGGAATTGAGCGCCTTCTGAACCACCTGGGCTTCTGGGAGCCAGCTGGCAGGGGATTTAAAGAAGGAAAACAAAGTTAACTGCCATATATTATACCAGTTTCATTACACCCAAAACACATTGCAAATTAGCATTCTGAAACAACAAATCATTACAGTTAAATACATATAAACTTATTATAACTCCAATGTTTCCTTCTACATATGAACTTACTATAACTCCAATGTTTCCTTCTACATATAAATGCTTTCCTTCCCATAAGCAAAACACAATTAAATCTAGGGCACGTCACTGCATTTAAAATCCTCCAAGGTTCCTGAAACCTTAATTAAATTGATATATCAACTTTTTCTAAAGAGATCTGCTCTTCAATCTGTATGTCTGCTATTCACATGACGTTCTTTTCTTTTCCCGCCAGAGTTTCCTGAAAATACTGTACAGTCTCATCTAGCTGCAAACACAGTCTTTGAAATTGCAAGCTGAATGCAAACTATGTTAACATAGTTGCTATTAAAAAGCAACCAGCTGAATAAAGTTATTTCTAAGTCCTCACCAAACCACCTGCTTGTGAATTTTTTCAGGGACTCATCACTTTTTCAAGCAATGTACCCTACTGAGTTGCCAGCATTTGTGAATACAGGGCACACAATCTCTGCTTCAACTCTCTTTTAACATTTTGATGCAATGGCATTTGTTGGAGCCCTTCCAAAACAAAATGAAAGCGTTCAGGAAATAGAACTGCTGTATTTGTTCACCTGACTGAAGATCAACATGCAAGCTCTTCTGTCTGTATAATTATTTAGAAATGTCCACATTGGAATTCCAAGATATTTCAGTCACTCATCTCTAAACATAATACAAGCATCAAGCTCTGAATGCTGGTAAAGCTTCTTGGATTTGGCAAGAGGTATTCTTACTCTTAATGAACTAAAATATGGATACTACAAATTTGGATGCAAACACTGGAAGTAAAAAGTTGCACTAGAATTCTGCTAATTATTTAACTAGTACTCCAGTAATTTCATTATGTAAATAAGTTTCTCAGAGTCAAATTTCCATTCTCATTAGTCCCACTTATTTACATCTTATGGCATAACAGAAAGGCCAAACAACACTAGAGATGCATGAAGGAATAAAACCACTTTAAAATCTTTCTGTTCTCATGATTGTGATTCCTTTAGCAATCCTAAAGCACATATTATTACAGCAGTTATTAACTATATATGAGCATGTGCTTTCTTTCCATCATAAACCACCATTACTTTTGAATAGTATATGCACTTGAAACAGTCAACCATTCTTATTCTGAAGAGACCTTCTTCTCCTGGCATTAAATTGGTATCTCACATTTGCCCAATGTCTGTTTAGCTGAAGCAGAATGAAAGCCATCTGGAACACGACCCCCTTAAAATCACACTTTTCATTCTCCCTGTGATGTTCATGCAGTGACTCCTTTGCTCACCACTGTGCCCATGTTTTTCTCTAGATGCATTTCTCTCAAAACCTTTTCCTTCCCTTAAAATTTGCCTTGGTGCTTACTTTAGCCATTACACAGACTAAACCTTACAAACTTCCCACTACACACACACTATGCACATCTACTCTTAAAAGGAATGCCACTTCCCAACTCTCCCACCAAGCTCTCTTCATCTCCCATTCTTCCCACCCTTGAACTCTTCTTTGGCTCACTCCAGGAACAATGTCTTCAATTACTATTCCTTCAAATGCACGCCGAATCCATCTCTCCACATTTAAAAAATAACTTGGATCTTGAAACTTTCCAGAGAGATCATTCTTTGCCAGCACATTTCCTTCACAGGAAAAAGGGAAAAAATACTGATTTCTTTATTTTCTGCACTGTGGAGTTTCTTCTCCGCAACTGTAGCTAGAGAAGTTCATACAGCTCTCCTTCACCATCAAAATCCAACCAGTCCTCAAATGAAATACTACACTGACAGTTCTCCAGAATGATGTATAAACATCACTGCTGTCTGACAGTTTAGCTTTTACATCTGCCAGTGAGAGACAGCCACATTTTTTTTTCACCAAAGGGATTTTTTAAATTAAAAACTATGCATAAGAGCACCTGGAAGCATGATCATCCTCCCTATACTATTCGCTTAACTTCAGCATTCTTACTTTGCCCATTCTGGGTGACTGGCTACTGTCTCATTGATCAAGCTGCTTGTGACTTGAATCATGTGAACGCTCTCTTGATGTACCTACATTGAAGAGAAAGAGGAGAAAATGTTATGTAATGCAAACTGCAACTCTTCCTACATTCAGAATGACTTTTTTTTTTGTGAGGGGTGGGGGTAGTGGCATTGGGAGGATGAGGGAAGAGGTGAAGGGGGGGCAGTGACCAGTTTGTACATTTAAAAAATAATTCTTCCAGAGCAAACAACCCACTATGAAGAAAGAAGTCTCATTAACCCAAGAAAAAACTAGTCAATACAGTAATAAATTCTGGTCACTAGTAATAGCAAATAGAACTTTAAACCTTATCACATCAGTGGAAAAAATTCAACAATAACAACGGTGCTGCCAAGAGAAGCACTAAAATACAAAGCATGGTTTCAGACATACCTTTTTAAGCCATGAATCCAAGAGGTGTAAAAATTAATGAATACTTAGCTCTAATATAACCAGTCCTGCTATGAAGTGCCTTACCAAATAAATTCTTCAGCAAGAATGACAAAATACAGCTTTTATAAATATCTTAACAGTCCTTTTATGAATATAAAGGAACTTTAGGCAGGAATGTTTGCTCAACTTCTAAAGCCTTCAATTTTAAGTACTCAACATTATATATGCCTACTTTTTCGAAAAAGAAGATTGACATCAGAACCCACTGATCTTTGTTCCATAATTGTATTCAAATCAAACATTCAATCTCCATTGACCGTTTCAAGTATGAACGCAGCCCCATTAAGAAAAAAGGAAAAAAAAAATACATGAGTGACCTCTTCTGGTGAGCAAAAAAACACCCACCCAAACTCAATTTCAGAGAATACCTGATAATGAATCTCAGTACATTCAACTCAGAAAAAAGGTACCATGAGGTTATTATAGGCAATTACACAAATTGATAAGCACACCTTAAGCATTTTTCAAATGTTTCTGATGCAAGGTAAATTAAAAAGAAAAAATTCTAAGTGATTCTCCTGTTAACAAGGAAAGTGTTAACAGGATGCAAAACAAATCTGTTCCTGTAACACAAGCTAGCAATTGTTTTACTAGATAAATTTTGTATTTCCAAATGTCTATATATTAGCCTTTTCACATATGTAAAAAACACAGAAATACAAGGAAATATAAATATTGGGATTTTGGCACATTATATATTCTTGGAAGCGACAAGTTCAACTACAGAGCAATTAGTTCCTGAACATTTAGAAAAATTCTTTAAGTTACACAGTATCATATAAACATCAGAAATTCCCATCAGCAATGAAAATGAGCTCTATGATTATATTCGTTAGCACACAGTACCTTTGCAGTAAGGAGAAGAGCTAGCAGAAGGGTTCCTATCACTAGCAAAAATATTATGAAAATGCTGATTATTTTATCCAGCATTTTCTCCAGCCACACGATAATCTGTGCAGAAAAAAAAGAGAACAAATTATAGCACATAAATCAATCTTTAATGAAAGCAATGCTATATATTATGCCACAGTATTGTTATTTTTATTTGCACAGTATAAAATCAGGCTCTAATCAAACAGCATTTATGCCCAAGCTTGGAAATGAACAATTAACAAGCGATGTTAGCATGATTAAGGTCATGGTATGACGTGTGATTTTGCAAAAAACATGTACACATTACCACACAACACAGGAAGCTCTCTGCAAAGCAAGCAATAATTCAACTGTTACTTACTAGACCTAGAGAAGTACCTAAAGGAGACATTAATGTCAGCTAGAACCCAGAAATTTGTCTTTGCTTCTTGTCCTTCAGCCACTTGGTTGTACAGATACTGTCTGCACAGGACTTCAAAGCTATCAAGGTATACTGTAAAGCACAACCATAACTCTCAGATTTGAATAGCTAAGAGCCATCTAAATGACAAATGAGACGTTTTTACAAGTAATAAAAATTTTAAAGCTGCCTCATCACCTTCTGAACTGATATGGGACAGGTGGGGCTCTACATTATTGAATAGGAGGCCAATTATTCAGCATCAACTTTTTCTATCCACTTCCAGTCTCAGGAGGATGCTCAGCACTAAGCATGCATCAGCTAAACTGACTGATACAGGAAACAGGCATGTTGGTTGTTCTGTCAGTTTACAGAAAGGCCCATTCTATACATAGCCATATACAAAAGGTGATACCACATTAGAGTAGAGAAATTCTGTTAATGTAATTCAAAACAAGGAAACTGCTCAGTCACACAACTTTGCAGAGCGCTCTGGAACAGTGCAAGCTGAGCTTCATCTCATACACATATTGACTGTTTACATAAAAAGCTGTGAAAGCACATGCAAGTATGACCAAATACATTTTTCTAGCTCCTATGGTGCAAATACCAGGTCTATTTCTACTCCATTTAGCATTACTACAGGAGAAAGCAACAGCACAACTGTAACATTTGGGATTTACAAGAACTGAGATCAAAGCCAATGTGCAGTAAGTGAAAGTACTTTTAAGTACAAGTTATATATTAAACGATAAAGTTGGTAACTTTTTACTTAGAGTTCTTATAAAACCATTAATATGCATGCTAATGGCTTACATTAGTTCTTTCTTCATTATTTACCCTAACCCTACACATGAAATTGACCCTGGAACAACAAACTTCTCAGACTGCTGTGTGATTACTGAATTGGTCAATACTGAAGTTAGATCTCCTGTTTGAAAAAAGGTAAGTATTTTTTTGTGTGTGTTCATCTGGTAGCATCTGAGCAGTTTATGAACATCAAATAATTATTTTTAAATTTCCAGTTTTTACAACCAGCTCCTTGTTTGATCCAAACACAAGTTTTTGTAACAAAATCTGCACTACATTAAGAACTGCAGAAAGGAACTTGGAGAACATGAGGGAATGTGAAAAATCTTTTGTCTCAGGTATTTTTAACAGTTTTCAGCATTGCTAAAATATTTCAGCCATCAGAAATGCATTGCCAGGTCTGGAGGTAGGTGACCTGCTTGAAGCAGTACTGCAGCTCTCTGAAAAACTTTGAGTAGCCCCTAAACAGAGCATGTATATGGTACATATAGGGGTTACCTCTTTGAAACTAAAACTGAAACAGGATTTGCTGTGCCCTTCCAAGCCTCATGTACATGTAATGATTATGCAAGAGAAGTAAGAAATTAAAGCCCTTGTTTTGAAGGACAGAAATCAAAAATATCACCAAAAAAACACCACTGGATGCGCAGGGGAAGAAAACTGTATCGCCTGGACTTCAAAATGAAGCTACTAAAAATTAAAGCTGCCATTGTCATTTAAGACAAAGTTGAAACTGCTATTTACTTTCTAAGTCAGAGACAAAAGAAATCCAGTAGTCGTACATATAGCACCTTAATCAGATTCCCTGAATCCATGTGATTGGAAGTATTGCCAGACATTTCCAAAAATGCTAGGCTCAATGATTGTGTGAGAGGTATCCAACAGGTGAAATCTCAGTGGAGCTGAGGCTGAATGCTTTAGATGTTTTGCCATTGAGCAACTGACTGGAAGGTCAAGCTCCAGAAGACCAGGATGAAACTCTCTTCAAGATGGCACATGGCAGACAAGGTATCTTTCCCTGACACTTGTACTGTGGGTTCAAATATGCCTGGACTGCCATTAAGGTGCAATTGTAGCACATGTAAATTCTGGATTACCTTTAATCTAGTCAGTAAAGTCATGGCAGCACTAATGATGTACCAGTATGAGCAACAGCCTCAGCCATGCAAGCCCATCTTGTCTCTATTTACTCAGGCAGGTAGCCCAAGGAAGCCTGATGAAAGCCAGTTTTGGCAAGCCTACAGGTACTGCAATTACATCTCTCAACACAGGCTTAAGGGGATCCAAGTTATATAAGTGGTACAGACATGTCACAGCAGAAGACTGAATTGGACTGAGTATCGAACAAGTAAAAGCAGATGGACAACACCCACTTAAAGCTGTATTTACTCTTTTTTTTTTCTATTAAAACATACTTCCTTCCCCTATATTAATCCACAATGCTTCCTTAGCAATCCCTCACCTTTGTACACTTATGCTAAATAATGCACATGTGCAGGTAAGGTACTCACAGCAGGGAAGCTATGCTGTAAATGCCTGTGTGGTTGTACTTACCATCGAATCAGGTCCAAACATGATTCTTATCCCAATCCTGCCAGGCCTCCATTTACACCCTTCCCGTAAACCATGGGCATGCACACGGAGACAAACATGTACTGACTAAATGCTACTCATTAGCCAGAGGTCATGAAGTTTTATATTCAGTTCCCAGCTTCTAATCTAAAGGTTAGTCAACAGCAGAAAGCTGAGGCTGCCACAACATTCGAGATTATGCAAAGGTAGAGGAAAGCCAGGCTCCTAAGCTACAGAAGGTCACACTTGTGAAACCAAACTGAAATGTTACTGATTTGTGATAGACTGTCCACAAAAAACTACCCTTCATTGCCTCAGTTTTGAAAGGAAAGGTTATCAAGTTGTTTTGTTTTTTTTTTTTATTTATTTAGCTCGCTGTAAAAAAAGGGTCTTTATGATTGAGTTACATTTTATTAGAAAGCTCCTCAATAATTTCCAAGTTCTCCCTCTCTCAACTTTTGGATGGTGACAGAAACCATATTACACTAAGCTATAAGAGAACTACAGTTCATACTTAAAAATCAGAAATCCTACTGTCTAGACAGGTTCACCACATTATACAGTATGACACATCATCTATGAATTAATATTTGCAGGTTTCATACTGCATAGCCTTCAGAGCAGCAGTTTTCTACTATGTTTAATTTACTACATAATCCAAACAGTGAAGCACAACCAGGGATCCACTTAATTTTCAATTAAATAGACATAAAATTACCAACATGGACATTTTTTTTCCTGTAAACAGCTCCACTATTTATGAGGATTTTTTAAGATGTTCCTTAGACTTCTCATTTCCCTTTAGCTAGTTAATATTTGAAGATACCATCTCATTAATATCATCTGCAGAGAATAAGGGGAAGTCTGTAACCAGAACACATCCCAAGGTTATGCTGAAATGAGTCAGCTGAGTAGTTACCCTATGAAAGGTAGAGAACAGTCTGTGTGAGGTCTCAGGTCTACCTACACCAGTATCCTTCCAACAGCTGCAGAACAATTTAGCAATTTCTTCTAAAGACTCATGACATAGATAATGTTATTAAGAACAAATTATGCTAGTCTGACTGAATCTACTCTATATTTTGGGCTACATATACCATCAACAGGAACCAGGAAGCCAGGGTTTATCACTAACAGTGATAATCAACCAAATACTGCCATATTCACATGATTTTTCATTTCCTGCTGGATTATCAGAAATTTATTTTTGTGGTCTCTGAAGTACTTTCCTTCAAAGATGGGCAACACAGAGAAAGGCACAAAAGGAATCACCTTTTAACTACAACCAGTGCTCTGTATTATAAAACTTCTCCTTTCTTTTGCCTCTGGTAGAGTGTGACCTTTTAATTTTAAAAAAAAAAAAAAAATCACCAAAACACTACACACAACAAAATGAATATATCGGTTACACATTTTTTTCACTTCTTAAAAATCTTGATTATAATATTATTACTGTAAGTTCACGCACAGAAGTCAACACTGTATGTAATACTATAGGACTTCCAAGATTTCTACTTACAAAACTGTAAAGTACACCAGCAGTTTCCAAAAATAACTCCAAGGAACTAAAAAAACACACTCTTAAGAAACTGTATCCACAGGGTTTTGCCTATTAATGCACATTTCTTAACTAAAAATAAAATCCAGACACTTCAGCATTTAAGGCTATTACAGTTGAATTGTTTTTGCAACCTACAGTACTAAGGGAAAAACATATCTACTCATTTGAATTTTAAAGTAAATTGGCAAATTCAGGGCCAGAAATAAAGCAGTTGAGACTACATTTTTTCCTGTGGCTGATCAAACTCAGCTCTTCACCTGAAATCTGCTAACAAACCAATATCTAATAAAAAAAAATTTATGACGAGTTACGGTTGCACTAATCATAAGTCACTCACATAGTTGGGAAATAAAAATGTAATTTTAAAACAAGAGAAATATAGTCAAGGGCAAAAGAACATTAAAAATGCCCCTCTTCATGGACAATTATAGCTGAATAATGAAAGCATATCACACACTTTTAAAAGCCACACCAAAAGCTTCACCAACTACATAATTTTATTTTCTTCCCTTCAGACTTGTTAAGAATCAGCAGTTCTGAGGCCATGCAAAGTCTCATTTTGTATGTATTCACTCCTGATACACTACATGCTTTATCTGTGTAGACAGCAAAGTTTGACACTTCAGAAGTAAAAAGTTGACATGACTCAGTGAAACCAGTCCATGCACTATTTGCAAGCACTTACAGCTTTACAATTGTGCTTCACACCCTAACCACTCCCCCGGTAATTCAATAAACTGATGTTTTCTCTGGTCAGAGAACAGCTCTCCAGATGGGGAGAGAACTGGTTTTGTTAGGTGTACAAGTGGGGACCAGGTGGAGACCAACTATTCTTAAATAAAAGTGTCCCTAAATCACTCTACCCCTTGAAAGGCTAATGCAACACTCAGCTGTGCAAAACATTTAACTATGTACATTCACTGGAGTAGAAGAGATCAGATATGACCTTCAGTAGCTTATACCAAGAGCTGGAAAAGAGGCATTTGGGAGAGAAATCTATATGAAGCAAGGCATGTTAAGGAGTGTTCATGCTGCAAAATAAAAAAATAAGAATTATAGAAAAATCAAACTCCCCAAAACCACAGAATCCATTAGCTGGAATCACAATTTTTCTGTGTATTTACCTTCTTATTAAGCCAGTGCCACAGCTTGTCAGTGGCAGGGGGAGATGGAAGAAAAGGGAAAAAACACAACACAGTGGAAAATTATTGAAAAATGCAGTAATAGGGAAAAAAAGCAATGAGAGGCAGGCAAAGTCATCCACAGAATGAAAATGAAATTGTTCTAGACACAAAGGTAAATTGCAACAGGAAGAAAAGATCATAACTTCTAATGCAAGAACCTGGGTTTTACTATTAACATGCACTTTTGAAACAAAGAGGGATATAACAAATATGAACAACTTTAATGGTATCAACACAGCTATCAGCACAATCTGGGCAATTCCAGTTTAATTATACTGAGAGCTACAATCATATTTCAGAGCAGGACTTGTACTCGGAGAAGGGCATTTCAGCAAAACACCAAATCTTAACACAAGGTACTCGTTTATGGCATTAATACTCTCATTCAGGCATTCAAATACTCCCATTCTATGCATTTCAAAACACTCAATTACTGTTGGACAAATTTCAAATTATTTTTTGGTACCACATTCATATTAAAGCATTCATATTCAATGGCACAACATCAAATACATAATTAAGTCTGATACACACACAACAGCAAATTGTATATCATATAAATGTACAGATTGCATGTAATTCTCCTTGCACTTCTCAACAGTCAATTTCTCTTTTTGCACTAAAGTTATTTTGCTTTACTGATGCTCATCCACATGCTAAATTGACTCGTTTTAGGACCCAGTTTATGTGGGAACATACTCTTAATTCTGACCATTACTAATCAATTAGTAGCATAATCTCAACAGTGAAGAGCTTTAATGTTGTTATTTATCTGTATTAGAGCTTAAGATCACAGAAGCAAAGTTTGTTTCTCCCTGAAAACAAGACTATTGAATTCTCAGTAAATCTAGCATGTTCACCAGTTGCCAGAAATTACATTAGCTCCCAAAGGAAACAAAAGGTAAGAATATTTCAAATTTACAAAAAATCTTATAATGTTGATTAAGTTAGAAGCAGATTTACAAAGCAACATGAACATTAGGAAACATGAAAATAAAGTATGTCACAAAGCACCCACATTTACTAGCTTTTGATACTCATGGAAAGAGTCAGTCTCTCTCACAGTCAGATAAATCAATTACAAAGCTTCAAAAGCCTCAAACTGACACAGTAGAACTTATTTCTGCTTTACCTCTTCAACTACAGAATAATTTATCTGTAAAAAAGGACTGTTGTTTTCTGATTGATTCAATGACATACTTTTAACTTTATTTCTGCACTTTAATATCTGCTATCTGTACATGAGGTTCGTTTTGGAAAAAACACAGATCTCATGGCTGTACTTCTCCACTTTGCAATTCCATACAAAACTCAACAAGAGCCCTAGGATTTTAGCAGAATGTCAAAGGAAGCCTTTGGTATTTTTCTATAATTCCAGCCTCTGGGAACTGTATGATAAATACAGTAACTAGGAAACAACATAATATGTCCAAAATAACAGTATATTTTATTAATGTTTAAGACAGTACCTGGGAGGCTCTATCTGCCTACTCACTTACCAATACTGATGTTCAGGTAATTCTACAAATGTAATCAACCTACTTGATAATAGGCTACAGCTTAATTCTAATCTTCATGTCATCCGAAATAAATCCATAGCCACTTTTCTAGTATTTTATTGGAAAACTATTCATCTATGATCTTACATGTCTATGAAAGTATTTTCTATAGTACTGGCAGAGATTCTGCTTGTTTTCTGTGCTTGGATAAGCTATGTGCTAAATTTGGTACCAGAAGAAATAAAATTTGACTTTATTCAAAATCAAACCAATCCACATATAAAATTGTGGTGCACTGTACCTAGAAAAACCATGTAAAAACTACATGATCCATTCAAGTTCATCAGGAAGCATGCATGAAAATATTAGTACATTCCAGCAAGTAAAAGTCTAGTGCATAGAGCTGAGCCACTGCCAATACTGCTAAACTCCCTCACAAATTCTACAATCCAACTGCAGCCACCATACTGAAAGACAACAGTCTTCTTTAGAATAAAAAATTATCAGTAAAGCAAATTATTAGTTCTATACTGTTGATAAGAACAGACATGATACCCTATCTATTAAGTTTAGGATGGTTCAGTTACAGACAAGAGGAACCTCCCTACTCTCCTCCAGGAAGTCTCTCACATCTGAACTGCTGTCTGCTGTCTCTCCATGAGGCAAATTCACAGCTAGGGACTAAAGAATACAGTGACAACATCCTATCTTCACAGTCTGCACTTCCAGGACAACCGGGGTAAATGGGGATGGTGAAAGAGAAGCAGTTCTTTTCTTGATGGTTTTGTTTAAAAGACAGATATAATCAGTAAAGCTCTGATTTGCATGAGTAAATAGTACTCACACATTTCTCACAATGGGTTATTTTCCAGACTATCTACACTAGCCTCCCAAATTTGTTTGGGAAAAAGACATGCCACTCTAAGATATCTTTCTTATTCTCACTACATTTCACTCAAATCTGGAACTATATCCTAAATGGGCATACCATGTTTGCCAGCCCAAGTAGTACCACTAAGTATTTGTGTGAAACCGACCCTGTCAATGGCTTGTTGTACTTAGCTAAGAGCCTCAATACGTCCCAATACTAAGATACAGTTTCCAAGTAACTTAGCATAGCAACAAAAAACCAAACTGATCAAAAACCCTAAGCAGATTCAGTTCCCATGAAAAAAAAAAACTAAAACCAAAGTATTAAAAATTAAACTTGTAACTGAAAAGGAAATGATCCCTCTGTTTTGGTTTCTCACACACACCCATAAAAGGTAAGCTGTAATAATTTCCTCCCCAAATTTCTATTTTGTATTTCCATATTTTTACTTCCTCTTCAACAGTGCCTACTGAAGCCAAAATATTTGGTAATCCAATTTAAATAATCTTGCAAGCATGTCATTTTCACTCTTCTTGTTTCCCTGTCCCTTCAGAAAAATATATCTGCCAATATTCTGTGGCATTGCTTCCCAAATTCTGAGATATCATCCATCCATCATCCTACAATATACAGAATAAGCACAGCCAGTAGAACTTAAATGACCCAGAAGTATTAGTGTAATAAGCACTGGAAGACTACATATAATCCCAGCCACCCATGATAAATGCCAGCTGAAACAGAATTAGAATAGGCACACATGAGGACCACAGAATCATGCAGATTATCAAGTGTCCTTGTAATGGCTGGGAAAGCTTAAATTGCTTTAATACACAGACTGAAGACTCAGGAGGAATACAGCTGTCGTCTAAAAAATGGAGGGGCGAAGTGAGACAGAGAAATGAGTTGGCCAACACTGTTCTTGTGCTTAGACAAAAACAACACGTAAATAAACTGACCTTAAGGACATTTAAGCTGAAGAGCGAGAGGTTCTGCTGCACATTAAAGCCCTACCTTCTTTAAGGAGAAAAGACTTGTTGGAATTAGGAAGGATACTGTATCATACAGTTATGCAACACAAGGATACCAAACTTGACAACTCATGAAACAACAATACATTCGATACTGTGTCTAGAGTCTTCTTACTTACAAAACAAAACCTTTTTATGAAAACCTTTATATAATGTAAGCTTTTTAATTACATGTTAGTAATTTTCACTGCCTTTGGAAAATTTGCTTTATTGTGTTTATAGCTGTATTTTGAAAGGCTTTTCCTTTTTCAAATTCTTCCTCAATGAACCCTGTGAAATCATTTTTCTTAGAGCCATTTTAATAGTTTTATTGACCTTTTGTCATCCATTCACCAATTAGATCCAAGCTTAAGCTCTTCTCTCTCCTGTAGGAATTCAGAGCTATAAACTCCAAGATCAATCTGCCCAGGTACAGATGCTCTGACAAATGTACTTACAGGGTTCAGCTATTTAGTTATAGAATTCCAAAGATAATGGTTTTTCCAGAGCAGACAGTACTTCAACAACACAGTTACAGAAAGCAGGCACATTCTTACACAGTGCCATAGTTATTACAAACAAAATAATCTATCCATTTACATGAAAACTTTCAATTCTTAATGAAAGAAACTTCATAAATTTCCTGGAGCTTTCCAACTCTGCAATTTGCAATTCACATGTAGGTATATTTTGCATGGGGTAGAAGGGAGAGGAACACAGAAGCCTTATTCTATGGCATTTCTCAAATACTTTATCCCTCATATTTTTTCAGTTATAGAGGGAATATTCATTTCTGTACCACCATACAACTGTGTGCAACAACTCTGCTACAACACAGTACAGCCAAATATGTCTGAACTAACTTGGACCCTACTTACAGAACACAATGGTATGCTTTTTAATTAAATTTTCCCATAAGAACTAGGGGCATCTTATCCTTCAGACTAAAGCTCATTAGGTTTAAATTCAAACTCTTTGTAACCAGGTAAGGTGATTAAACCATGAGAAGTTCGCCTTACTCAGATAAGCAATCTTATAAAGCTGATTCAACATTTTAAAAGCGACTTCTGTCAAGGTTTGCATGCAACCATTTAACAAATTTTAACGTGTACTTAAGTGCGAATAGTGAGAGAAGAGACATAATTAAAAAAAACACCATAAAACAGATAGAAAGACATATCCATTAGTGACAGACATTTATTTTAGAATTAAAGCACCTCAGAATATGGTGAACATGAAATAAAACTTTCAAGCTGCTTAAGGAAGTAAGTAGAAATACCTTACTGTCAAGCTTTAGCATAACACTTCCGAGTCCTCTGATGGGCCGTGGAGCAAGAGCTTCCTGACGTTCCTTCACAAAACTTTCAACAAGCTGCCACCAACTTCTGCAGTGGTTTGCCATGAAGTTCAAAACGCCAAAATGAACCACGAACTTTTTAAGTGCCCAAACTGTAACCACAAGAAGGAAATTCAGCATCAGAGATTTCAGAGGAGCACCACAGGACTACTTACATATTCTATTCTGGAAGACCTATGAAAAAGAAAGGAGAAGACTCTTGAGTTTTATTTCCCATTAGAAACCACTTTTGGAATTTTTCAGTGTTATTAGTACCAATCTCCTCAGTGGCTTTGCAGCTGTGCTTATCCACATGGAACTCAGATGACAGCAGGAACAAAGTGCCTGCATGCTCCCCAGTAATGCAGCTAACAGGCTTGAGCAAGGCCTGGGATAAGAAGGTGCCACTCCATGATTCCAGTACAGTGGATTTCTTACATATTCACACACACTATGCCAAATGACTCCACATAAAGTACCTCAATCAGAATTTAACAGCATGTTACACATCAAATTTTCAGCTTAAATTCTTAAGTTTTAGGCCTTCTAAGCTGTTAAAGTGTATCTTTCCTTCAAGAACTGACACCACTTCA
Source organism: Petroica traversi (assembly GCA_025920805.1). Taxonomy (NCBI): domain Eukaryota; kingdom Metazoa; phylum Chordata; class Aves; order Passeriformes; family Petroicidae; genus Petroica; species Petroica traversi. Next base: position 4,394,495 of record JAHLSL010000056.1, read on the forward strand.
TGTGTAATTTCACAGTAAAGAAGTATCCACTTAAATCTTCTATTGAAATACGACTGATAGATTTTGCTTTTAAACGTTCAGAAAGCTATTTGAGATTAGCATTTTATCTTACCAACAATGGATACTCCCTATCACTGCATGTAACTTTACTTTTCATAAATCTTTTTTTTTTTATTATTGTGACTACTCTCCAAACCAGATTCATTACTTACTGCCATATGTGAGCTCCACATCAGTTGGCAGTACATCACTTCATCATCAAAAATTCACATCGTGTTTCTACTTGGAGATGTGTAAAATGGCATACACAGCCAAAAAGGTTAACTTTTCCTGCCCACAGGGCATTTATCCAAGGTCCACAAGAGCCTTTTCTCTGCAAGCCACACGTGTAATAGTTCATGTTCTTCCCCTTTTGGAGAGTCAGTGCAACTGATTGCTGTCATTCCATTCCCTTACCCTCTGGCACCACCATGTGGCAAATATGGGATTTATTCTCTTGAAGAAACAGAACAATCCAATCATTTCTCCAATAAAATGAGTGGCAAACATACAGAAAAGGAGAAAATACAGTGCAAGTGCCAGCACTGAACTTAAAGCCTAAAGTTCCGTATGATGAAATGCAGTCCCTGGTCACTACACAAACTGCTGCTCAGAAAGCCAGGCAGGCTTGCATTTTACAAGGTGAACATACCTCAAATGGCACTCTAACCTTCATGATTTAAGTGTTTAAACACTACCTTCTAAAGTAAATGAGTGTACGCTCATTGCAAAGGTGGTGTCAGGAGCTGCTACAGTCAATCAAACAGCTGTAATTATATTAGGTTAAAAAGAGACAAGAGAGAAAAAGTTAAAGGACTGTTAGTAGAAATCAGAACGCAAAAAAAGAAAAGTTCCAAACATCTGCAAGAAGCAGAAAATTACCTGAAGACAATTAAAAAAAAAAAAAGATGCAACAGAACAAGCAAGGAAACAAATGAAAGTTCTTAAAAAGATACAATATCAGGATCTGCAGGCTCAAATCACTGAACAAAATACTGCAAGAGTTCCACAATGTGGGTCATTTTTTAGCTTTTAAATTCATAGCAGTTCTTCCACCTATTCATTTTATGATATAATTATGGTATCATTTTTTCACCCTCTATACTAAGCAATTTTAAAATATCATTTCATTCCAACTGAAGTATAAGTGCATTCAAGGAAAAATGTTAATGGTACTAAGATGTTTCTAATAATCTAAATGCTGCTTTGTATGAGTCCTCTTTACCAATATAAGGAACTCTAGTAAAATGAACACCTTTCTATTTAAGGTTATGGAGTTTTTTGGGATTTTTTTTTTTACATACTCGAAGCATCCTCCTTAAGGTCTCAGAAGTGCCTCAAGTTATTAGTCTCTTTAAACTTGAACCATTGCAAGGAAACTTGCTTTATGAGCCCTCCTATTTTCCTAGTATTTTTACTATTACCTCTCCTTCAGCCATGCAGACAATCATCACTCACCTTCTGACATTTAATGTAATCCACCATTCTAAATTCGGCTCTGTTCATCCTTATAGTGCCTATTTGTAATATTTTTGTGATGATTCAGTTATATGCCACGAAAAAGCACTTCATGGCCCAGTGTCACTGCTAAGGCAACAAGTCACAAATATCCCCCAAAATAATTTCTCTTTTGGCATGAGTTTATTGTTTGGGTAGCTATTTCAGACCTAATGACTGTCAAGAGAAGTACTCATCTGTTTCATTTATAGATGTGCACTTTAATCTAGATTTGTGTGGCTCAAGCTTGAACTGCTGCTTCCCTTTTCCCTCCCACGTAGGTGTTTCTGAACAGTGGTTAAGTTACTCCTTGACTTTTCCATGAACTAGCCACATAAGCTCTACTTCTAGTAAGTCTAAAATTTATTTTCTAATTCTTTTTTAACTCGTGATTGCCATTTCCCATGACACCCAGACACCAAAACTGCAAAGTTACTTCTGTAGTAACTACACTGGAACAAAACAAAGGTCAAACCACTCTCTGCTCTTACCCATCCAGCTATTTATATGTCTTGCCACCACATTACCCTTTAGCTGCTGCTACAGTGCCACCACAGCCAAAGGTGCAGCTGTTCCTTTCTCCATGCCTCAGAGTTCACAGCCCTTCAAATCTCTAAGTGTGACCCCAAGTCACAATTTCCAGATGGATAACCAGATGGTTTCCAGTAGCTTTGTGTACTGTGAGCAAATCTCAAGGTTTTGGTAGCACGGTGACTTCGGGGTGACCTCCATGAGAAGTGACAAGGGGTTGTCTTGTGCCACACACAGTTCCAGGTGGCTCCACAACAGATCTATCATGGGCCAAAGCTGAGCCCATCAGGCACGGGTGAGGTGTTTCAGTGGAAATGTATCTATGAAAGGGCAGCTCATGGATAAGCCCACATTAAAACTGCAAAATTTATTGATTTTGTGGGTATTTGGCCACTAGCTGGGGCAAACTCACCACGCTTAGTAAAAAAATAGCTACATTCAAGTGTTAAATGCATTTTAAAATGCTAAAAACTAGCATTTTAACTGCAGTTTAGAGAAAATCCAAGCCAACTAGGAAACTCACTTTTTACAGTAAGGGGATGTGAAGAAATACCTTCCAATTCATAGTAGCTAACACACACTCCTAGAATTCCCATCTTCTCTTTTAACTTCCCCAATAGAGTACTGGAAAAAACAGCACCCAGTTTTAAAATAATATCATAGCTACTCCAATTCTTGCCTGATATTTAAGAGAACGGATGTATGTAGATGTGAAGCAACAAAGCTAATTAACCTCAGAGCTAAAACTGGAACCAAATTTATCTCGTCACTTGTCCACAGAGCCTAGCAACCCATTTTTTTACAGAAATTGAAAGTTAACATGAGCTCTACTTCACTACTGAATAACAGCTAAAATATTCTTCATTTATAAGTGCAAAAATACGAAAGATTAATATCAGGAGGAAGAAAAACTATCTGGTCTAAACCAGAAGTATTCTTATTATGTAAGGTATGACACTATATTATTTCAGGTAATTACAATAGCCAACAGATAAAGCAATTTAACTGACAAAGAGTTGTCCACTACATGGTAATAGACGGTGCACATCAATCTCCTTTTTGAAGCTACAGGTCATTTTGTCTTAACAAGTCTTGAAAGTGTTTTTATTTAAAACTCATACAGGCCTACAAGTCTTTCCTCCTATTTTATTTAACATGATGCCAAACATTTCTAGTAATTGTATTATTACCTGCAAAAGGCACTGGTAACAGCTGCACAATCCAAAAATTTAGCCAGATCTGAACAATGACAATGGCCCACACAAGAGTAACGAAGTAAATATCACTGGTTTTCTTTTTTCTAAGAAAAGATCCGATCTCAGGTCTTTGTCTGTTCCCAGAAGATGATGTAGAGGAGGAGCTGGAAGATGATGAAGCTCGTGGAGGTGGAGGCTGATCACTTTCTGCTGTTGCTCCTAAAACAAACACATGCAAACAAACAAGTAGAAATTATCTCATTAATATTCACCACAAAATTAAATATGTTCCCTATCCCAAATTATCTTTTCTTTTTTTTTTTTTTTCTTTTTTTTTCAAAGGTGGGGGTGAAGGGAGGGACAGCAGCAGAATGCAGTGTTTTTGTTGTTTAATTTGGGGTCAGGTTTGTTTTTTTTTTAATTTCTCTAAAAGTCTGAGACAGCCTTGGCACTGATCTGCACTTTGAAAAGCTAGAACAGGGCTGTATAAACTCTCCCACATCCTGCATCACCATGCTAAGCAGTGCTGAGAGGAGGAGAGATGAGAAGTTGCTGTAGCCTCTAAGAGGGCTGCTATCACTGCAGGTAAATTACAAGCCAAATATGTTGTATCAAAGAACTATAAACCATGGAAAACACAACATATAATGAACTTCTAAAAAAGAATCTGAAGTCTTAAAATAAATCTTTGACTTCCCTTTACTTCAATTACTCAAAAAGGAATCATAGATTTGCTCAAAACTCACTTAAACGCAACTAAAAAATACAGAGTGTACACTGAAGAGAAAGCTTGTATCTTAAAACTGTCTTACTACTACTTTTCCTAGACACTCACAACACAAACATAGCACTCACACAGTCATCCTAAATTCCCTGCTCTGTTCAAAAACATTAGTAACATCAAGCACAAGTTAGTGGATAACAAATTTTGTCAGTCTCTCATTCATAAGTTTGCAAACAAGAAATTAAATCAAAACCAAACTGATGTGTTAAAGACCCTATACATAAACAATAATCTTTTCATGCAAAAATACTATGTTCAAATTAAAAATCTTGGATGCAGAACATGATAATTTATTTATTTATTTCATCTTTCAGTTGCTGGATGACACCAAATCCATCTTTAGCCACTCTGTAAAATCTCTCCCTGAGAACTCCAGGATTAACTTTTACTAAGGCTCTGTACTGCTGTCGAAATGGACACATTTCCCACACACCACAACTAGAGAAAAGTCTACAGCCAGAGTGGAGGAATGCACACACAGCACAACCTGAAAAGTTACTCTGTGCTGAAGAACAAAAGGCAATTTAATATGCTGGTACATACCACACAGTTGGTAAATGATGAACACAACTCTTTCACTGGACTTGTGCCACAGACACATCTTCTCTCATGAAGAAAAACTGCACTACAACACACCACATGCACAGCAGTGAAACGACTCCTAGTCCACACACGGGTTTTTAGCTGCAGTGTGCCACCAAAGCCATTTCTAGCCTAAAGCATGACAGCTAAAATGTTCAAAAAGGCAAGACTCAATTGTCATGCAGTTGCAGTAAGAGACAAACTGCATCCTCTCAAAGCAGATGAACACTCCTCTTTTGCTGCAGGAATCTGCACTGGTGTTCTACAGGTAAGTGGAACTACTTTTACAGCTCATGAACACACCCCCACCACATTAAAACAACAATGCAAATCGACTGATTCACCCAGCTGGGACTGACACTGGGATGACGACAAACATCAGCTGCTTGTTGGTCATGTATTTGGGGGAACTTCAGAATATTCTCAAAGGAATTACAGCATGCAACCTGAAAGAAGGAATTCTGCAAGCAACTAAGAACAGCAGAAGCTTCAGAAGAGGAGGTTCTTGGCAAATCAGTGTGAGTCTCAATGGGATGATAGCCAGCCCTACTATACAAACTACATTTTGAGGAAGACAGAATTCTTCACACAGGGAGAGAAAAAGTTACCTGTAAATAAAAACTTTCCTAAAAAGATTGATGTATTTTTGCTATGAAGAAAGCTTTAATTAAATTGCAGCAACAGTAATGTTAAGAGCAGAAACAAACAGCCTTATTTCTTACCATTGTACCCAGAATACAAAACAGATGGGAAAGAGCTGAGAGGGTAAAAAAAGAAAAAAGGAAAAATAAAGGGGAAAAGGGGAAAAGAAAGGAAAAAAGGGGAAGAAACCAGGAAAAACTCCTATAGATTTCCAAGAAAGAAAGCTTTCACAGAATGCAGTTCTTCAGCAATTTTAGCAAAACTAAATTGTCACTACCAATGACCAAGTGTACTCAAGACAAACAAGAGGCCTGCATCAGAACTGCCATTTAGATGACTCTCATAAGCCAGCTCACAAAGCTGATCCATCCAGAAAAGAACCAAAATTGCAAATGAAAAAAGTCACCCTCTGCCAGGAAAATATGTTCTGCAAACCAAGGCTTGCCTTGTCAACACAAGCAGAAAAAAAGAACTGTCAGTACAGCGATTTTGAGTAATGTCAGGTTCTGTAAAATCCCATTTGGTGTGCTTCATGATATTTTGAGATGTGAAACCTGAAAAACTCCTTTCTATCTTCCAGCTAATGAAAGCATGACAGTCTAAACAGCCAGCCCAATATTCAGTAAAAAATTCTAGCAAAATCAGAATGAATGGTACTTCTTTGAGCAGCCACAAAAAAAAGCAAATTTTCCAGGCTATCTTACTAAGACCTGTTCTTCTCATTACACAATATGTTCTCTGTCATGTCAATTTATTGCTGTCATTGAATTTTGAATTATTCTCTTCCCCAGGGAGAAGAAAAAGAAACACTAACATAAACAGAAAGGCAACCGTCTGAATCTCTATGCAGGGAATCAGTTAGGGAAACAGTGATTTTATTGCTATTAATGAAGAAGTCTTCAGAACACCAGGATGAAAATACCCCTTCATGAAAAACCACATCTCTCTTTAATTTCATGCAAAGAGTATTTCTTATGCTTTTTTTCCTAAGAAAACAAAGAAGTGAGGGCTAAAGGGTGCCTAAGAGTCATAACTTCATTCAAGGATTTTAGTATCTATCTTATTCAAAGCCAACAAGACAATAGAATCTTGCCCACAAAGTACTGCAGTGGTATCTACTTCAGAAACTATAGACTTCTTCTTTGCTACATACACAAAAATTCCTCCAGTCTGTCTGTACCTTGTCCAGAAATCCAGTTATTTAACATGCAACTGCATACAAATCAAAAGGCTAGGAAAATAAAATAATTAACAATGAAGAATAGGAAAAAAAAAAAAATCACAATTTCCTTCTAAAAAAAACCCCAAAATCATAATAAGTCCTATTAGTCAGACCTTCAAAATATACAGACACATAAACTATCCATAGCTAGACAGCTTTTATACTAGCATCTTCTTGACACTTCTTCAAAACAGAAAACCTGATTCACAATCTGGACACTATTTTGGACAGAATGAAGAGGTTCCGGACTGTTTTGAATTTTTTTCTGAATTCCCTCCAGTTTCATGCCTTTAGAGCAAATTCAAATGTTTCTTACAGAGTATTCAGTCACCTGAGGGTTGGGAGGAATGTTCATTATTGGACTCATCTTCTGTCATTGAAATGGCCATGGCAATTGTTGAAGCAGCAATGGAAATCATCTGACCAGGAAGCTCTGCCCCTGTAAAATATATACATGTGCATGTAAGTAACCAAAAGATTGGGTCTTAAAATGTTTTATTTGGTGTTAGATATCCACTGGAGCTCTCAGGCAGCAGAAATTATACAGATAGACGCTGTTAGTTTTTAGTATGTATTATATGTAGTCAATATGATCAAACAGGAATGAGTGCTATTTTAGTATTACAATACACCTGCAGCCAAAACCCAAGACCAGTTATTTGCTTACTGCTTTTCTTGACAATGAACTGCTACCAACCAAGACATTCACAGTTGCTAGCAATCTGATTATTAAAAAAAACCAATTTATACCAGTTAATCAACTTTACTAACCAACTAAAACAGCAAGACAGAAAAAAGTTTCCTTCATCAGGAACATACAATGCCTTTGCTTTTTTCAAAACAAACTTGCAACAGGAAAAACCTACTCTTCTCAAAATCTAAACACAAACCAGATTTTTAAGAAATTATTTTAGAAGCAAATGACTGGATATAGGAAACTTGCCAGATGGAGTTGTCTTAGTTTCTCTTATAGTCAGTATTACAGGAGCTACTAAACCCATACTGCTAATTTCCTTCAAAATTAGCCTCTGATTTCAAATGTCCTGGGCTTACCTCCATGCCTGAAATTACATATTGAAATCCATAAACTCAAGAAATTTGGTTTAATAATGAGATGCTACTTTTCCATAGAAAAGAAACATGAGTCCATTGCAAGCATTTTCTGCAAAAAATCCAAGATTCACTTCAGCATGACTAAACCACTTTGAAACACACTAAACATCCTATAGTAAATTCTTGCAATCTGTATGTTGTTGAATTTACAGGGATACAGTCCAGATTATTTCACATGATTTAAGAGAATTGCTGCCTCCAACAATAAAAGAAACAGTGAATTTTTCTTACCAGAAGACTCCTTTCCATTCTGCTGTTCATGCAACATGCCTACTGTCATCAGAACAACTATAACCAGAAATACAGGAATTCTCCAGGAACCTGCCACGGAAGCTGAAAGATAAAGTGTTGGGATTTTTTTACAAGAAAAATTACACCATTAATAAACTCTACATTTAGCAAAACCAAGAAAGGCAGCACATCAACCAAAAACCAAGGAAGCCATAAAACAAATAGGCTTTCTACATTAAAGAAAAGGAAGAAGAGAAAACTAATATGAACAAGTTTCTCAATGAACAAACCAGGTTGTTACTGTTCCTAACTTCAGTGACATTATATATAGAGAACAAATTTGAAAACATTCAAAATCACAGGAAAATACACACAAAATTAAAACATTTTAGATATAAGAGAGAAGTCATGCTGCACCCAAAAATGTGTATTTACATTACATCTCCACAGAATAGGATTTCTCTTGGATTTTGCCTATTCAGCCTGTACCTCCAGTAAATACAAGACTGTCCAAATTTAAGCAAATGCAAAGCCACTATATATAGCGAAAACCTCAGGGAAGCATCCCCACGTGGTTAGAATCCTTGAAATCTGCTGCTAAAGTAAAGTAAATTATGAAGTACACTGAAACCTTCTATCACAATAATAGTCTATTAATTGCATGATCCTTCCACCATAAACTCTGATATGAGAACATAAGATGATAATCTATTATATGAAATGTGTAACATAAGTCTAAAGGATTATAGTAATCTTATATTTGTATAAACAGATTATACAGATTACTGGCAAATGTATTTTATACTACTGATATCATCCTGACATGCTTGTTGGCTACTGATAGAATTTTTTTTTTTGCTTCTGTTACTACTATTAAATGCACTTTACAGCTTCAGTCTTGGTTAATGGCAGACTTTCAATAAAATATCACAAATGAAAGTCTAAAGCCAGCCTCATGTGTCCCCAGCACTTCCCCATTGCCAAGAAGCAACTTGTCTGTGAAGCCAACAAGGGAAAATCATGGCAGTACAAACTAGGCATGAGGAGTGGAAGACGTGTTGCTTTTGATGCCTTCCCATTCTCTACTCCAGTGCTCCCTTCTGGACACCTGCAGACACAATTACTGAGCAGACAGAACAGACAGCATTTCAGCTAAAACTATTTTACAGATTTTGCAGAGGAGCAAGCAAGGAGCTTTGCTGACAGAACCCTCAGTTACCATAATAATAACTTCTTGTTACTCACCTAAGTGAAAGAGCAGCATAATCCAGACTGGAACAGAGACTGCTTTTAAGTAACGTTCAGTGCTTACATTCCACTTGAATGAAACCATCAGCAGGTAGCCAACTACCAGTGTCCATATCTTTAAGAAAAAGATACACACAGGTATGTATGTACACATCCATCAAAAGAGAGCTCTATTATACTCATGTATGTGTGCACACTCATGCACACACCCGTAACTGCCACAAACAGAGAACTGGAGTCCCTTTAAGTCTTTAAAAAGCCCACATTTCAATTAATTATATGAGTTCAGCAGCAGCACCTATGTGGCCATGGGGAGACAGAGCTGGCCAGCACAGCAGCACTCATTCCAGCATGGAGCAGTTTGCCAGCTCCTATGTTTCAGACCAAAGAGACAAAAGAGGGCTTAAGCCAAAGAAGCCATTAGGAAACACAACAAAAATTGCTGTTCCTCAGTGGTGTTAGTTCACAAAAGAGAGATGCCTTTTAAGATGTGTAACGTATTTTTTTATTTTTTTTAAACTAAAAATACAAGGAAAAAGGAAGACGTCAGTGACAACTTTGGTTTCCTGCTTTTAACTGCCACCTTCTACTTTACTTATCAAATAAATAAATTGCTATACAGATTTGGAGTTAAGAATCTTGAGATTATGGATTTGAGCTTGAAAACACTGCAAAGAAAGAAGAAGGAAGCAAAAACCAGAAGAGACAATAAGAGGTGAAAAGTTACTACTCAGGAGAGGATATGAAATAAAAGAAGGGTGTAAAAATTAAAACTCAGTAAAATAATTAAAATAACTAAAGACATTTCTGGCTCAGATTCAGTTAACATTCTCTATCCATTACCAGTTAAGTACACCTCCAAATTTAAACTTTTAAATCCATAAATCCCAATGAAGTTTTAACAGAATTTCTATTAAGAGCATTTACTGAAATTGGGCATCATTGAAAGAAGAAAGAATGCACAGGCAGACACACGGAACAAGTAATTAGGCAGACACACCAGAAGAATTTTCACCTCTTTACTCTGCAGTATAAAACTCACGCTCAAGAGGCAAGAGACCCTGTGAAAAGCAGGTTTGTGTCATACTGCCTTGGTGGAGAGGAAACCTCAGCTGTACTGAACTGAGCAGACAAGCAGTGAGTGATGGTCCAAGAAAACTTCAGAGGGAAAGATCGCATATGGAAGGAAATTTAAAATCACTTAAGGTAAGTGAACAAAGGTATACCCTTTGCACACTAATACTTCTCCTCTAAGCAGATTACTCCAACTTTTCACTTATCTCTGGTTTTGCATCAACTGAGCTCCAAAATACTTATGGCCAAGTGTGGACTCAAAATGTCTAAAACTACGCAAGCTATGGACATCACGACTAAAGTCACAAACAAACATTTTACCAGAAATGCACAGTAGCACTCCTTTAACACCGTAGGTTTGAAATATAAATTTGCTCATAAGACACTTCACAGTACAGCTGTAATTGCAAGAGAGAACTCATCCTACTCCCTAACATCAGCCACACAGCATCTTCGTATGATGAATCTTCGTATGATTTTCTCTGTAGCTTTCACATTTAATGATAAACTACAAACAGGAGACTCAGTATGTTCAGTAATTTAAACCTTCTGTTTCAAAGCAAGCCAAAAGTAGGAGGTTAACAGGGTATAAGCCTATGTTTAACAGCCAATGATGCGAAACACACTGCACTGATTTTTGCCATACACGTAGCTGAACATTATAGGATTTAGGTATTTAATAATTTTTTTATGTTGTAAGTCAAAATAATTATTCAGTTCTCATTTCTAAAAGCTTATCAAATGACAGAAGTAAAAGTATTTATTTATCTTGAATAGAGAGAATACCTTACTTTAAAATAAAACAGTCACCCTGTTTCAGAGATCAAACAATAATCCTTCTGAAGCCCTGTACAAAGAACTATGCAGTCAACTGACTGGGGCAAGAAGTTTAATTTCAGTGACAGCATGGAATAATCAGCTTTTTATTGGTCAACATTATGGCCAAGCACATCCCTACACTGCAAGAAACGCTGCACAGGAACTGCTTCCAACAGTTCATAGCTGAAAGGAACTGACAAAGCAAATTAACTTAAATTGACATGAACTAGGATTTCATCCCATACTAACTTGGCAAGGCATACTTTTTTTTTTCTTAACCCTTTAAAAACATGTTACATAATCCTTCCCACTGTTTTCCTGGATGGTCTCCAAAGGTTTTGGTTTGAAAAGCATGGAGAATATTAACAGCAGCTCTACTATTATATGTCATTCTCAGGACTGACATAATTGAAACAAAGAGTGAAAGACTGCTCACTTTCACTAAAATTAAGCTACTGCAATTATTGCACTGAAACTGTAATTGATAAGATTCCATGCTAAGCCAAAATGCCTATATATTTGTTATACATGAGTGTAGACCTAACCAGGTAACTAATACATACACTTCAGATTTTGCAGAATGCACTAGCTATCATCAACTATTTATCAAGCTGAAATCATTTTGCAGATGCTTAACTTTCACCATGTACTCTGAGATTTTAAATCACTACTCAATCACTATTATTTACTGACATGCATAATTTTGCATAACCATATCACAACTTTGGGATAGTTCAATCCTGCAAGCTGCCCTTCTTTCTTCCCTCGCTCAACTTTGCTGTTTTAACAAACAGCAAAGACCTATTTTTCACATCTCCTCTGCATTTTGCAGCATCTCTCACAAACTGAACAAAGTGTTGTTTCGCCTTTATGCACATAAAACTGGCTGCTTCTCTGAATGAATAGCTCTAAGACTGCAGTGTAACTTCTTGAATTTTAGCATGCATTTCTATATTAAAGTGTTAAATTTGAGAGGCAGATTTAGAGGCATCTAAATCAACTATGAAGTGGCCTCAGTTCTCTTAAAATTGTCACCTGGAGACAAAATAATGCCACAGAAAGATGCAGCTTTTAAGTTACACTCAAGCATCTGCTTCAGTGATTTTTCTTTGAAATTTCAGTGCCGGAAAGTCTAGGGCTTATCAGCATGAACCATCACTGACATGACAAAGTTTGTGTCTCCTTCCTGTTAAAGTTGAGGGATTTGAAAGGCTGAGCCACTCTTCGGCTTTGGCCTCATTTTTCAAGAATAAACTCTTACTACTCAACTTTGGACAACGTTTATACTGATTTATATTGGAGAGTAAAATTCTTTATTTACACAGTTCCCTGCCTTTTTCCATACCAAGAAGTTAACCTCTAAGGGGAAGGTTTTGCAGATGACCGCATTCAACAACTCACTGCTACTGAATGTGGCAATTCATTGTCTCCTACTGCCAGCTGGGCATTCCCACCTCATCTGCACAACAGCTTCAACATTCATCCAGCTAGCTCAAGCTCCCTGAGCTCATAAAAAACTACCTGTAATTCAGTTATTGCAAAACAGGCTCACACAAATGCGACAGGCACCAACAATAGGGCAACAGAAGCATAAGTCAGAAATGGAATAAGCAAGAATAGCATTCCCACTGTAGAAAATAGCAAAGCTGTTGGAATGATTTAGTCTTCCTTGGAATGTTGCTCCAACTCAACATCCAGTAGCAAACACATTTCCCACCTGCTTCATGTGCCTTCTCAGGCACACAGTGCGATTCTTGGGGCGGTCCTATGCAGGGCCAGGAGTAGGACTTCAGGGAACCTTCTGGGTCCCTTCCAACTCAGGATATTCTGTGATTCTATGAACCACCCCACAAGTAAACACAACAGTGAAGACTGAGCAGATGAACCAACAGTTACTTCTTTTGATAAACGCCCTGCCAACCTGCCAAAAGTTTTCCATTTTTAACAAGTCATCTACAAAATGGAGTGTTTGAACTCCTTCCTTTTCTAACTGTACCTTTACCATCTCCCTTGGCCATTTTGAAATTATGTTTGTTTTTTTTTTTCCCAGGCTGTTCTTTCCCACTTGGAAATCATATGGCGAAGTTTTTCCAGAGTTTGGTTTATCTTTTGGTTTGTTTGGGGGTTTTTAATTGAGCTTTAAATTTTGAACTGCTTGATGAAACTACAAATCTAATTCAGATTGCTTTCTATCTTCCAGTCTCAGTGTTTTGAAGAAAAAAAAAAAAAAAGGGCCAAGCCACCTCAACAGTTCCCTTAATATTTTAAAACAAAATTTTCATCTGGAAATAGAGATTTTCATTAGTTTCTCTTAAAATAGAAAATCATTAAAAACACTGACCAAGCATTAACACAGCACTTCTGCAAACTTTTAAAACAGTGCTGCAGAGTGAAGATGGTTTAAAGAAGTTATGACACCAGTTCATTATTTCTACATCTCCCTCCTCAGTGGTGCTGCAGGCTGACAAAGGAAAATGAACCTGCCACAAAAGCTAAACAGGAGTGTTGGACTTGAAAAATGAAGTGACATAAGGCATTAAATGCACTGCTAAAAGCCAAACTCTTTGCCTTCGAAAGAAATCACTATGTTTTCTATATCTGCCTGCTCACTTGAAAATGGTTTTCTAAACAATATAAAAAATAATAAGGAGGCAGGGGTCAAATTATGAAAATGTCAGTTGACTCCAGTTTCCAGAACCGAAATTAATTTATTGTGGCTTTAGCACATTTTCATTAGTACACAGGAGGAAACATCCCATAATGTGCAGAACAAAAATGTGTAACTGCCTGTCCTTATATGTCAAACATATAAGAAAATACCAAAACTCCAACTAACCACACATCTAAGACCTCACCTCAGAGCAACCACCTTCTCCCTTCACTACAGAAGCCTTCATTTTCCTAAAGCAGGTTCTAAGTGAACACAAGTAAGTAATTCCTTGTCCCAAGTCCAAAAGACTTGAACAGTGCATCCATTCTGTTTCTTTTAGAATACACAAATGTGATATATATTCATGTTGATATTTCTGGCCTTGAAACACACAGACTACTAAACCATATGAAAAAGAAACATGGTATTTAGTGATATCACCCCTTTTTCAAGGGATGAAAGCATGAACTTACAACTAGAACCCCGAGGAAGGGAACTGACCATCAAAATCAACACTGCCACACATGGGCTAAATATTATTTTCAACATGTCCAGCAACATTTTAAATTACACTGAATTTATGAGAAAAATAATCTAAAATATCCAGAAGACTGCAGCAATGAATGTTGAGAATACTTCTCCTTTAGTTCACTTTTTAATACAAAAGCTACTTATGAGAAACTTGTAATAAAAATGCCATTCAGAAATCAAACTTATCAAGATTCTCCTGCAAAAAGAGGCTTCCCAGAGCATATTAAAGTCTTTCCCTGCAGACAGAGCACCACTCCTCTGACATACTTCATGGTAACACTTTTGCAAGAGATGGCTCCTCAACACACACAATTTCTTCACCTTTTGTTATACAGAACACAGTTAAAATTTTGCTGGACAGTTCCATTCCGACCATTCCTTTCAGAGATGCTGGAAAAAGAAACATGGTTGTGTTCAACCAATACATAAAAAAAACAATAAATAACCAAAATTATGTAGCATATATTATTAAGCTTTGGGCTAGCGCCAGCTTTGAGGCTGTAGCTCCTGCATATAAATCAGAACAAGCTCCTCAGCCTCTCCAAGAGAGTATTTCATTGCAGGCACTTCCAAAACTGAGGGTGGGTGTGGAAGGGGAAAATAACAGTAAAAAAGAAAACACAATCAACATCCCAGACTTTCCCTGCCTCTCCCCATCTTGTTTTGAAATAGGCCACATGTGGTCTCTACAGTTTATGTCTACCAAGCCAAGTTGTGAAAACAAACTAAAATGGTTTTGGTAAGATGTGTTTACAGTCAGTAGTTGGCTGTATGATTTATAAGCCAAGATATCATATTAATATGGTATAAAGTGCAGAAAGAATATTTAAGAACTTGTTCAGGTTGCTTGTTTAGGTTTTGGGGGTTTTTTTATGGTCAACAAGTTTTAGAAACCTCCAAACCTGCTCTAAGAAGAAAGGGAAGGAAACAAAAGCCCACCTACCCTAAACCCTCAAAGAAATAGAAATGGTATGCACATTAAAAACCAGAACAGTGCCCTTTCCTTTACTAGAAGAGAAACTGCCCCATCAGGTGAACTTAAGAAAACATAGATGCTTTTTTGCCCCCACAGGTGATATTCAATAGGACTGTGGAAGCCAACCATCTCAGAGCATGGGACTGGATGTATACTAACCTAACATCTGCCTGAAGTAGTTTGAACTCTTGCCACAAAAGCAAACGAATTTGTTTTTTAGATATAGGGCTGGGCACAGGAATAGTTCCTGCAAAACCAGTGAAATTGCTGCAGCCCAAAAGTGTGTAGGGCTATATTCAGTCCACTATGAGACAAACTCCCATCCTTTACAAGAAACAACTATAGAAAAAACCATTCCCCTTCCCTATTATATGAAACTGCTGTTTGTGCAAGGTCATCTGCATAAGTATTCTGCAAATAACCAAGAGAAGGCTGGAGTTAGAACAAGGATCTCATCTGGAATTTTTAACCAGCCTCTAGATTTAAGGCCAGCAGTCAACTATGTTTCTTGAGCAAGCTTCTTCAAAGATTATAAAGCCTGAAGAGAAAGAAGAGGAGATCCTGGTAACATGATGCTTGTAGACTAGCCTAAGATCTTGAACTTGTTCTCCAAATGCAGTGTTTTGCAATCAGCTGTCAAACAATCCAAACATGGAGGTACCTACGGTTCCAAATACCTGAACTGCAGGTGTGACTTAAGAACTATAGATGGGTATACAGGCACTTCTGAACCTTCAACTCATCAATGCCATGAATGGCTCTGCTAGATTTGAGGAGAGTGGGACAAGAAAGTTCTTTAACATACTGTTGCCACAATACACCTCACCATATCATCGTCACATACAATTGCTGCATTTGAAAAACTTCCCTTTTTTCTGGAACTTAAGAGGAGAATTTCTGTCTCAGTATCATGGTCCAGTAAATACCATAAAAATATCTTTAGAATACAAATCAGTATTCCAAATTCCCATAATTCTACTGACAGGCATCCACTCACTTCTCTCACAGGAGAGGGAATCAGAAAGGGAGAAGACAATCATGCACATAGAAGGAACCATGGAGGAGTCAGAGCCCAGAGCAGAACAGTACAATGGAGTAACCAACTCATATCCCAAATTTCTGTGCAGCTAACAAGCAGAACATATGAATGCAAAGAGAGTCCTGCAATAGAACATGGCAATTAAAGGGCTTTAAAGTGCTTAACTGAAGTCAAAACTGACACTATTAACTGACTCAGCTCAGGGTTCCTCAACAGCATGGATAAAATTAAATTACCCTGCTACAGCTCTGAGATAATACATATCAAGCAACTGTAAAATTCAAAAAACCATACTAAGAAAACACTGCAAAGAGTACAGATGATGTCAGACCGAGTTGCAGTTACTTACAAAGGAAAGCCCACAATTTTTTTACTACTATAGGGCCCCAGAAAGAGAGACAGACAGCTTGCTCAGAAAGCAACTGGCTGGCTTAAGGAGCTCTGATCAGTTACCCTGACAAAACCACAAAATTTTCCCAAGAAACTCAAGTCTCAAGAGCTCTGGGTGCTTACTACAATTTGTGCAGTAAATATCTTACAGCAGTTTGGTGAACAGAAACATTAAATCATAAGCACCAACCAGAAGGATCAGAGACTTCTAAACAAGGTTATACTGTGCATGCTCAGACACTCAGAAGTGCATTACAGCCATGGTTATAAGCTTAAATAAGTACAGCTTCCTTCAGTACCCTTATATTTACACAGTGTTAAGTATGGCTTAATTAACAAACCTTTAATAAAAGCCTGGACTTTGACAGGTCAGTTAGTGTAGCAAGATCATTGTTAAAAACAAAACAGAAAGGTCATTGCATATGAAAAACTTAAGCTCATCAAGCAAATTGTGTGGCAACCAGTCAAAGCTTCCCACCAGTACCAGACCTGCTTTAGGTCTGCCACTACTCAGCTCAAAGTAAACATGGTGCTATCTTGCCTCTTTATAAAGAGAGAATGAATGTATCTCTGTCTGCTCAGGCCTAATTATACTTCTGAGGACAAAACAGACCAGAAACACATGCCCTCTGACATCTTCCAGCACCAAATAAAGTCAAGAAAATCTTCTCCTCTGGTGCTTACTTTCAAGAGACTCAACACATTCTCCTGTCCATTCTATTCATACTAGAGGTAGTCTGACTTAATATTCTCTGTCAGTCCATTCAGGAACACTGTTACACAGTGAAAGGGCGTACTTTGTTTAAAAAATAGAGCAGCTTTTGAAAAGTCTTTGACACTAAGAAATCTGAGTATGCCAGCTGTACATCAGTATTTAAAAAAGAGTACAACTTACTGATCTTCTGATCTTTCACGTACCCATTTGCTTTTGATACGTAGTACTTTTTGTATTTCCAGTAAAAGTGTAAAAGAGTTCTGCCAGAAGTTTTAACTACCCTACCTACTGAACAGAACACAGGGAAAAGTAGCCTCCCAGGATTTGTTACCATCAGTAACATCAGCAAGCTAAACAGCTTTACTTTTTAACCTTCAAATTGCGTTTGCACTGTTTGATACTCCAAGAAGCAAAACAAAAGCCCACACGGTACACTGAGAAACAAGCCTGAAGGTGCGTTCCCCCACCCCGGGTCACTTGTGGAGTTGCGCTGCTATTTCGCAACACTTCAATACACTCCTTAGAGCTCAACCAGCCTCGGTGTTCGCCCAAGAGCTCGCCTGAATCACCTCTGACTTAGCAGCATCTGCAGAAGCGGGGCATGCTAAAGCACGGCCGCGGATCACCGGCACTCCCTCCCTCCCTCGCTCACTCACCCACTGGCTGCTGAAGTAGTCGAGCCCCTGGCAGATGATGCGGGCGGCCTGAGCCAGCAGCACCTGCACGCCCAGGGAGCTGCCCAGGCAGTACAGCCCGTAGAGCAGCGGGCCCCCGGCGCCCAGGAGCAGCAGGAGCCGCCGCCGCCGCAGCACCTGCT